>JAOTQQ010000032.1:43827214-43863920 GCA_026546715.1 Gallinago undulata
CTGGAACAGGCTGCCAAGAGAGGTCATGGAGTCCCCTTCTCTGGAGATTTTCAAGACCTGCCTTGATGCAGTCCTGAATGATGTGCTCTCGGCAACCCCGCTTAGCAGGAGTTGGACTAGATGATCTCTACAGGTCCCTTCCAAATCTGTCAAATCCGTGAATCTGTGAATGCATAAATTTGACTATTTTTTGCCTTGTAAACTTCCTTTTTTCCCTTCCTGTTTTTTTCCTTATTTCTTTCCCTTCATTGTCATCAGGAGAAATTTTGCTGGAAGTGGCGACTAATAAATTCTAGTCTTTCTCTTCAAAATAAGTATGTCTTTTTCTTCTCCAAGTAAGCATGTAATAGTGTGTAACACATCCTGTCAGGGAATATCGGCCTGAGTGACAAGAAACTAAAGCTGCCCATTATTCTATAACCTGGGAAATTTGGGGGTTAGATCTTATTCATTATCAGCAAGCATTTTTTCCTGTAATTAACCCATTCCAGTCCTTCCAATGTAGCATCTGTTCATTTTAGCATAAGAAAGAAGAAATCTGTCTGTCAGCTGATGAAATTCCTAGTCTACAATATTTGCAGAGCTGAAGTATTTTTAAGAAAGAAGCACAAAAGACTTACTATGCTTAGAGTGCATTGGCTTGTGTCACATTTTAAATTTCAGAAGACTGTAACATGCACACTTTAATAATAAACAGTAAAATCACTATGAGATTGAAGTTATTGTTTAATGCTTACACTTTATTGATATTTTACAGAACTTTGGAGACACTCATGCAATATAAACTTTTTATGGAGAGTTACATTTTTAATTACTGTTCTGATGAGAGAGATCTAACATTTTCATTTGCTTCAAGGTACTTGTATTTAAAGCCTTGTCAGCTCTCTAGATGTATTTCTTTCAAGTTAATTTTTTCAGCTCATAGACTTCAAGAGTAGAGTAAATATTTCTGTATTAAATTGTCACTGGTAGGGAGAAGAGGTCTCTTAGGGATTCATGCCTGAAAGATGTGGCAACTGTCTGAGAGAGAGGTATTACAGCATTGCCATAAGTATGGAATAGATTAAATCTAACAGTCACAATGAACCTCCAGCTTTGTTTATTGTTACTTTTAAATTGAGAGAAAAAAGCAAAGTGAATGCTTTCGGAGTTATAGACTACAGAACACACTACTACTTCGCTCTAAATATATTCCTTGACAGCATAAGCTGTTGGCTCTAGAGCAGGCACCTCAAGTCAGAAGTTGTGATGCTGTTGACTGATGTGTGTTTAATTCTGTCAGGTTTTGTGCTCTGATGATATTTTACAAAAATTGAGCATAAGCTTTGTACAATGCTAAAAAGACGTATTCAGAATCTTTGTTCCTCAAGCTATACATTCAAAGAACATTGTCAGTGAGACTTTGTTGGATATTTATTGGAGACATGCTGTTAGCAACGGACCCTTTTCAGCAATGTTTCATCAGAGTGAATTACTGAGGTCTGTTCTCTTGAGGCAAGACTTTGAATATTAACTACAAGGGTGTTGTTTAATATGCTGTTGATATTGTGGGGGATGATGCAAGTTTCTATTAAGAGTCCCAAAGACTATGAATAAATTGTACGTGGGCTTTTTCTAGTCATATTGATTAAAAAACCTTCACTGAGTCTACCATGTTTGACCTAATGTAATCTATATCAGAGCACATTTGAGATGCACAGCACCCAAAATGGTAACAGGGCTGTAGATAGCCTCTCTCTAGTATGACATGCAGAGACACCATCTTATTTCATTGTGTTCTTGAGAAGGGCTGCAATACTGGCGTCATCTGCTGACTGACTGTAATATGTCATTTACACTTCATTAAATAATTTCCTTCTGGCACAGTTTAGGGTATTTATGCATTAACAATAAGCTTGTCAAATCTGTCAATATCAAACCCAAATAGTCTCACCTCTGCATCTTGAGTCCTTAGTGTGTCAAGTGATGGACCTGGCTTCTACCAAGTGTGAAGCAGAGCTGTGTTCTCTGAAGGTCTGCACAAATGCCAGGGAAGCTGGCAAGAAAGTTGGTATTGGAGTGGATGTAATCAGTCAGAGCTGGATTTATCTGGACTTTAACCGGTCCATGTTGTATCTTAACCTGGACCCCTGAAAGGGAACCTAGAGTTTCAGGTCAAACTTGGTCTTTTGGCTGCTCTATAGATTCTTCTGTTCTGTACAAACTGATATCACAAGTGCTCCTCCCCCACAGACATAGTAATTGTGGCATTGAGGCACGGACTCCACTAAGTGGTGAAGACGTTTATTGTTTCACTTTTCCGGCATATATAGTTTCTGTCTTTGCTCACGCGTTGTGCTCTTTACACAGATAGGTTACAAGTGGATGTCCATACACTGTTGTGAACAATACAATTGGCTACATTTAAATGTTTATCCCACCTAGCTAACAAACATTACTATTTCGGTGCACTGCTATCTGATTCACACCTCACACACATCAACATATAAGGACATTGTTTTACTGATCTCAAGGCCTCCTTCCCACCAATACAAGAACACCTGCCGAGCTCTCGCTCAGCAGTGCGTCTCCAACTTTCTCATTCCCACAAGTAATCATATTTTAGTTGCCTTTCATTAGTGGCTGACAGAAAGGTTTCTTCTTTTTACAAAGAGTATAGTGCATCTTCAGGTTACAAGTCTTGAGTTAAATGAAAGATAGAGTTTAAATTTTCAAATTTCATCAAATATCACATGTAAAGACAAAGTGAAATGGATCCACCTAATACACAGACATTGCCACTATCTCCTCTGATTACTTCTCTACAATCATGTAAACTCAGCTACATCTAATCAAATATCTCTTTTGTCCATAGTGCCCTGACTCAGCCTGCAAACAGGATCTGCTAGCCTACCTTCAGCGCATTGCACTCTACTGCCACCAACTCAATATCTGCAGCAAGGTGAAGGCAGAAGTTCAGAACCTGGGTGGAGAACTTATAGTATCAGGGGTAAGCTGGTATTTGTATTTAGCCATTTATGTTTCCCATGTAGCACTTGAGAAGGAGCATTTTTGATTGCAATAATGTACAAAACAAAAATACAGTGATTCATAAGCAAGCTTTTTAAAATGTTATCACCATTATTCCAGACCTTACAATAACTTACATAGAGCAATTTGATTTTCCAATTACCCTTTGTTTATACTAACCTTGTAAAATCTTCATTCTTCTGAAAGAAATGTAATTTCATAGCCTAGAAAGTCATTGCCAAGCTGTGATTATTATAATTATTTGGAGCTTTTATATATTTGCTCATTATAAATCTTCTTTCCGTTGTTAGTACTGGTAATTTCCTTCCTCTGTGCAGAAGCCAGCTCTGTATGAAGTGCATACTGTTAAGATGGTGATGACTAATGGGATGTCATTCACTCAGGTTCCAATGCACACTAGGTTTAGCAAAAACTCTGGAAGGCCAACAAAATATTTTAATTTTTGATGCACGTGCTGTTTTCAAATACTATTGGCAAGCACAATAATTATATACTCTTAATTCCCATCCAGTTATTTTCAATGAATGCTACAAACTTTTTACGTATAATCTTTTTAAGAATATCCAGCAGTAGTAATATTAGAAACAATGAATTTTCTACATTTTTCAACTATTTTTTTGTTCCTTCTCCTAATGCTGGACTCTGTGCCTCTGGGATATTACCAGAACCAAGGAGTAGTAATTGCTGCTCCTTTTCTTGTTTTCTTATTTTAACTAATCCTCATATGTTTCACTCTCCTGAGTGTGTTTTCAAAATGACAATTTTTGACATCCAAGATACTTGAAACAAGATTGTTTTCAAATGCAGTTTTGAAAAAGCACCCTTTCATTGTTTAAGCCCAATCAAGTATGAAGATTGTTAGGATTACTAATTTGTGCCTTTCATTTCATCCATAAGATTCCCCAGTGATATCACTGGCCTTCCTCAAACATATCAGAAGTCAGAGCAAATGTTCTCAACTACATAGCATTTTGATTTTTTGGAAAGCACTACAGAAGGTCTTAAACATTTGCCAAGTTTTCTTGGATCAAACATTCTGAAGTTATATATGCAATCCTAAAAGGAGCTGCTTAAGTGTTCTCGTGTCTGTCCTGCAATTGGTCTTCACTTCTTGACATATGTACATATGTAATTTTAATACCTTGGTCTTCCCACAGCAATGAAAAGACCCTCTTCCATTTTCCTGAGATTAACAGAGTAATCTGTCCTTGTACCACCATCAGCTGTGCTGCATAGTAAATGCTACGATCTTTTCTTACCTTCTGCCATTCGGTCCAGCTTTTCATACCCATTGAGTTGTCATATTCATCTATCTATAACAATTATCCAAATCAGTGCTTCTACCAGCTTGGCTTTTGTGATTGTGTGTGTTTCTTTTCCAAGTCTCTTTATTCAGTATACGTGAATGCTGAATAAGCCATTGTGAATATCTAGCATCTATTTGTTACTGGTACATCACCATCCGTTGTGAAATTTAAGTGGCCAAATCGCTTGACTTTATCATTTACAGTCTGGCATTGTTAGTATCTGCTGCTTACAAGGCTTCATCACCATTGTGTTTCTGTTTGGTTGGGTTTTCACAGTCAGTTGCAGACAAAGGCAAAACTAGCTTCAATCATAGAAATTACTTGAGTCTGTTCCAAAGACTCGGTAGTACTGACATACAGAAAATTTTAAGATTGCCCAGCATGCTTCTTCTGCTGTTTCTATGAACAGGAGGTGATTCAAAGCGTTGAACTTCTGTGCATCCCTTTTGGAGAGTATTATCTTGTTATCTGGTACAACACCGTCAGTACAGTTCTTTCCCCATAGTGTTTTCCAAGCTGTTTATCTTCAAGGTGCTGGGTACTGTATGCTTCTTTGCTATCCAGAGATCTGGTATCCAAATGCACATCTACATCTGCTTGTCTACTTGCTGCTTCTGCTTCCATCTTCTTCTTCATTTTCTCTTGGATAGCCAATTACAAATAAACAGTATTTTATTTACAATAAAATGAAATACCATTATTTGGTAACATGCATACAGTACGATGTTAGAAGTATGATAGAAATCCAGGATTCAAGTTTCCCAACATATGACTACAGAACTAAGTCTATATGAATGCACTATATTTAAGTGTTTTGATATAAATGTCAAGTGCCAGGATGATTACTACAATATTGTAATTTACTGTTTACAAAGAACCACAATATAATTAAGATTTATCCAAAAGATGAGTTATGATGCAGAACTGTTATGAGGAGTAAAATCTCTGATTGAATTTTTGCATTATTAAGAATAATAATCAATATTTATAAATGAAATGAATGTATGCATATGTATGTATGAATCTATGCATGTGCATAAGTATATATATGTAAAAAGGAAAGAGACATAAACCCAATTAAAATCTAAAAGACAGATGAAAGCCAGCTCACACTTCTTATAGTTCTCTTAGAGAAAAATGTGTTGCAACAACTTTGAAAATACTGTGTATATAACATATAATGTGCTATATATCTCTTGGTAAAGCTTCTTTTGCTTTTTTTTTCCCCCAAGATTCAGTAGTTCCCTGTGGTTTATCTCTGAAAATAAGCATAAAGCTGATCTTGTTTGCTTTTTCCTCTATAGATTGATGTGATACCAGCATAGCATATGAAGGGGTTCTTTTTGGCATCATTGACTTTGTTGCAAATAGAAAAACAGATCAAAAAGTAAGAAAATGTCATGCTCCTGAAATGTAAATTACTTCAGTAAAGGAAAGAACCTACTGCTGTTTTTCCCTTTCTTCCTTCCATTACTTTTCCCCCATCTCTTTCTCTCTTTTGATATTTACCATCAAATTCCCTGCATGCAGATAGCAGAATTATTTTCACCAAATAAGTAAGATCTGGCAGTTGAGAGTTAGTAACATCAGCCTAACCTCATTAATATCAATGGAGCAAGGTCAGTTTAGACTATCTGTTGATTTGGCCCTTTATGTTGCAAGGGGAGATTCTTAATTCCTAATTTCAGTTGAGTTTTGAAAAGTAAAATAAGGAAAACTATGTGATACCTGATCGTCAGTGAGGAGCCTTGAAATCATGAAGATTACAGGGAAGAAAGTAAAGAAAGGAGGAAGTTCAATAAAAGCAAAAAGGAATTAATATTTAAAAAATGCAATATGTTTTAAAAATATTTTCAATCAAAAGTCTCTTTTACCTTGGTCAATAAACAGATATATGTTTCTGTAATTTTAAATTTGAATATTCAATTGCTAATTCCCCTCTAAGTATAAGCAAACTCCTTCGATAAAATCACTGTCTAAAACACTTCAAAATAAATTTGTTTACTTCAGTTTATTTAATCTAATGTATATTTGTTTTATAACCAGTTGCACCATTGTATTGGCATGAATCCTTAGAGGTGCTGAGCTACTCACAGTGAAGTAAATACCGTTTACATATACTTAACTAATAGAATCATAGAATCATCTAGGCTGGAAGGGACCTTCAAGATCATCTAGTCCAACCATCAACCTAACTCTGACAAAAAAAACATCACTAAACCATGTCCCCCAGCACCATGTCAACCCATCTTTTGAACACCTCCAGGGATGGTGCCTCAAACAATTCCTTGGACAGCAGATAGCCTAGCCTTTTTGTTATAGCTACTCTTGATGAATAGACTTGGGTTTAACCATGTTTGTTATTTGGATAGAAATTCAGACTTCTAACTCTAGGGCTGCTAATTTTTTTTAGTATTCCTGTCTGACTCTTGTTAGCTATACCATTACAATAAAACAAATCTAGATATTAATTTCTTACTGTAGGATAAATATCCACGTCTTCTGTTAACTGTTGTTCTGAAGATAATAAGCTCATTTACTTACTCTCCACTTAGGCTATGAGCATGCATATTTTAAAATTCTTGTTTATGTTAGTAGTTCTGCTACAGATTTTCCTGCAGGATTATATTAGAATCATAGAAACATAGATATTGAACAGAATCTAAGAAAATCCCTTATCCAAGGCAGCCCCCTATTGTTTTCAGGTGTGATTTAGAACTCTACACATATAATCAGCTCTATTATCAGAAAATTTGCCCAAAGAGTCTTAAACTTCTGAGCCAGATAAATATGCATTGTCATACAGAGTAACAGCCATGTATCTTTGAACACTGTCCAAAAATATTGAATCAATAGCAAACGCACATTCCAAAGATATACTTTAGCTGGGTCCAATTTCCAGTTATTTTCAAAGGCCCGTTTATCTTAATAGGCTCAGCTACCATACTAACAGAAGGATTCTTATAACATTTTGAAGATACCAGACAGTTTAGTTAAGATTGTGACTTTATCTATGAGTTCTTGCTTGGTGAATTTAAGTGAGGAAATTGGGGGTAAAAAGGAAGGTAAAAGGGCTGGAGCCAAGCCATTAACTTTGGGTAGGACATTATGAAAATTCCTGTAACACCTAGACTGGAAAGTTGGATATATAAAAATATTAACAGATATGAGATATAATGCAACGTGTCTGTATGATTACTCTTTCTTGATCAGTGATAAGAATAAGGTAATTGGAAATAGGTAGTCCTCGTCAGAAAAGAACGAGCCTCTTATTATTTATCACAGAACAACAGTGCATCCAACAGTTATTTCAGGTGAGCTGTCAGTTTCCCTGTCAATTCTGCCTATGGATCTCACATCTAGTAAAATAAAATGGTTTAAAGGTCCTATTTTTCTTTCATGTAAAGTGGAATTACCCTAAACTACCTTGTGCTGTAAAAGCAAATTCATATTCGTATGAGCAATGAAGTATCAAGTTCCTACTTATGAATTCTATAAACTCAAAGAAAAGCCAGGTAACTTGAAGTTCACCTGCTATTAAAAGCAAGTGAGGCTGTCTTTCATTGAATTTGTATTAAGAGCCTGTGCTTAAGCAGTTACTTAAGAGCCACTGATGTGGTATTTCATTTCCCCTCATGAGAAAGGCTTTCTGGGGTTTTTCCTTTGTTTGTTTTCAAGTAGGTAATCAGAGAGAGCCTTTGCATTTAAAATGCTGAAGAGTGTGGAGAAAATGTTGTTTTGGAGTTTGGTAAATAAAGTCATTTAATTGCTTCCAAATCATGCAAGAATTTAGCATTATGGAAAAGAAAGTTTGCTGAAGGAAGAGCTGGCAAATTGACAAAACTGTCACATTCCATTTCTTCAGGATTCTCAGGAATGCAAAAAGGTTACTCCTGTTACTTAGCTAGCAACAAAATAAGTTTTACTATTAATTTATAACAGAAATGGAAGAATGATTTGTGAAGTATACTCACAGAAATAATGTGACAAACCAGGATTTGTAGATCTTTCTAGGCTGGGCTGCTTGTACTGGTAAGCTGTCAGTGTTCTCAGTAGGAAACACCTGAGCTAAAACCTAGCTCTACTTAATAATAAAGATATGAAAGGGTTAGCAGAAGAAAAGCCAACCAAAAAAGTGAGATAGGAATACAAAATCAAAGAATAGCAATGTTGGGAAAGGACTGAGATAAAGTCAGGACCCTAAAGCTGGTTGGACTTCACAATAACCTCTCCTCTCCTAGTAGAACAAGCAAGGAGAGAAAATAAAAACTTAGGGTCTTTATTTTGGCTCTGAAGTTACCATTTAAAAAGACATCTTCCAGGACAGGAAGTTGGGGCTAGGTGGAAAAAGTGAGAGACCTTGATTTATATTCGTCATTCAACTAGCTCATGTCATCTGATTTGGAAGAAATGAAAACTACAGGGAAATGCTTCAACTGTGCATTTTGGCATGGGGATGTATTTAAGTAACCTCTGTGTATGTGTCTGAATGTATGCAAACATACTGATATGCGCAAGGGTAAAATAAAGCTATAGTAAATGTACCCTGTTCCAAAATACACGGCTATACGAAACACATGATACTTATACATATACATGTTTTTGTAAGCCTTTGTCTGGAACAAATTGTTTGAGCTTTCCTATTTGTTACTAATACAGCAGTCTCCAACTCCTGCTGTATCCCTGGCACAAGCTGTACCCCTCAATACACTGTCCAAGAGAGGGACTACCTGATGATATGGTAACATAAAAAATTTTTCATCCTGACACTGAGTCAATTTACTACTCTTAAAGGTTAAAAGTGTCAGTGAGTTATGCAGGTCAATCAAAATGAGTGCTGATAAAATCCCTCATGGACTTATAGTCATTATATATGATGCATTTTATGGAAAAACTGTTAAAACAGTGAAGAATTCTTAATATCCTGTGAAACACCTCAAAGACTAATAGAAAAAAAGACATAAATAGATGTAGCTACGGTGGCATTAAGGCCATTTATGATACCTCTTTCAAATATGTAACAATAATAAAAATTTAGTTCATTAGATGAAGCTTACATATTGCTTCCCAGTAAAGGCAATGTGAACCAGGATCCCAGAGAGTTTACACAACTGGAATCATTCAAGACCCAGGTAGACAAGGCAGCAGCTAAGCAGATCTAGTGTTGGTAATCAATTTAGTTCAAGTCAAAAGTTATACAGGAGGCCTCCAGAGGTCTCTTCCAAGTGACATTTGTACACGGTTTCGGTTCAGCTAAGTGAAAAAGCCCATAGGATCTTGTTTCTGTATCTGTGAGTTCACACAGTTTTGCCTTTATAGCTGTTGCTGGATTGGACAATAGTATATACCCTGACCTTTGGGCACTTGGGGAATCACAAGTATCATCCACATAAAGAATAGCACAGAAGATTTTGAAAAGGTTGATTTATTTTTATTAGTGTTATTATTTTTTTCTTCAAAGCAGCTGCATGAAGGTGGGCAGAATTTACATTATATAAGGAAAAGTAGATGAATGAAGCTAAAGTCAAAAATTTAACAAGAAAATATTTTTAATGAAATTATCTCAATTCTTTTGAAGCTACAGTGTCTTGATATAAGGCTATTTTCAGGATTAAAAAAATGTCATTGTATATAAATGCACATGTAAACACACATACACATATGTGGAACAATATATCCTTCATAAATGGAAAGATGTTATCTAGAATTTCATTTGCAAAGCAAAATCACACTGCACTTGTCTTCATTAGAATATATTCATGGAGCATGCACACCATCTATATGTCTACATTTAGTAGGTTAAAATTTAGACAGGTCAGACTTTTATCCTTATTAAGAAACATTTTGGCTACAGGGAACATGCTTTTGTGCTTTATCAGGTTACAAATTTTCATGAATTTCTGAAGATTATCTTTATTGAAATTTCTCATTAGGATAGTTTTCTGAAAAAAAGCCCAACATTTCTGATAGCAAATATTGTTAAGCCGTTTAATTCCATAAAAAAAAAGGAAAGCATTATGGATTGAAAACTGAGGCTTGAAAAAATAAGATCACAGAAAAATATTAGAGAGTTGAAGAAAATATTAATGTATAGGATTCATTACATACTACATTTGTTTTAAAAATAGTAACCACTCTAAAATTCAAAGCTCACCTTCTACATTCCAGCTTGTTTTCCTATTTCAGATCATACTAAATGGGAATATTATGGCTTTCTGATATACAAACTGCACTAGCCCTGCAATAATTAGCAAGGCCTAGAGACATTCCAGCATATGCCAAGATACAGTCCTAAAGGTCTATTCCTATAAATATTACTATAAAGAAAGAGAGAACTTCAGTGCTATCTCATGTTCACTTCTTTTCCTGTCTTACTGCTTTTGAAGGAGGTGGTTTGGAACCAAGCTTCACCATTTATATTAAATAAGAGTTCCTTTTCTCTGCAGCATTCTCAGGTACATCCTGAGGCTTTAAATAAAAATTAGATTTGTTTCTTGCACATGGAATTATGGAGAACTGAATTTAAGTAATAACAGATTTAACACACAATAGGAGATTTCAAGTTGTGTTCAGGTGTACTTATGCAGAAGTATACTTTTCAGCTCTTACAATTATTTAACTTCCCAATTTGAATAGTGAGACTTAATTTCACTTCTAAAAGTACTATCGGATGTTTCATCTGCAGATATTAAAAGAATAACAACTTGCATTCAAACTTACCACTTTCTTTCATTTCTCAACAACCTGAGTTGCAGATGAGTAACACACACACAGAAATACAGACAGGAAGACATACCCTCAAGGGAAAAACATTACAGGTTTTCCCAGCCTCAGCAAATTCAATTGCAAATACTGAACAAAACAGCTCACAATGAAGTATTTAATAAAACTCACAAGAGGAATATATTTCCATTGAATGTAGTAGGCCATAATAGCCTTTGGGAAGAGATCAAACTGTGTAAGGTTGAAAGATGCCTTTTATCTTTAGCCTCTAAAATATATTATTCCACACTTCGAACATACTATTATCACTATTACTATGATTATTTATGAACCTTATAGGAGCAAAGGTAAAATATATCTGTTCTCACATCACATCATTAATCTTATGTAACTGATAAGCAGCTGCATGAACAAAAAGTGTTTGTTTTGTACAATGTATTCAAGACAATCATATAGAGTCAAAGTAAAAACCTATCCAGTATCAGAAAAATCGACCCTAAACTCTGTTAGGTGTTCTTGAATGTTTCTTTTAACATCAATTCTTTCTAATTCTGACTAATACATCTTCAAAATTGCTTGTGAACTAGGTAACCGGGTAGGTACTTGTATCATGAGAGAACGAGACCAAGCATACAAATGATATGTCCTAAATTTCATCAAAGACCAAATCAGAAGTCTATAAAACTGAATTAGAGCATCAGTATCTGATCAGAAAAACTGTAGAAACATTTCCATCCTCTTTTATACTTGCAACTAGATTCAACATTCCTATTGTGAAAAAATTAGAGAAGTTACAGCTTTACTCAGACTCAGATGGGATGTTACATATTTCATCATTCCGTAGCTATGACAGATAATGAAGAAAAAAGGTTATTCCATTCATCTATCAAGCTGGTCCACTACAGCAACAGGACATCTTTGGGTCAGAGGTGTGTCTCAAACTTTTATGAGATGTGTCAGATTGCCATTTATAATGTGGCCTTTTCAAGCTGTTGTTTCATTTTCTTAAAATATATCTATTTTTACCTTCTGTAAATATATCAGTATTGTATAAAATTTCTCTGCATGGTTGGTATTCCTCATCTTTTCACAATCTTGCTTTACTCAAACTTTATAGACAGCAGCCACTAGGTACCTTAGTGTTGCTTGCCCATTCCCCATCATCTGTCCAGCTTTTTAAGCAAGAAAGCAGGCACTGTTTTTTTTTCTGCCAGATCTTTGATGTCAAACTTTGGGCCCTTTTTTAACTTGATTTCTAGCATAAGTGATTAAATCAAAGACTCGATCTGTGTTCACATATTTTTGTCGTGTTGTTAGGCTTAACTTACATCCCTTAAGAAAATATTTTAGAGTATTAAAGTTTTCATTTACTGTCTCTTTTCATTTCCATGCATTATTTTAATTAATCTTAGCTGTATTCCTTGAACACTTCGAAGATTTCCATGCTTTCTTGAATGTATATACATTTTTAAAATGTTTTCCATTATGTATCTTCCTTCTCTGCCTTTGTTCACTGTTTAGGCGAGTAATGTGTTCATGCACAAATCAGTCTTATATATTTTTACCCTTCCCTTAATTTTCTCTTTATCCAACATATCCACTCATACTAAGCAGGTCAAAACAAGATTTTGGATATGAGCAATACTAGCTCCAAAATACCTAATCTATTGAACTGTTTATATCGCATTATCATTGGAATCTACCATACTGCTCGGTATTTCTTGTGTTGCTGGACAATATTCTTGACCATACTCGGTCTTTGGGAATTTAATTGTGCTACTTCCGTATGTTTCTATTCCAATTAAAGACAATTTATTTCTCTTTAGGAGATCTTAGAACTGCTAGTACAGGTGTAGTATTTCTCATTCCTCTCTTTCTGAACATCCTTCTCTTTATCAGAATGAGCAAGCTTGCTTAGTCTTCATATGGTCTGGTGGTCACAGGAATTTGAAATATATTCCTACTTTATTTGGCAAAAACAACTGTGGTGCAATAGTCAAGTCATAGCTAATCTAAGTTATTAATTAACTGAATTCTACTTGGTACCTTTTCCCATAAAAACCTTCAAAAGTAAAATTTTTCTTTTCTCTTTGGCAGACTAGTATACATACATATTAATAAGAACACAGTATAGGATACCCAGTGGTGGTTTTCCTCCCTTTTGTCTTCAATACATGCAAATAGCTTGAAATCAAGATGTAACGAGAAATCACAGAGACATATGTTTAATTCAATTATGAGCTGAAATTCACAGCACTTTGTCACTTTGTGTTACTCAGATGCAGCCTAGTTTTGCATTGTGTTCCTGAAGTTATATATAATTTCTAACCGTCATAATAGCTCTTCATTTAGTCAACTGGACTAGCCAATTTGTTGAATTTTTAAATCCACAAATATACTGGTTTAAACCAGCATCTGCAGATACTGTAAGATTAGATTATGATAAAAGATCTGAAGGTTAAGAAGAAAAACACTTGACTTCTCTTGTTAGGTAAAGATTGATACTAGACATTAGTCACACTCTTCTTTCAATAGAGAGAAAAGCAAAGAGCAAAAGTGCAAACAAACAGAGCAGGGAATATACATTAATCATTACTAGGACTGAAAAAATAATCACGCTTAGATTACAATTTACATGATCCTTGTAGCAACAAAAAGCCTAAGGGATAATGTCACTATTAACTCTGTGTGCTTATAATACATAACTCTTAAAAGAGATCTAAGGAGCATCCATTATGCTCTCCAAACAGCAGGATCCTATGCTAGTAGTCTTTACAGGCACTGAGTAGTCCCCCATTCTCTTAGCAGTTTTATTTAATTGAGTTAGATTTAGCAGCATATACTATTTTTTTTTTTTTCAATCTCAGTATACAGCTAGGTTATTAAGAAAATCTCAGTGGAGAATATAAGTAATTATGTTTACTCTTGAACCTGCTTTTCCAGAATTTGGATGATAAAAATTCCATTTATAATATACTAGAATGAATATCCCATTTTAAGGACTTCCATTTCAGTTCTTGGAAAGTTGTTTGAAACTAAATGTGCTTTAGCCTATAAGGTTGTCAGTGTCTAAAAATTCATAGTCTTTAAAAACATCACCTCTTTGCAATTTTGTTGATATTTTCTGAAATTTTAAAGTGTGCTCTGTAAACGTATGCCCAGAATTTTTATACTTCCCTCACTTGTTCTTTCAAACACAGTTTGTTGGCTCTTGTTTTCATGATGAGAATAACATAATTCTTTCCTGACCTCCTTCATACAGTGGTGTAGGTGGCCTACCCTCTGGCTTATTCTGCTTCAAGGTCAGTCCAGAGGTCTGGATTGTTTTATGTTTATTCAGTAAGGGTGAACACAAGTGTAATTCCAATTGTAGTCATTGGAATTTCAGCTTCTTGCATTACTGTGTATGTTTTTGTGCAGGTTGGCAGTTCAAAACCATACACAAAATAATGCTGTTTGGAAGTCTGTTAACTAAATTCATTCCCGATCTGATGTCAATCAGCTTTTAGGAGGGATAGAGATTTCTATCTCCTCTGGTTTTTATCAAAAGGTGCCAAAATTTATTCCCTTTCCCATCAGCAACCTGGTAGGGTTTGCATGCTTAACCTGTGTTATGGGAGCAAGTGAGAGGAACCATCAGACAGCGGGGTTACTCATCGTGGAAGAGTCCCTGTTTCCTTGACCAAGCATAGCTCCTTCAGCACACGTTTTCCTCTCTCCTCACCTCTACACTACGGCACAATATTTCTCTTGCTCTCTCTCTCACTATCTCTTTTCTGTATCTCTCGGAAATCAGACTGGAGTTCAGAACACTTTCACTACCTTTTATGAGGTAGAGTGTGATGTCATAGATGGGGGCAGGGCTAGTCAACTTTCTACCCACCCACCCACCTGTGCTGAGGGAGCTACGCTTGAGACCGGAAGCAGTGACTCCTCGACGGTGAGTAACCTCCTGTCTCATCTATATCTTTAACTCTCTCTACAGATCTGGGGGTGGAGGGAAATGACATGAGAATGGGGGATGTATTTGTTAGCTTTTTTTTAAAAAAAACCATAGGGCTTACAGAATTAATTGTATATGTTGTTTTAGTCAGCTGTGAAAAATCATTTCCTTCCTGTTCTGAAGCCCTAGAGTTAATGTTGTCTGTAAATCAATGATAATGTTTCTTTGTAGAGGTGGTCCATTTACTCGTCCTTCAACGTTGATCTTGCACTGTGTACAGGCAGATTTTGGTCCCCTTGAACTCAATTACTAAACTTTCATTAATTCACTTACAGTAGTGCTGGGGCATCATTTTTCTACAGTACTTTGTGATTAAAGATAGATGGTGTGATTTATATATCATTGTTTACTGTGGATAATGCCTGTTTATACAGGACAGGTTTTTTATTTTTTGTGTTCTCTGCTACTGCTTTTATTTGCTTTATCCAGAGTGTTTATGAAGCTATGTATTGACAATAGGCCAATTACAAGACCTATTTTATAGATGAATAAAATTCAAAAGAAAATTGTGGAAGACGTAAAATTAAGCAGAAAATCAAATCCCAGGAGATGTAACTGAGATTTAACCTTTGAAATTATAAATCAAAGCATTTTATTTTTTTTTCTGAGATTTTTTTGGTGTTTTTCTTGTAACTACCTATACATTACTATTTTACTTTAAACTATTGTCTTTTTACCTATTTCCCTTGGCCTCAAGTATTACTACTTCCCTGTTTTGATACCCCTCTGCATTTTAAAAATGACAAGATGGACTACGAAGATCTTCCTTTCTTGTTCTGCCTCTTGGGTATCTGTTAAAGCTGTCAAGATGTCAGAGTTCTCATGCTAAATGCAGAAGGATCATATGAAGATTTTGACCCCTAGGGATACTGCAAATCTTGCTATTCTTGTTCATTTAGAGCTCTTTACCACCTTCATGTGGGGTCTTGTCATATCTCAGTGAAAGGCAGTAAAAGGCAGCAATGCATACTCTATAAATCAAAGGCAGAGTGCAGTCACAGCCTTTTCAGCAGAGGTGGTCCATAGTCTGATTGATGAAGTACTTCTATTTTCAGGAGACTAGGTGGCTTTGAGGAATTTGGCATAGGATACAGAGCCTTCCATCTTCTGGCCACAGGCATGTATTGGGGATTGGTCAGTAGTGATGGATAGATATTCCTCCCTGATGACTCAGTAATGATCTTTGCATCAATGCATAGGAGATCTGAATGAAATTCTGTGAGGTTGAAAGTCTTGTTTACAAAGCTACCAAAACTTTCTATAATGACTATTTGCCTTCTTGTCAGAGAGAAAGATAAAGACAAAGAATAGAAAAATTGGCTCCCTGAGAGGTGGTAGCTTTTCTAGCTTTGAATAATGTGTAGAAAGAGTTTTATTACTCCTGCTTATTCATTTAGTGAACCAAACATTGAAGTTTCCAAAGCCAAGAACTTGTCCAGCAAATTTAGCTTCCCTAGCAAACTTTGATCTTTTAAGCAGGAAAGGAAAAGCAGGTTAGTATATCTCTAATGTTTCACTGGGAAAACTTTATAGGAATTGCTCTTGTTAAAGACAGTTTGAGGTTTGCTCTTTTCAGAGGCAAATGCTTTAAAGTAAAATTTAATTGAGATCCTAAGCAAATCATTTGCTGGTGAGTTTATAAAATTGGTTTTGCACATAATTATTCTTGCATAATGCAGGAGACTTTTAATTTTTGCACAGAATAAGTAAAACATAAAGACCATTTGTACAGTGCCCCTAATCTCACTTCAATAATATGAAAGCATTTTGGTGGCATAGAGGGGAAATTATTTTTTACAGCGACATATGGATTAGGAACAGAAAATCAGAATAGGTATTATTCAATAATTAAGCTGAATTAGAGCTAATGAATAGCACTGAGGGATTGTGGATTACCACAATTACACACAATTACTGTGGATTACTAGAAAAATTTTCTCTCTAAAGGTATCTTGCAAGGTAAGCAAATAAGCAGTTTGTATGTATAAGAGGGAGTTTGTAAAGGGAATTACAAATAAAATACAAATAAAAATTACATAAACAGTTGCAATAATTAACCTGAAATCTGCCTTTGCCAAATCTAATTAACTTTTGTCCAAGCAATCCCAGGATGTAGGTTTGCCCAAGAACCTAACACTGGGAGAATAAATAGCCAAATTTTACATTTAGTGAGATAATTTCTGTGTTAGATTATTTTACTATTTAGCTGTGATTAAAAAAAAAAACAAAAACTTGTAAAATGCACAGATTCCTGTTTTTTAGAGCTTTGGCTTGAATGTATATTCAGTCAATTGCAATGTATGTTTTAACAGTTTAGTATTTACATGTACACAAATTAAAGTAAAATATAATAAGGCCTGTATTTCAGCTTATTTTGTTTAGTGTGTAATATGAAAACTTTTGAAAGCAAGTATCTGAGCAACTTATTCCAATATATGCTAATTTAAATTAGTTAAATCTTCATAAGTGTTTTGCAAACTGAAAGTTACTTTCTGGCAAGGCATTCTTGAAAACTCTGTTTTACATTTGCAAGCATATTTGTCAAAGCAAAACCAGTAAGTAGCATATTTATACTTATCTATTTAAGCAGGTCAGCATTTAAATTACAGATTTGTTTCTCAGTCAGGCTGGAAAGGTGTGAGCATTACTTTAACGATATAAGACCCTTTATAGGTATCAAACTCTTTTTCAGTATGATTAAGATAGCTATGTAAAATTGCCAAATTTTCTGTATTTGCCAGACTGATTTCTCTTGAAAGTTGAATTAAAATTTTGCAGGTTGGTTCTTACCTTCTTTTTCTGTATGAGAAGTGAAGGAGAGTTGTGAAATACACCATCTGTTTGCAAACCATGTCAGCTGGCAGATAGATGCTCATCACCCTGCCCTCTCTTGCTGCAGTTTTAGGCTGGTATAACACCATTTACTCAAAATACTTTTGATTTAATCTTGTTTAAGCAGAAGAAGTCACAATGACAGTGCACAGCAATCTAGAGGACTCTTCATATTGATTTAAATTGCACTCCTTTTAAACTTCAACCTCAGCTCATTTGAATTGTCAACAAAATTGCTCAATAGCACTTGCACTGAATACAGTGGTTGGAGGAACCAACAACTTCCTTAACAGCCCAGACTTTCTGCTTCTGGAGAAGGTGCATCTCAAAGACATTAAACATTATTCTGTTCAATCATAATCCTTTGGATTTATATCAATCCCATCCAAGCATCTCAAAGCCAATACGATGGTATAACCTTGTAAAAATGAAAAAAAAAAAAGAAATTGTAATTATTTCCTTTTTGCAAATGAGAATACTGAGACATACTCAAGGCAGAAAAGATCTATAGAATCATGGTAAGTTTCAATCCCTACATCCTTCTTCAAGACTCAAATAATATTCAAGACCAGTGCTTCTCTGTCTTCCTTTCTACATTCCAGTTTCCCCTCTGGATAGCCAAATAAAAATAAAAAAAAATAAAATCAGGAGAAAAAGTTTACTGTAGTTAAGTACAATTTGAAATTGATGGTTGGAAAAAAATCTTGCAGTAACAGGAAGAGGCTACCCCACTCAAGTTGTTCAAAAGATGAGAGTAGGTCTATAATGTAATGAAAACTAAGAATTTTATTATTCAGAAAGATTTTTCAGATTCACTGTACTGTCTTTAGGATTCTAATGTAATTTATGATCTCCAAATATAATTAAAAAGATGAGATACTTTGGTCCATCTCCGTAAAAAAAGAACCCGTGAAATATCTCAAGTGTTCCATGATTCCTGGTATCTACCAAAGATACCAAGGATACTTGCATACAAGGAGTCTGCAATGCCTTGGTCCAGCACCTGGAGTTAGGTAGGATGAGTGCAGGATAAGGCTTCATTTATAAAAATGGAAACTTGGAAAGCCTCGCGCAGGTCACTGAACATGTCTTCTCACTGTTTTTTTTATAAGTAGCCCTATTTTTCTTGCCTTCACTCCTAGTGAAATTGTTCAGATACAGACATCTGAAAAAATACCTCTGGGGCTTCTAGTGCCACCAGTTATGACCAGCTCTTGGATATTGACTAATATTAAAAGACATTCAGACATAATTTTTCTGACGCCAAGTAAGAGCAGACAAATCCATAGAAAATCATGACTAATATTTAAGATAGGTAAGAGATTTAAAGAGTGAGTGCAAGTGCTTTTTCATTCCACCATTCTTCTAAATAACAGCTGAATTTATACAGTCATCTCCTTTACATAAATTCTGGACTAGAGGGAGGATTTGGAGTTGTGGTTGAATTAATTTGTTTTTGTGTAGGAAAGATTGTCCTGAGGTGAAAAGCACAGAAACCATTTGGGTTATGTGAATCATTGAGGCTATAAGTACTTCTGCATTTGTTATTCAGTGAAAATGCTAACTGAAGTACTGAATCCCAGAAGAAAGTAAATCAAGTTTTCTGAACACGATTATTTTCTAAAGAGAGTAGTAACAGTTCTTCCACAGTTACTCAGTTTTTCCCTTTGGATAAAACACTTGCTCTTCTAACAGTGAAAATGAGATCACCAACATCATCTATGCTACTCGTTTAGATACATTTGCATGTATATAAAGAGAAGACTAAGGGGAGAAACTGTTGTCTAAAACTACCTAATAGAAGGATCTAGAAGAACCAGATCCAGACTTGTCAGAGGTGCATAGGGGCAACAAACAGAAGTTTAAACATAGGAAATTCCAATTAGATATAAGGAAAAAATGTTTTACCTCAAATTCAAGTGCAGGGTGGAAGTGTCTAGACCAGAGATGTGGGGGACTGTCCATCCTTGGAGATACTCTGAATTTGAACAGAATCCTGAACAACCTCATCTAATTCAATTTGGTTTGAACAGGGCATTGGACTAGATGACCTTAAAATGTTCTTTTCATCCAAAAGTATTCTGTGATTATATGACTATTTGCATTATAAAATGAGTAATAAAATTGAACCTTTACAATTCAGAGCAAGATTTTACTCATTACAATTTATTCGTAATTTGCTGTTATTTTTGCTTGTACTTTCCTTGTGAACTGCAACAGCCTTTGCAATTGTTTCTGTTTTGTTCTGATTTCATTTGCTTGCAGTCTCCAGTAAGTATTACCTGTTTTATTGGTTTTAATAACATTTAGTGTTAGCTAAAGTTAAAAATGTAATGAATCAGTGCATTCACAAATAGTATATTCAGTAATTGACCAGGGAAAAACATTCTAGTAAGGAACACTCACTGCATGTTATGCAACCATTGATTTTGTTGGTTGAACAAATTGAACAGTTAGTTGTGAATATTGTATTTGGAATATTTCCTTTAGAAATTATTTGCCATATATTATTAAGGTAGGTCTGTTAGTGCTGGGACTTTTCTGAAACACTGAAACGGGGCTCTTTCTTGGAGACTACTGTGGAGATTCAATTTTGTTTTTTTATTTCATTGCATACTGTTGTAAGGTCCTGAAAAGTGCTACAGAATCAAATAGAGAAAGGAATGTTTCCACTGATTGAGTTGAGTGACACTGCAAGGACCCTCAGCTCCAAGGAAGTAAAAGCCTTTTAGCACTTCAGAAATGATCAATATCTTAAATGATCAAGCCCTTTATCTGCTGTTTTGAGACATGAAATATGCATGAAAAACAGCAGGCAAGCACTGGGAAACAAGGAGCAATTGTCCTGGTACTATCTTCCATTCTACAAAAAGATTTTGTTTTGTTCATTTTGACTGTTTGATGCATTATTTCCAAGCCCTTTCCTGAGAAAAGCCAGCAATGTCTGTAGAACAGATATCTTCAAAGTGCCTCTGGGCTGACCTGAGCAAGAACAGCTTCAGAGATATAAAGCTAGCTGAAGGAACAAATTTGCCTCCAAATGTGACTGATCCTCACAGTTGAAGACATGGAGATAACTCACATTCAGATACCATTCTGACACTTTCACAAATTTTAAAAGAAGTTGGGAAAATATCACATTTCTCAGCATTGCACTCTGAAATCCTGCATTATGCTGCTTTTCTTTTTGTTTTCATTGTGATAAAATCAGGAAGAACAGCAGGAGATAATACATCCTTATGTAAAGAGTATAGTGTTTCTGTGCTGTATTGATTTTTTTTTAATCCAATGTTTCCTGCATTTCATCACAGAGAGTACAATTTCCAGCTAACTAGACATGATTTGGACTCCCTTCAGGTAATACTATAAGAAAGACATGCTTTTCTTGTTATACCTGTCCTCTAGATAAAGAACAAAAGGTTTGCTTCCAAAACTTAATTTGAAAGAGCAGTAAATTGTTTTGTGCTTTTAAAATGGTATTTATCTTCAAATTACATAGAAATAAGAACTCAAGTCAGGAGGAGGGAGATTAGTAGTACAGACTATATCTTCTTTCAGATTTAACTGCAATTGGATGTGAGAGTGGAAATTTGTACTGAGATGCTTTTGACAGAATCTTGTCTGTGCTTTTCTGTTTGTGACATCAGGTTCAGACATCATATCTTGTGTAGACTTCTGTCATATGAATCCCTGTGTAAAATGGTGTGTCCAATCCTAGCAATACATAGATCATTTACATAAAGTTTTGTGTTCCTGACTTTTTTATTGGGACAGATACTGAGCTTCCACGTACTTCTTTCTCTAATTTTCTTCATTAACCTCCTGGCAATATCACATAATCTTAGTTATAGTTTGAGTTAATCTGTCCTGTCAAATATAGTTTGGACTTCATCTTTGTTGCAGACATTTTATCTTCTCCTTGAAGATTAGGTAGGAGCCTACCTTCAGTCATACAAAAGTCTGCTTCCTGTTAATCATCCAAGAATTCAGATGAAACCATTCCATGGGATAGAATGATTTTGAAGTTGTAAACATGACTGCACTACTTTTGCTACAATTAGTAATGCAATTGTGGTGGCTGTTAGAAAATCATGGGGTTTGTTCATGACTTTTCATCATAGGCACTGTCACCCAGACATTAGTTCTATGCAGAATGAGGCAGATTTAGAAGAAGAATCCCTGGAGCCATCATGGCAGAAAACTCATCCCCATGTTTGTCAATTGTAGGTTGATGGAGAAAGTGTTTTTTCCTCTACGCTGCACCTCAGCAAAGAAAACATGTAGTATACACAAACACAGTCCTGGCAAAGTTGTGGGGTGAAATCAGGTCCCCACTACAAAACTCCTTTGACTTCATTGACTGAGGATTTCTCCCTTGGTGTGTGGAATTGTTCCAGATATTTGGGCAATCAGACATGTGAAATATCCTGAAGGTTTTAAGACAGTGTTCTAGTATGAAAACTACTGATAAAACAAGCTTATTAAAAAAATTCAGTGCTGTGATTGCTTGTCATTACAGTGTTTCTGATATATGTTATGAAATGTACATTTTTGGCAGCTTTTTCCTGCTATGTAGTGGCAGACAATAAGCAGAAGAAAAAGAACTGGTTCTGAGAATTTTTCACTATGGGTCAAAATATTCTTAAAAGAATGAATGATATATTAATTAAATATTAATTATTGAGGAAATAACCTACATTATCTTGATATCTACAAGAAAAATTGTAAATTTTGTTTTATAGCAGTAATGTCATATTAGATAAGTAATTTATTGACTGTAAATACAGTTGATTAATAACAAAATTTAATATCTAGAAAACATTCCAAAATCTATTTTTCACCTTTGGCACCTATTGGGCTGGAGAGAAGTCATTAATACTTATATTTCACAAAAAGAATTGGATAATATTAACTTTTAGTTGTTACCAACTGTCTTATTTTTCAATTTATCATTTCAGTTGTTAAAATGCAAGAGTTCCTGCTAGCTCATTAGAAGGAGAAACACTGACAATATGGAACATCAGCCACTGCTATTAAAATAACGCTTTGTTAATGTCTACATCAGAAGGGCATGTAGTGATTTTCACAAGTGTAATAAATCATACGCAGAACTAGATGGGCTAAGGCAAAAGAAAATAAATGTCTGAGCCCTGCCTAAATCTCCTACGAGCCATCCTGTCCCTGAGATGTGTTCCTCAAAATCCAGCCTCATAAAGCATCTGCATTTCCAACATTAATATTCCCCATGTTTGTGTTTTGCTCCAGAACATGGCACAAGTATGTTAGTTAGAATGGTTCTTGGTAGCCTACCACAGTTAGCAAAAAACTGAACTTTGGCAGGATTTACCATTGTTACTAGACGTTACTAGATGACCACTGTGTGCAACTTAGTGCATACTCACCTTATTTAGAGCTCACTGGACAGCAGAGCTGGAGATGGCTAATATCTCTAGTGGTGTACAATGCTCTTGCGCCAAAGACAACCGGATTCACTGTTTTCTTCAGACTATAACCTACGAGTGAGGTTTTTTGCAAGGCTTCTTGTTAAAGATCCATCCACTTGTAACTATTGATGAGGGCAGAAGAGAGAACAAAGCAAAGATAAGTAAAAAGGCAAATGACCATGACTTCAAATATAGTATTAGTTATTTGTATGTATATTTTTATATGTGTGTATATATATATTTGTGAGTAAATAATCATGTTGAATCCTATGTTTCAGTCTCTCAACTGGGAAGACAAAAAGATTTTTTTTTCCTCAAAAAAAGAAATAGTTGTAAGCTTTCTGGCACCCACTCTGAAATTTAAGTACAGTGTCTGCTAGCTAAGCATTTCTGAGTTGGTGCATGGCTTACTATTTCAGATACTGATTGAGAAACTGTCATGGTTTCAGCTGGGATGGAGTTAACTTTTCTGCTAGCAGCTGGTGCAGTGCTATGTTTTGGATTTGGAATGGTAAGAGTGTGATAGCGCACTGGTGTTTTTAGTTGTTGCCAAGCAATCAAGGCCTTTTCTGCTCCTTGTACTGCCCTGACAGCAAGCAGGCTGGGGTGGGGGGGACACAGCTGGGACAGCTGACCCCAACTGACCAAATGGCTATTCCATACCATGTGACATCATGCTTAGAATATAAAGCTGGGGGAAGAAGGAAGAAGGGGATGTTCAGAGTGATTGCATTTGTCTTCCCCAGTAACCATTGATGCATGATGGAACCCTGCTTTCCTGGAGATGGTTGAACACCTGCCTGCTGGTGGGAAGCATGGAACGAATTCCTTGTTTTGCTTTGCTTGCATGCAAGGCTTTTGCTTTCCCTATTAAACTGTCTTTATGCAAATCCACAACTTTTTTCTCACTTTTTTACTCTTTCCATTCTCTCCATCTGAACTGCAGGGGAGTGAATGAGCAGCTGCATGTTTCTAGTTGCTGGCTGGGGTTAAACCATGACAGAAACAAAATATATGTAGGGCTTCTGGTATTTCACTGAAGTAGCTAGTATGTCTTGCTACAATAAAATTAAAGGGGTAGGATGGCTGGATATATGCGGGGGTATTCCTTAACTTTACAGTGATAGTATTCTTATTTTATCATAAACTTAGATTACTTCTTCAAACTTCTTTATTTAGTGCATGAAGTATAACCCCCAATTTTAGCAATATCCAGTGTTGAATCTATCTTATGATTACATTTATATCTATATTACTTTCATAGTAAGTATTCTTCTCAAAGCAAATGAATTGGAATGTCATTTTGTCTTTTATCCTTTTTATTTTAAAATAGCCTGGGATAAGTAAATCAACTATATAATGCATCTCTACAAATTTTCAGTATTATGTCTGCCGTCTTTTATTGGTAATGCCAGTATTGGGAGCATTTTTGTATGCTTATGTTTTTGCAAAGTGGCATAAAGCAGTTGGCAACCTGTTGACCTGCTTCACCTTTCAGCCATTATTTTCTGTTATATCTTTGTCTAATCTGTTGATTGATGAACCTTGAAACATTATCAGCTTTCTGTTACTATTTACTTGCTGATTTCGATCATTTTTAAATCATTCACTAACAGAGAAAAACTGAGGTGAGTCCTTGCCACAAAAGATGGGTTTTGTTCTTGAAGTTCTTTAATTTTTTTCCCAGTTTCTCAGTATCTTTCTTGCACTGAGAAAAGGACTCAGTACTCCATAACCGTGGACACATGATGAACTTAATATGATAATTTAACCTATTTCATCCGTATCCTCCTTTTTGTATACTCAAGGAGTGATTACCTAGGATCCTGCATAGGATAAAGTTCCTTATTGTGTAAGTAGGTATCATCTGCTATAATGTTGGCCAAACTGAAATCTACCTTTCTGACTTTTACTGGCTTGTTAGATGTCAATCACTTGCCCTCTGTATGACTTAACACTTTACTGATTGTTGTCTACAAATTTCATCAGTTAAATGACATTTTTCCAAGTTTTTAACAGAAATATTAGCATCGTAAAGTTGAAAAACAGTTTCTCCAAGAGCCCACTGCAAAAGTCACAATTTAGCAATGATTTTTATGTGCATATTGGAAATTTATCTCTTAGAGAATTTGGAATCATCCTATTTGCCTTGTTAATTCTGAATTGTCACAAGCTCCTAGAAATTTCTGTATATAGTGCAGGAAAAATGAAGCATGGCTTAAAAGCAGATTAAACTCCTCAAAGTCTTATGGATTGTTTGGGGGGAAAAAAACCCTGAAATTTTCTTAGCAGATAATAAACTCTGCTGCTCCAGTGTTCTACTTTTGCATTCACTAATTGCAAAGTTAGCTTTTAGCAAAATCTTTTTTTTCTTTTTTTTTTTTTTCTGAATGATTTATGCCTCCCATGGGTAGACGGCAGTTTTAACCTGGGTAAGTGACCAGCTCCAGTGCAGTGATTCTTAAGTTCTTTTGAATTTTCCCCAGCATTCTCTGTTCTTGGATATTTATGGGCCAGTAACCTAAATTTGTCTCTTATGTTTAAGAGGGCTTTTTTTTTCCTAAATGGAGGCAAATGTATTTGTAAAGAGATCTAAGTAGCAGAACACTGTTACTTTGTGTGGCAAGTCAAAGACTCTGTTAGCTGTTAGCACAAAAAGCTATCAGTATATTCATAATTCCCTAACCATTACTAGCATTTGAAGTTTGCCTTCTGTACTGTGCAATAATTTCCTAGTGTACTCTTATGTGAAATGTTAATTTTTCTATTTTTTTATTATTAACATTTTTTATTTGGAAAAGTGCATATGTTTCTGTGCCCAGATTTTGTACGGAATTAATGCACTAAGGGCTTGATTCACTGTGGCCTCGTTCCAGCTTTATGTCACTGTAGCTCTGCTGATTACAAAGCATGGCTTATAACTGAAGTAACACAGTGGTGTAGTAAGATCTAAATGGTAATTGAAATTATGTTCATTCAGTTTAATTCTTCTTTAGTAAGCCATAATATAAGCAAGAAGGCTGAGACAATAAGAAAATCACTGAAAGTGCTTAAGTAGCCAAATTGGATATACGGGATGGCTACCAGCAGATTTTGGAGAACACTCACGGCCTAATACTGTTAGGAGGTTTTTATGTCTCTTGTCTGATTCCAAGACTTGAAAGCATTTAACAATATGAATAGATATTAAGGGCAAGGACTAAGTATCTGCATGTTAGGGTGTGATTCATAACAGTGAAAATAGGGAGCTCTATAACAGCAGATTGAAACTAGAAGTAATTAAAATGGCATCAAAATATGTAATGTGGTTTTCTAAAAGACATTGTTGAAATCCACATCCGAACCTGCATAAGCACATGCTTCTGCACACCTTTATCTAATTTCCCTAAAACTAGTAACATGTTTAAGGATGTAGATTGCATCCTTTGTATGGTTTTAAGCAACAAATTTGGGTGCCTGGTCATTTCAAAATGCTTCCTTTAATCATTCTGTTCCTTAATTTATACCCCACGTAAAATAGCTACCAGAACTCTTTCCATAAAGAAACAACGGAAAATATGAGGCTATTAGAAACCTTCAACAAATAGAATTCATTCAGGAATGTGCAATATAGTCTTGATTCAGTCACTTTATCCACATTGATTATGACGTAAATAGTATTTGATAGTATCACTTTATATTCAATATCAATCCACCAGTGTTTCAAATAGAATCATTTAACAATGAATAATGCTTGATTGTAGATCTCTGCAGTGAATTAGAATATCCTAATTTAATAGAGTATGATCTGCTATTTGCCAACAAACATAGAGATTGCCTTATAAATCACACAGTACTGTGGTTATAGAATAACACTGTACTGAATTATATTTCATTACTGCCTATTGAACAGTCATGTTTCTGCAATATAATGTAATTTTCCGTATTTTAACTTAGTTTCTTTTACTAACAGAAAATACAAATTAGTCCTGAGGCAAAATGTTTACTGGGGGAGGGCAATTAACTATGCATTTCAGGGAACGACACCAACTACGTGAAAATCATTAAAATGCTTTTTTTGTTTTTCACCTCACTGTATGTAGCTCTTTATGTATTTAGTGAATTATAATGAGTATAAAGCCATAGCTGAGGAAATCAAAAATATAGGTAAGTCTATAGATTAATGTGGCTCCAGACACAAGCTTTCTGTAATGTTTATTCTTGTTCAGAAAGAGGTTTCTCCTGAACTCTTCTGTAAATGATTCAAAATACTTGAGGTGAAGTATAATAAGGTTTTTGTTATTGCCTTCTGAGTATTTATCCTGCATGCCTTGCTTAAAGTTCATGTTAGGAATCCTATGCTTCCAAAATATGGAGCAGGAAAGGTTTGGAGGGAGACAGGCCTCTTACACAAGTTAAAAATAGCTAAGAACTTACTCAGTAAGTGAGATGGAACTAAAGAGTAAAAATTGTTCCTACTATCAGCTTCCATGATAGAACTGAAAGGCTTTATCACAAAGATTATCCCACTTTTTCAGTATTTTGGGAAAGAGATAATTGAACATCCTAAATAGTATCCTGGGTTGCTGCAGTACTTAAGAGTGTATTTTTAGCACCTACTAATTTAAGGATGTTCAGTTGGATTTGGCAAGTACCTTATTTGCGTTTTGGAACATTGAGACATTGCTTTGAAAGTCCTGTTATATGGTCAAGTCCTTTTTAAATGTTTTGCTGGGGATATATACTTGATTTCAATGTACGGTGGAATATTGTTGACCAATGGTTTGAAGTTCAACAAGTTTTTAAGGTCCCTTATGTCCAGTGGACCCAGGAACCTCAAGCAGACTTGTGCATGAAACACAATGGTTTATGTATGAAAAAACTGCTAATCAGAAAGTAAGATTCCTTGTGAGTATAAGTAGCTTACATATTACAGTAGCTACAAAAACCTGCAGTTAACTCTTTCATCTTTTTATTTCTTTAGGGGTTTCAAAATCTCCTTTCATCTTTTCAGATGAGATTTTCTAACAAGTTCAGCACTGGACTCACACTGTTCCTGTAGACATCATTGTGGGTGTTGTCCTGCGCTTAATGGGAATCATCAAAACAAACCTGAACACTTGGGGAAAATCCCTGTTGATCTGTTTTGTGGTTTCTGACACATAAAAGTAATTTTTTAAAGGTTTAAGTAAGAAGTAGCATTCTTTTGTGAAAAAAAGAGACAACATCTTCATGAGTAGAAAAAGTATCAACAACAACAACAACAAAAAAAAAGACAACACAGGCTATTCTTTTGAATTATTAAAAAATTTAACGTGAGGTATCATGATCTTACCTTTACAGTTTGGTCCACATTGTTGCCGGTGCTTGTTACTACAAACTACTTGGTTAATCCTCAGGGAGAGGATTAATTTCATCTATAATGAGATCTGAGAGCATCCAGACTTCAGTCAGGAAATGGCCCAGTGATCCAGTCGTGCAGTAACCTTGTTGTATTTCATTTTCTTTTCTATTTCTAGCTGGACAGTGCCACTTCTCTCATCCAGGCAGCTAAAAATCTGATGAACGCTGTGGTCCTTACAGTCAAAGCATCATATGTGGCTTCTACTAAATATCAGAAGGTGTATGGTACTGCTGCAGTGAACTCACCAGTTGTATCTTGGAAGATGAAGGCCCCTGAGAAGAAACCTCTAGTAAAGAGAGAAAAACCAGAAGAATATCAGACAAGAGTGAGAAGAGGGTCCCAGAAGAAACATATTTCCCCTGTACAGGCCTTAAGTGAATTTAAAGCTATGGATTCATTCTAAAACACTAAGCTTTACCACAAGGGTTTTATATTCTTTTTGTATGCATACCTGCCGACTTGTATGCGTCTGGCATGGGGTGGGGGGGAAGCAGTGTCAATTTGCATGCATCCTGAGACTCTATTGAAGTAACTAAGTT
Organism: Gallinago undulata; assembly: GCA_026546715.1. NCBI lineage: Eukaryota > Metazoa > Chordata > Aves > Charadriiformes > Scolopacidae > Gallinago > Gallinago undulata. The sequence continues at coordinate 43,856,476 of JAOTQQ010000032.1, forward strand.
TCTGAAATGCCAAAATTTAGGGCATTCTCTTCTGATGTTAAATGGACATATTCCAAGCTAACTTTTTAAACTAAACTATAGCATCCAATTGGCCAAAGAATTTGCATCACAGGGGTACATGTGGGTTAAATAATAAATTCAAGTCTAAACCCAAAAATTTTTATGCATGCAAGAAACATTAGGTTGGCAGGTATATTAAATGAAAAAGAAAAAAAAAAGGAATTGTAATGGTAGATCATAAAGCTTGTATTGCTTCTGTTCCAGTGCAAAAATGTACTAGCCAATATGCTTAAATGTGTGGCCCAATAATTAAATAACTTTTAAGTCATCTTCATTATAGTATGTGAATTTTTAAAACAGATACAAAATCTAAAAAATGCTCCTTTAAAACCATATTTTGTTCTTTATATTCTAGTAGTGTTATGGTTGCTCACATTTCAATTAATTCAATTAACATGACCAGAGGTTTACTTATGCCAATTGAATTCCTTATGGTGGAGTATGAAGCACAATATGGTGATTGACATTGCCTTTTATATTATGATTATTATTATGATTATTATTATAATACTAGTAATAGAAGACCTGATGGTGGAATGTTTAGAGACACGGAAACTGACAGTATGAGAATTTAGAGGCTAATATGTAGGTGTAGCTTGGATTACAGGTATCTGACATACCATTGTAACCACTAACTCAATAAACTCATTTAACCTTGGAATCCTCAATACGTCTGGTCTATTTTAATGCACAGATATGTCCTGCATCATAGTTGATGTAGACAGGGATTAATTTTGCGTAATACTTCCTTTTTTTCTTTTATTTTCTTTTTTTTCAGTGAAGGAAAGATAACATTGCATTAATTTTCTCATTTTTTATAACCAGGAGAGCCAAACATGATCAGTTGGTCAAAAACAGAGTTTAAAAATTTTTAAACAGAGACAGATTTAAACTTCAATACATGAGACATACACATCATGTGGGATGAAATTGTTTGAATAAAACACCTCAGAAACATCCTAAAGATATAGTTCAAGTTATTAACCTTATAAGGTTGACATCTCAAAACCTTAGAAATTGTCTATTATGCCACACTGCACAGACCTGTATAAAGAGCAGAGCACGAAGAAATCTAGTAGCTACTTTTATTCCCATTTAGCCCCAACAGTTGGCTCAACTACAGATTGTATTATTGTTATGAAAAGGTCTTAATATATATGAAAATAAAAAAAGAGTATGTATTTCTTTTTCTTATAATTAAATATCAACAACTTAAGAGAACATTAATGACCTCATAAGGGATTTAAAACACTGTGATAAACAGTGAGGTTCACCATAAAGGACATGTGTATCCTTTAGATGATTGTTCTTGAGAGCTGTTTGGATGCTTGTCTCAGATATGCTGATTATTCCTCAGAATAGCAACATAGAAAATTTTGTTCTATTGCTCTCTTACACAATCTTTACAAAGAAACACACTGTCCGAGACCTTTTAGGAAATTACTATTTTTTGCGTTGTTTAGTTGTACTGTAAAATTATAAGGTTGCCCAATCAGAACTGGAGACTGTACACTCCCCATTAGAACACGTGGGGATGTCCTTGAAGAAATTTCTCTATATTGCCCTGTAGTCTGACATAGATTGTCGTTACTTGTGGTAACAGTAAAATACTTAAAAGTAATTAGGATATTTACGAACAAAATTACAGAGCCAAAAGATGGATACTGAGTTTAAAGAAAAAACAGCAAATAACAGACAAATAAAAATGTCCCAGTATGGTGCATGAAAAAAGAAAATAGGCAATTGGCCACAAATAAAAGTCATAACACTTCTACACAAGTGTTTTCATTTAAAACTGTGATGTATTAACTGAACAGTTGCTTTGAAATTATATTGTTGCTATAAGAGGCATCCAAAAGTTAGTGTTGTTTAGAAGAAACCATTTAGATTATGAGATTTATGAGCAGATCTTGTAGAGTATCTACTGAGTAAGGCTTCACAGTTAAAGAGGAAAGCTGTAATACAAGGAATCCATTGTGAGTCTCTCAGTCAAAGTAGCAATGGTGACTGCAAAATGCAAAGGAAAATTACAGTCTGAGAAGATAAAACCAGAATGATTTGGGGCAACTTAGTTCACTTGAATTAGAGTTCTACTATTACATGGATTATTTTGCTTTTTGAAGGGGCCCATCTATGCTTTAATTATCTTTATGGTAACATGATAAAATTTAGTGTGGATAAGTGAAAAGTAATGCAGACGAAAACACAAACCAAAAAACAACCAGAATGTACCAGTTCACGCTCAGCTTGTAGTAAAGCCAATAGAATGTTGAGATTGATTAGAAGGGTTTTAATAGAGAAAGAGGAAAGTAGTAGATGATACCATACATCAGGGATATTCCTGTGTCTGAATACTTCATGCAGTCTTATCAACCTATCTGAAATAAAAGGTATAGGATGGAAACCTTACATCCACATGTGTTTCTCATGACTATCACCCTTGGTTCACAAGCCAAATGTGTGGGTACTAAACATATTCCTGTATACATACAACTTTGAAAATTTTCTCTACAAATTGTACTTACAATGCAAAAGAAGCAATTACACTGCTGTTTCAAGAAATTGCAATTGTATGTTTCTTGATGACAGAATTTAGTTATTTTTAAATCCGTATTTGCTTCCAGCAGATGGGTGTACAGCAAATGACTGGTTTGAAGATCAGCATGGAGGTCAGACAGACATCCCTGAGCTAGGGCCAGTTTCTGTCCTAGTATGGTCTTCTGTCCCGTGGTCACTCATCGTGTTACTCACATGCCAGGAATTGTGTCTTCTCTATAAGAAACTAGAAGCCCAAGTTACAAAAGTGAGTTACATGCTTTTTCCAGAAATGTCTGTATCTTTAGACCTGTGGCCACAAGGAGAACACTAGAGAAATGGATTTGCCTTACTTCCCATCTCAATACAGTTTGGAAAAAAGAACTAGTAGAATATTTCAGTTTATAATATACTTCTTTGGCAAGAACAGCAGCCAATTTGTGAATTAGCAAGTCAAATAAAACAGAAACCCTGAGAACTTTTAGATAACTTTCAAAATACCTTTCCTAAGATAGTTTTTTTCCTTATTGGTTTATTTATTAAACCGAGAATTTATAAGTGAGAAGAGTTAAAATAGCTAAATATGTATTCTAGGTCAGGGAGCTAGTAGCCAAGGAGCTGCTGAGAAAGACATATACTACAAAGGAACAGACGTTTTGGATGGGGCAAAGAAATGAAACCTGAATATAATAAAATAACTAAGTACAGTACTCATACAGAGCACTTTTTTCTTATCCTTAATCCCCATGCATCTCAGTTACATCATTAAACTTACACATGAGTTTAAGTGCTTGGCTGCATATATATGATAGTATTCATATACTTAAAGTTTAACAAATGCTTTGATAGTAAAGAAGCAGGGGATAAAGATCAGTACAAATTCACTTTGATCCAGTATTTTCTTGCTACTGTGTCTTTAGAGTGTGAAATACAAATCAATAGTTCTTCTACATTTTAAAAGAGGTAGACCAAGGTGCAGAAATGTAGTGCAAAAAACTCCCACAAAAACAAAAATACTGAAAGCTGGACAAAACAAACTTTTGGTGTCTCTATGAAATTAGATAATAAAGAGGATGTATATTTGTAGGCTTAAGATGACATTTCTGCAGCTAAAAATGTAGATTTCAATAGGATTTTCAAGCAAAAACCAAGTATTTTTTTTATTTTGGTTTGGTTTTGTTTTTTTTTTAAATGAACCCCATAGTGTGGATCTAAATGAAAAGCTTATGATTGAAATAAGGCAGTGTATCTCCTTTCACTGTATTCATAAATACACCTTCAAATAAGCTTACAGATCAGACGTGGTTGTTCGGTAATTTTTGCAAGGCAGAGGATAAATGTGTGTGTGGAGAAGGAAGCAAGCTGGAATACAGAAAGAGATTTTTTGTTGTTGAGAAGAGAAAGGTCACAACTGAAGCTATGTCCAAGGACACACTGATTATTCCATGTCATTTTAGCAGTGCATTGAGTTAAGCACATACTAAGCTTGCTGGTGATTTGTACCTGCAGAGATCGGGAAAAGTCAAGATTTTTTTCTGGTTTCTCACTGAATGACCAAGCGCATCCTTAAGCAAGGTTTCACACATTTCTCCTGCTTTAGATATTTTTCCCTTCATGACTCAGCTAACACCAAGCTATGGGAACTTGACAGATCGATAAAAACTGTGGGAGCTGTTTTCATGTTGTAGTTATACATTTAAAGGAATAAATATTTAATTACTTGAGCAATGTTTTTATCTTATGATGTCAGGTGAGGTGTCATAGATGAATAGCTGCTACCCAATATTAACCTCTTCCTTTACATAAAATTTCAGGATTCCAGTGTTGTTTGGCAATTCCTGCATAATAATGGACTTGAAAAGAGATGCATCTTTACATAATGTGAAATGCTTATACGTGCCTCTTTATCCCAGCTCACTAAAAGTTAAATACAAGGAAAAAAGAGAAATAAAGTAATGATTCCAAAGCCTTCTATAATATCCAGAGGTAATGATTTTGCTAGAAGGATATATTAGATATTTTTTTCTGGAAGATTTCATGCAGAAATTATGAAAAAAATATTGTTTGGCCTGCTTTTCCAGAAGGCCATATTAAGTTGTCTTAATGGTTCTGTCTCTCAAGTGAACCACAGATCTGGCTTCTAACAGGACGATAAACAGGAAAAAAAATAAAATTTTAATATCTTAATTTCCCTTAAGATATTTGATTATTTTTTTTAATTGTGTCTGGTTTTATTTATGTGTACTTTGTATGCGCATGCATGCACACACACAAATTTCCAGGATACACGGAGATTTAGATGATTGCCAAAAAAGGTCTATCAAGTAGCAGTCTACTCCCTGGAAGCAGGTGTTGGCTTTATTTAGCTGGAATATCACACAGGTGGTACAAGACCTTCTGTATGGGATATGTTGAGTTTTTAAGATCTCTAAAGATTCCATTGCCTGATTTTTCAATGTGTGTATACATATATATATGTGTATATACATAAATATGTACCCATATATATGAGTTTGGGGGTGGGGTAAGGTTTTTTTTTTGTTTTGTGGAAGACAAGCCTGGTTCAGTTAAACAATAGGCTCCTTGTTTTCCTTAGCTTGCCAGCAGTGGTACCACCCAGCAATAGTCAATGTTACACAGCTCAGCATCTGGAACCTGCAGGAGCTAACAGACCCTGCTAGTTGTCATATACAATTTTCATTATCAACTAGGCCCTGGTCCACAACTGAGACCATAAGGAAGATCTAAGTTGATCTGGGTGTTCACACAATTGTTTATGTATGTTGAAGGCAGGGGGGACATTTATGATCTCTCTTCAGTGGCAATGATATCTTAAAAATCACATTAGCTGGATCTTACGCGAGGGGGGCTCCATTTCATTGGAAAGCATTTTAAACTACTGATTTATGTTTGTGGATTGGTAGAAACATTCCTTGCCTGAGATCATAGGGTGTGCTACACATCTTACACGTCAGCTATATTGCATATTGGATATTAGTCACCATTCCATAGGAAGAGATTTTAGCTTTTCACAGTGTGTTCATCTTCAGGTGCTTCTATTGCTCATGGAAATCATCTTTATTTTTCTTTTAGCTACAACAGTGACTTATCAAAAGATCCAGTGGGGAAAAAACCCAACCTACATCTCAGCACCTACTTTACATGTATACAATAAGAAAGAAATATCTACAGAAAGGGAAAGAAGTGATATTAATTCATAGGTTTTTTTTTCCTTGACTCACAAAAGTTGTATTGGGTAAGACATTGCTGGTTGGTTTTTCTCTTTATTTCTTTTACAGGTAAACTTATCACATGAAGAACCTGTAGCACAAGCGTAAAGAGAAGTGTTATGGACAGGACCAGGAGAGCTCATCTGTAGGACTGGAGCGGTGGAGAGTTTTATGGTTGAAGGGAACTTGGATAACTGTTTCACCTATTAAAATTTTTAGGCCAGTATTTGAGTTTTTCACAATGAAAACAATTTTTCTAATATCTTTACTTTTAAGAAAGTCACGCAAAGGGGTTTATATTCCATATATTTGACAGTTTTTGTGTAAAAGCCATTATATTTCGTACCTTGAAAACTTTCAAATATGTATCTTTGGGAGGAGGAAGAAAAAAAAGCATTTTGCACTAGCACCTCTGAAAAGACATTCTGGAATTAAAAAAATTAACTTGTATTTTTCTTTTTCCTGTCAAGCACAAATCAATAAAAACTGCTCAAAAAAAAAAAGGAAAATCAAAATAAAACAAAAAAGAACATTCTGATACATATTTAGTTGTCTCTTAATTCTTCCAGATATCAGTTCTACCAGTTAAGGCAAACGCACAACACCTGCAATTCATCTCCTTAAAGGGTTACAATCTGTGGTACCATCTTTCAAAGTCAAACTATTTTAAATTTTTCAGACAAATTCTGTGGATTATGGAAAATTTTGAAGTCTAGGTCTGAAATTACATGATACATGTAGAATGGCTTCATGGATAAAGTTTTGCATACTAGGAGTTGTATTGCCCAGACTGAACCTAGGTGAAATTATAAATTAGATTGGTAAAAAATAGCCTCATATCCCATATCATGTAGTTGTATATAGCAACATATAGTCACAATGATTGTTAAGTTCTTTCCCTCAGATCACAGAATCACCTAGGGTGGAAGGGACCTTTTAAGATCATCTAGTCCAACCAATGGAGAAAGAAAAAAAAAATTGCAACCCAAAAAAAACCAACACATACCACACACCCCACCACACCCAAAACCAACACCAATCCACTACTAATCCATATCCCCAAGCACTATGTCAACTTGTCTCTTGAATACCTTCAAGGATGGTGCCTCAACAACCTCCCTGGGCAGCCCATTCCAATGCCTGACAACTCCTTCAGTAAAGAAATATTTCCTAATATCTTAACCTGAACCTCCCCTGGCACAACTTTAAGCCATTACCCCTTGTCCTATCATCTGTAACTTGGGAGAACAGACCAACCCCCACCTCTCTACAGCCTTCTTTCAGGTAGTTGTAGAGAGCGATAAGGTCTCCCCTCAGTCTCCTCTTCCCCAGACTGAAGAACCCCAGCTCCCTCAGCCTCTCCTCATAAGGCTTGTGCTCCAGACCCCTCACCAGCTTCATTGCCCTTCTCCGGACCTGCGCCAGCACCTCAGTGTCTTTCTTGTGGTAGGGGCCCCAAAACTGCACACAGTAATCGAGGTGGGGTCTCACGAGTGCTGAGTACAGGGGGACGATCATCTCTTGGGTCCTACTCACCACACTGTTCGTGATACAGGCCAGGATGCTGTTGGCCTTCTTGGCCACCTGGGCACACTGCTGGCTCATGTTCAGCTGACAGTC
>JAOTQQ010000032.1:43864020-43885747 GCA_026546715.1 Gallinago undulata
TCGGCCAGGGGATAATTTTAACTCATCCTTAGGTGAACAAACCTTCAAACCATATTTAGCACTATTCTTTAATTCACTTTGTTGAGGAAGTCCTAAGGTGTGAGGTTGCTGGCTGGTGCTGGGCAGCTCACTGTCTAGGTCTTTATCCTCACATGCCTGGCCCTTTATTCCCAAAGCACTGTACCTATTTTGTCGGTGCAACTGGGAATGTGAGGGGGGCTGGCAGGGGTTTTGCCTGCCTCTCCGAGGAGAGACCTGCCTCCATTCCCCATTGTCTCTTAAGTTCCTCTCTTCTGCCTGGTGACAAGCAGAAGGGAGATCATCCCCTTCCTGTAGAGCCTCTGCCTTATGCCTGTGCCTCAGGGTACACCTCCACCAATTTATTTCACTTTCACTGTCTCTGATACTTCTAAGTCTGTCCACCTCTTCCTTCCATTCAAGCCCCTGCCTGAGCAGGCAGTTTATTTGATCACACCGCACACGGCGGTGTCTCTGGCTCCCTCGGGAACACGTTCCAGGCTGAGGCATTCCCTGCAGCCGGAGAGCTGCACAGACATGTTTTTGTGGGAACTCGGTTTGAGTTTCCACATTCTTCTTTGTGGGGCATTTGGCACGTGCTGGGGCCACGTTCTTATCTGGCGCCAGGAGAGGAACAACTGTGGCTGCTTCCCTCACGCTCTGCGCACGCGCACCTGTGCGCTAATACACCCGCCCTTGCACTCCCGCCCGCCCGGCACGCGCTCTGGCCCTGCTGCGGCTCCAGACGCTTTTAAATTTGCCGCGGCCCGCCCGGCCCCAAGCACGTTACCTCTCACCTCCCCCGCGAGATTCCCGACTCACTTTGGGTCTCTCCGCTCTCCCTCGGCTTCTCCGTCGCTGGGAAGCCCCCTCTCTGTCTCAATAAAGACAGATTTAAAGCCGTAGTACCCGCCGCTGTCGCTCTCCGAAGGGTCTAAGGGAAGCTCGCGCTCTGGCCGCTTTTAAATGTGCCGCAGCCCGCCCCCAGGCACGTGACCTCTCGGCTCCCTCGCGAGATTACCGACGCGTTTCGGGTCTCTCGGCTTCTCCGTTTCCGGGAAGCCCCGTCTCCGTCTCAATCAAGGCCGGTTTAAAGCCGCAGCACTCACCGCTGCTACTCTCCGTGGGGTCTGAGGGAAGTTCGCGCTACGGCCGCTTTTATAGATACGGAAAGATAAAGCAGAAAGTTGCTTCTAGACTCAAATATAACTGTCAAAGACTGACATTTGTCTCGATTTCAGAAGCGATTTCCTTGGTTTAATGAAGATGCGAGAAATGAGCTGAATTTTGCTTCAGCTACTTGGTATATTTTTGTCCGTGTATTTGTATGGACAGAGGAGGATCAGTGGTAGGGGAGTCTCTTCCATTGTATCCAACTAACCCTTAGAAATGGCCTGGAGTGGTCCAGAGATCCTGGTTTACGGGAAGTTCTTTAAGTGAAGAGAACCAGACCGATGGCTGTGATGGCGGACGATAAGTGGACAAAGGACCGTGAAGGCGATAAGCTAAGCAGACAAAGGGACAGGCGATTGATGGCAGACCGATAAGTAAACAAAGGACAGGGAAGGCTGAGAAGTGGACGAAGGCTACCTGGAGGGTGACTGATGAAAATGAGGCTATGACCACCTGATGAAGTAGATGACCACCAGGGTGCTTGTAACTGCTAACACCGGACAGTAGATGATAGCAAAGACTGTGAAACAATGTGTAGTGTAGTCAGCTAATTAGAGGTGTGTAGAATGGGTGTGTGCCTTGTAAGGTAAAAAGGTGTAACTTAGATCTGTAATAGGTCAGGCAGTCGGGAAGATTGTGAGCTCCAACTTCTCAGCCAATGAGAAGAGAGACAGGAACTCAGGCGGCTGGGAAAAAAGGTATAAAATATCTAAAAAACTAAAGATTGGTGTGCCTCGGCTTTGAGATGCATCTGATTCAGCGCTGTTTCGTACAATAAAATATATCTTTGCTCGGGTGACTTTGTCCTCTTTAAATTCTAAGTGTGAGCCAGTGTTTCTCACAAAGATGTTAAGAAATCCCTCCTTAAATGACTTTTCTTTTTCCTTAATGTCCTTCTCAAATACTTTTCAGATTTAAAGAAAAAAGAAAATTACTAGGGCAGTTCCAAAACCTGTTAATTTATACTGTTCTTACTACCAAAACCATCTGACTGAGAATATGGTTTGTTAATTGACCTGTAGAGCATCATGTGTTGGGGATACTAAGTTGTCTGATAATAATGTCCTCCTCATCAAGGCTTATTGCTTTAGTGCAGTTCAGTAGGAAGTGAGGATATAAATTAAACTTGAAAAGAGAAGTGGAAATGCTGAAGTTGATGTGGGAATGTCTCAGGGTATCGCATGCTGCAGAGAGTAAACTGGCCTTTGCTTCCTGATGTAGATGGATTTATTTAGGAGTTATGCCTCCCATTAAATTTAATTGCCTCCCCTGGGGCCCTCCTGGTAAAAGGTTATTTAGTTGAATGAAAGGTGCTTCTTGTTTAAAAATGTGTGGTAAAAGTATGGCTATTGGCAAGGGAGACTTTCATGTTAATCTGTTTGGTGCGTGGACTTGTTTGCTGCAAAGGTGATGGTAGGGGCTTCAAAGACTCATAGTCGATTGTTTGTTAGATATAGCTGAGCGGGAAAGCAGAATGTATCTTTTGTGATATGACAAACGTTACTGTGGTAGGTAACGTATTCACAGCATTTCTACAGGAAACAATGAGCTAACAGAATTCATTCAAAAGTGAATTTCATTTTTTATTGATGAGCTATTTTAGATTGCAGAGAAGTTCTCTTTTTCCTTTCAGGATTGGTGTTTCTTACTCAAGAAGTCTTTTCAACATTATTAATTCAATCATGCAGAGCACCTTGCTTTTTAATTTTTTACTTTCAGATTCTTCTCACTCTTACCAAAGCCACGGGATTTTAGGTTTGCAGTCAAGCTAATGAAAGCTCTGTTCTTGCTTAAATAAATATTTGATTACTGATGATTTTATGGGTTAAAAACTCATTAGCAATTTGTCTCGAGTATATATAACTTCTTTTTATTTCACCTTCCCCTGCCCCGGCCTCAGCATTTTGTGTTTAGGAGGAAGCATTATTGTTTACATTAACCTGATTGTGTGGCCATCTTATAATACCCTCCTGTGATAGGATCAGGAAGATTTTTCAGTAACCTAGGATGCAGGAAAGGTTGTTGTCAAACATCTTTATCCTTCCTCAGGCATTTCTGCAAGAGAAAGCTTGGACCAAGTGCTTCTTGGTCACACAAAGATTTTAATGAAACAGGAAATTCTAATGGATTTTCATCTGGTGCCATTCAGATGGGTCCATGCTCTAGTCTAGTTTCTCTGTATTGTCTGTGTTGTTTTCCAAGATTGTGTCTATCTTGTGCAACAGAGCATGACTTGAAGATATCCATGAATAACAATAAACTGTTGTTTTCTGCAAGTAGAGCATAAAAGAAGTATTGGGGGATCTAAGATAATTATTTGGGTTCAGTTGGATTTGGAAGTGGCACTAAGTATTCCTAAAATGTCAGATCACTTAATAAACAGGGGACTGGCAGACATGGGAACTGGTGGTAGAAGTGAGGAAGAAAACCAGACCATCATAGAAAAGTAGCTGCAGGACATAAGTTTATCTGATCTTTTCAAAATACTCAGAACTTCTATTCTAAATAGAGGTGCTTTGGGTTACCTTCTGTGATCAAGTTTAATTTTCAAGTTTTTCATACTGCACGGTCTGTATGTTCAGAATAAATCCATGACTGCAGTGCATAGAACATTACAGCTGGCTGAGCAGGCTGGGTACCAGAAATAGCCTGTGTATAATAGCATGAGTTTTGCTGAAGGTTTTTTTAACCTGTTTGCTTTACTTTTATTCTCACTTCTGTCTGCCCGCCTCATTAACCTGCATGATCTGACTGTATTGTGATTGTATGGCAGAGCACTTCTAAGCCACAATTAATTTTATTTTAAAATCCATACATTGGCAGATTAGGTGCCAGTAAAGAATGGCTAATACTAAAGCAATGAATCCTATCACCAATGCTGCAGCCCCTTGTGAAGAATTTTGTCAAGAGATTATATTAATTTATTTGAAATTGTCACTAACATCTTTTATTCTAAGTATTTTTGTCTGACGTTCTGTTAAGAAGCTCTGTATTGTTTGTAATATAAATGCTGAACAATTGTGGATTCTTGTCCTGTGTAGTAACAATGAAGTGACTTTATACCCCTTACGTATACAGATTAAACAGAAGAAAATTCAAAATACCCTCTCTTTAGCATATATTTTCTATAATTGTTTTGTCACGAGTTAGCTTAGCCTATAATATGATGATATTGAATAAAGATCTTTTCTTACACATCTCTTTTCTCTAATAGTAGTGATTCGACCCAGATTCAAATTTGCATAAGCAAGGTTATCTTTTCCACGAGCAGTGTGGGTTTTTTGGTTTTGTTTTAATTAAAGAAGGGACAATTTCTTTCTTTAGTTTAATCAATTTAATATCCATCAATGGCAGCTCACTACCTTTTTGGAATCCTGTTGCAGTTTTAATGGATTTTTTTTGTATAAAATTTAAAATGTTGGCCCAGGTTTTCCTTTAGCATCTTTCACAGGCAGCTATGGCAATGTTTGGCCACTGGAGCTTGGCTGCTTGCTCTTACAGGGCAGAGAACTGTGATACAAGTTTAAGTAACCTAGTGACTCATCTGTATTATGCAAGAAGCCACAGAAGCAACAGAGTAAGGAGGTGGGAAGTTGTTAGGTAGGAGTAGCTGAAGGATTGTTTTGCACCATGCCAGGATCTCTGGAATGCAGAGTATGTTCAAAATCCTTTCCCTGTCTTTTTTTCTGGCAACATATTCAACAACTCTCTTTAAAGAGATAACCAACTCCATGACTCTTGTGCCTTTTGAATTCTCGATATGTAAAACAACTTGAGAAATTACTTATCCCTGTTGTTGAACCCCTCTCCAGGGGAAAGGCCTAACTACTGATATTTAACTAGATTAATGAAGCGTCAGACCCAGATTCATCTCTACAGCATTGTGTGCTTTTTGTTTTTACAATTTGTAAATCTATAGAAATTTGTGAGACTTCTCTTGATGCAAGTAGGAGTATAATATGGTCCTGTATTTAGTCAGCTTTGGTTTTCACAGCAGGCTATTTGAATCAGTGAGTTCAGAGAAGCTAAAAAAATACCCTCACATTAAACTAACACATTTAGTCCAGTGTAGGGCAACTAAGATGATTAAGGGATTGGAGTGCCTCCCTTTTGAGGAAAGGCTCAAAGAGCTGGGGCTCGAGAAGACTGAGGGGAGAACTTATCTACATTTACAAATACCTAAAGGGTGGGTTGGAGGATGATGGAGCTGGACTCTTTTCAGCAGTTTCCAGTGATAGGATGAGGGGCAATGGGCACAAGCTGGAATATAGAAGGAAAAACTTCTTTACGGTGAGGGTGACAGAGCACTGGAACAGGCTGCTGAGAGAGGTCGTGGAGTCCCCTTCTGGAGATTTTCAAGACCCGCCTTGATGCAGTCCTGAGTGATGTGCCTAGGCCATCCTGCTTAGCAGGGGAGTTGGACTAGATGATCTCTACAGGTTCCTTCCAACTTGGACAATTCCATGATTCTGTGATTCCATAAGCAACTTAAAGTTTCTGGTGAACTTCTAAGGTATTCAAACTGCAGCAAGCTCTACTTATTTGATGAAGTCTCATTAAGAATTCTAAATAATAAGATCCTTCTAAACAATCCTATGCAAGAACAAGTTGAACATTTAATCAGTAATTAATGGCTGAGGGTTAAATGTTGACTACAGTTGTCCTTGTGCACGTATCTTTATATTATTGCACTGTGGTCTCACTAAGATTTCTGGTTTTATTCACGGAGGTCTTGCTGCAGGCTGTTGGAACGAGTACAGCAGAGGGCTACAAAGATGATCGGAAGACTGGAGCACCTCTCCTGTGAAGACAGGCTGAGGCAGTTGGGGTTGTTCAGCCTGAAGAACAGAAGGCTCCAGGGAGCAGCTTTCCAGTACCTAAAGGGGGGGGCCTACAAGAGAGATGGAGAGGGACACTTTGTCAGGGAGTGTAGCGATAGAAACAGGGCAAACGGTTTTAAGCTGAAAGAGAGTAGTTTTAGATTAGATATTAGGAAGAAATTCTTTACAGTGAGGCTGGTGAGGCACTGGAACAAGTTGCCCAGAGAAGTTGTGAGTGCCCTATCCCTGGAGGTGTTCAAGGCCAGGCTGGATGGGGCTTTGAGCAACCTGGTCTAGTGGGAGGTGTCCCTGCCCGTGGCATGGAGGTTGGAACTAGATGACCTTTACGGTCCCTCCCAACCTGAACCATTCTAGGATTCTATGATTCTATGACTTGTGATGCTCTCTGCAAGAAACAACCATTGGTAGTTCTAATCTCTATCTAGCGATCTCTGGCCCATATTGATCAGAACTTGGAGATTAATTTTTCTGGAGGAGGACAAGAAATAATATTCAAACCATGTGCCATATCAATACCTCTGCCATAGAAATGAAGAATAATTTTGCAGTAAGATTCTAAGAGCTATTTGTAAAGCTTTTAGTTTAGAGAATATATCCAAGACTTGAAAGCTTTTTGTACTCCATATCTTCCTAGTAAGAAGGGCAGTGCTATAACTGAGAAGAAACCTCTTTATTTTGATACTATATACTTAAGCAAAATCCTATCTTTCCTGTAAGGTCCACCTTAAAATAAATATAAGAAAAGCCAAAAAGACCTGGCTAGGAAACTGTCTCTATTTACTTTGAGGGGAGAAAAAATTATTGCATTATTTCATAAATATTTTCTGAGCATTCCATTTAGGGAAAAAATCCAATAACTGTAGTTTCCCAAAATACCAAATCTATTTCCACTCTCAGTAAGAAAAATCTATACTGAGGCATTGAAGGATTACAGTCAGCAACTGATCTTCCTGCTGTCAAATTTTAAATCAAAGAAAACTTTCTATGAAAAAAAACCCAACTTTTTTCTGTAGAAGAGAAGTTTAACTATCTATTTCCAACTAGTTCTGTTTTGACGAATCTGGATAGCCACACTGACATAAAAAATTAATCTCTTTACATTACTACCTCATAGGATTTTAACAACATGATGGTTTACTACATTCTTCAGTTGCTGTATTATGGGCAGGATTCACCAGGTTCTGCATACTGGAACAGTTACCTAATATATGCCTTTAAAAGACTCACTTTTTGGCTGCCGGCCCTTTTGCCAAAATATAGCCTTTCAGACCCACATTTTCTACACAGAGAGTTTACAAACCAGGTTAAAAAAAAAATATCACCTGGACCAATTCTGTCCCACATGAGGATAAGGGTAGGAAAAAAATGCATTGTTTTGCTCTGGGTAAACACAGTGTCAGTCTCCCTGGAGAGTGGGTTTTCTCTAGCTGAACCCACCATGCTTAGTCCTACTTTGCCTGTGACCAGTAGCTATCTCTGAGGACTACTGCCCAGTGTAAGCTGTGTTCCCTTTACCATGTAAATGGAACATTGCAATATGCCATTGATGTCACTAACTGAAACAGCTTCTAGGGTATGTTTACATAGCACAGCACAGCTTTTATAGAAATGTTCACTTTGGGTCTAAGGAAATAAATAAGGGTAAGAAAAACAAAAGCAACTTTCTATGAGAGCACATCCTTGGCATGATGGTTCTTCATGTGCAGTTGCACTCAGCCTGCCCAGGGAGATGGTTGAGTCACCATCCCTGGAGGTACTTAAGAAACGTGTAGATCTGCACTTCAAGACATGTTCTACTGGCTGAGGTTTTAGGGGGGTTTTGTGTCTGTATGGTTGGACTTCATGATCTCAGACATCCTTTCCAACCATGACAATTCTGTAAACATCTGCTGGGGCCTTAGAGGTATTTCAGTACAGAGGCAGGCTAATGGCAGCTGTTTTTCAATGTTAAATATTTTTTTCTGTGAGTTAGAGATTATTCTGGGGTTTTTTTTTAACCCAAATGGTGTGTGATTCTATGAAAAATGCCTTGTAGAAATCTCGTGCAAAATTGACGCCATGAACTTCTGCAATCAACCGAATGTGCAATTCCATGAAAGAAGGTATGAAATTAGCTTGATAGGATCTGCTTTCAGAAGAAAATGCATATTATAGCATATCCCTTTAGGTCTTTATCTTTTATATCCTGTCAACCATTATTTTCCTCAGAAGGCGTGTCAGACTGATGTGCCTGTAATTACTTGGTTTATCTAAATACTAACAATCTCCACTTGAAGAATGTGGATGCAGGGCATACAGGATTGCTGTGTTTTCAGATTTATTTTTTCAAAGACTGGAAATAGCACACATTCATCTGGCCTAATGTGGATGCATAAATCTCGCAGTCAAAGCCAACACTGCTAGGTGCAGCTGAGCCCCAGTTCATTATGTCCTAACATATAATAATGAAATATGTGAGATTAACTGAGCCCTCGGAAATGCCTGTTTCTCTCTATTGGTTATGAAGGCAGTTTAGGATGATTTGCTTATAGGTTTGCACTGTCAACTTCTCAAATTAAATATTGTTCAAAGCAAGTACATAGGACAATGGAAGGACACCAAAGCCTGTCAGCTGAGCAATGTTTCTTAGGGAAATGTAGCATTAGTGACTGCCAAGGAGGAAATGGCAATGTACAGATGCATGCATTCAAAACATAGATAATCTTTAACATTGCAAAATTAGGCAACACTCAAAGTTAAGACATCTGACTATCTGCTAACTGCACACCCAAATTTCTGTTACCTGGTTGTCTAGACAATGATACAATCTTTATTTACTTAAGTATGGACAAATTTTTGCACAAGATCCTATCATATTCCACACATATGATGGACTTCTGGGGATATACCATGGCTGCATAGCAGGGGACTGTTAGATGTCATCCTCACTTTCTGTCAGAAACTGTACTGAGCAAGTCAAAGGATTGCAGAAAGAGGAGATAGGCTCATGGTGACGTAGCTGCATGCTGCTCTAGGGAGTTAATTATATTTCAGCCTCTGCCTTCAACTTGTGCACTACCCAATAAGTCACTTAAACCAAACTTTAGGATCATAGAATGGTTTGGATTGGATGGGACCTTGAAGATCATCTAGTTCCAACTCCCCTGCCACGGGGATAGACACCACCCACTAGAGCAGGTTGCTCAAAGCCCTGAACTTTGCACAAATTATAATTTAGTGTCCCTTGCTTCCCAATCTCACGTTGAGACCCTAGGGGATGACTGGCAGGAGTCTTGGCTCCTGCAGATAGTAGCCAAAGTCACTGAGTACTGTACTTGAAAAAAAATCATGATATAGTGATAAGTGTCTTGAAAAAATGACATTCCCAGAATTTCAGGCTGGACACTCCCAATTAGTGTATATAGTTGATTTTAATCTGTGTTTTGGCTGCCCGTTGGTAGAATAGAGATATTGTTGCCTCCCAGCAAGGGTAACTTATAAATATTTATGAAGTACTTGGTTTCTATAGTGATAAGAACGCTAGAAGGTTCAGGAAGAAATTAATAATTATGTTTTTGAAGCTAGAGTAGACTAGGACAGAGTAAATAACAAAGGAGCCAATAAAGTAAAAGATGACAGTATCAAATGTCAGCTGATTAAGTGAGCAATGTCCTTCCTATTCTGTGTATGAAGTGTGAAACAAAAACAACTTTCTGTCTGGCCTGAGCCCCAAGTAATCAGAACAGTGTAAATTTGGACCACTTGTTCCATGGAATTTTATTGTGAAGGCTTTCCTTAGAACATTTTGTTACCATGTGAAAATAAATTATTTTTTATTACTAAAATAATTTGAAAATTATTCAGAATTGCCCTCTTTCAACTGAAAAAGGAGGAAAAAATGAGCAAAGCATTTTACTCAAGAAAACATGTTTTAAGCTTTTAGAACAGTGGAAGGAGACAATGACCAAACTCCAACTCTTTGTGTATTTTATTGTGCAAACTTCCATGAAATCTCAAAGCAGAACACCAATGCAGAGACATAGTTTATGTATTAACAACGTTTGTGTAAATCATAAAGGTAGAATAAATAAATTAACATATACTGCTCAATTAAATGAACTAGGGATTATTAAAATATACAATAGATCAGACATTCTCCTAGTGCCAGGTAAATCATTCTTCAGTGTAGTATTTTCCTGCAGAAAAAGTTTGAATAGCATGCTGTTATCACACTTAATAGTGCTTTTTGAAAATGTTATATTGAACATTTGTTTTTAAAAAAGGTTTGTTTTCAGCAATCTGACAAAAAAGGGGGGTTTGGGTTTTTTTTATGATAGTGAGAATTATCAAGGGTTTTTTTCAGCTTTTAGAAAAAAATCTGCATATTGGGAACAGCCACATCTAAGCTAGTTAAAGTGGAAAAGTACTAATTTCTTATTTCCCTTTCCATGAAAACAATTAATTTTTTTAAACCCTGGTTATAAATAAAAATGTTTGTTTCATATATCAAAATTTAGATTGAAATATAATTTGTAGAGCATATTGTGCAAGAGTCATCTTTTGTCCATTGACCCTAAGACTAAGAAAATGACTTATATATGGCTAAATGTTGAGGGCAGATTCTACCATCTTTACCCTGAGAAGCATTAAGCATTATTTGAAGGGGAAAAAACATTGCTCAGTAGAAGCAAAGGTTGAAGAGTCTGCTCACTAGCAGAGATACCCATGAAATGTCATGACTAATTGGAAAAACTACTCTGAAATTAGCATTAGCTGGATGGTTTAATAAAATCAGCATGATATGAAAAAAATAACAGCAATTACTGTGTTACGTAACTCTCAGGAAACATCCATCAGACATCACAGACTAGCTGAAGATATATAATTCAGCATTCCCCTTCCTCAGAACTGCTTGTTCTTGCTCAAGATGGTCTCTTTCCATCCTATCCCCCATCTGTTCCACCCCCGCTTCCTATTCTGTCTGATTGCTTGTACACTTTTTTTTTTTTTAATTTTTATTACTGGTATACATTTTAAGGAATCAATATCATTTCTGCTGTTGAATCTTCAAACTGCTGAAGGCCTCTGTCAGTTAAAAAGTGATTCCAACTCCCATTAGCTTCAAATCACAGGTTTCAATTTAATCTACCAGTTTATCTGTCCAGGCTCTGATATTGCCGTCTACCAGCAGTAGCATTTTTCAGGTTGCAATTGTGTGTTGAGAGGAAAATTTTGCAGAGGAATCACTTCTCAGTAGTGCTACTTTTAATTTCCTGTGTACAGTGCTGGCTCTTAATTAATTTGTGATCATGGGAATAAAATGTCACAGCTCAGAAACACTGAAGGAGAATGCCTGAGAGACACCAATGCACCTTCAGGTTATATCCAGCCCCATGTAGAGTAATTTAGATTTTATTTATTTTTTATGTCTTTTAAATATATTTTATTTCTTGGGCTGTGTTAACGTAAAGTCCAGCATTTATGGCCAGGATCTGGATGTGTTTGACACCTGAAGAGAGCTTGTGTAGACTTCACTAAGGCTTCAACACTTTGGGTCATAACTCATCACCAGTACCAAGAACTCCAGAGGGCATTGAGGACCTCTCTGAGACACAGTTCATACATCTGATTTTTTTGATGAGGATAAACAGTATACAACTCCCTGATCCAACACAGTTGCAGTTACACATGTGGGCAAGCACTGCGGAGAAAAGAGTACAGCGGTTCCCAAAATGTGTCCTTTCGCTTCAATAGTCACAAACCCTCTGACTCCCCTTAGCCTTTCATACCCTTCCAATAGCTCTTCTACATCTCACAGCTCCTGTCCCTGTCTTTTGCAAGTCATTTGAATGGATCTTTCAGATAAGATTTTTGATAGAATTATCTGGTGAATACAGATACTTTTCAATGTATTCAGATTTTTTTCTAATGGCAATTGACAATCTGTGAACACACAGAAAACTCCTTGCATAGCTTCAGAGGTCTCTGTTACTAAAATTTCTAATTTGAAAGCGCATCTCTCCCAGACCACACAGCCTCCTCTTTAAATGTCATCAACTTACCAGTTTCCAGCTCTTACAGAGAAGAACACCTTTTACAGTGCATGGATACAGTATGTGATAAAACAGATGGAAACTTATAACTGGTTGTTTTTCTTTTATTGACATTTCTGATGTGTGTAAAATTACTGTAATATAAAGTGAGTTAACCACAGTCTTTAGCTGAGAGTGCTAAAACAGTTACTGAAAATGACTGGCTCTCTTATAATCACATGCAACTGAAAAAAAATGTATACACGTAGGAATCTTGCTTAATAAATAGGTCACTAGACAAAAGCCGATAAAAGGGGAAAAAAAATCAATGACTGACATGAGTGGAAAAGTAAAAATTTCTGAGGACTAAATTTTCAAACTTAACACTTCCCTTGATGGTGTCATAATTGTGCAATTTTGTGTGACAGCATTCTATTTTGCTGAAAGAAGTTTTATGACTTGCTATTACAGCTTTAAGTTTCTGTTAAACAGTCAATCCTTGAATTCTCCTACAATCTGTAGCTCATACTTCTGATCACAGAAAGACCTCTGTTGTTGTTTTCTGTTCCTCTTCTATCTAACCATGAAAATCTTACACTTGTCAGTAGCAATGAAACAGAATTCAGCCTTGAGGACAACTGATTGTTCTGTTCAGCTTTTGTTGCAGACAAAGAGTATACAGAATCTGAATTCTCTAGGGAAAAAAAAAAAAGGAAGAAAGCCCATTCCCTTACAGATGGGTTTTTTAGGTATGAGCCACATGAAGGTTTGGTTTTGTGGAAAGAAATGAAAATCGATTACATGCCCATGGAAACCAATTTGGTGAAACTACATCCTTTAAAAAAGTTGCTGCACAATGAAGACTACTTAATAATATGTTGGAAAAAATAAGAGTCTATGGATCCTCTGTGCTGTGCTCGGGGCCAGCACTGTGAAGGTGTTAACTTGTCCTCTTGTGAAAAGTTTTGGCAATTCTTGTGTAGTGTGGGAATGCAGCAGCTGCTATTATCTCGTGTTCCTTCAGGAAGAACAAGTGTTGGCATCACTGGGATTGATTCTGCAGAGAGATTCTGTTCTTCTCAAAAATAAGTAAGTCCTGTGGTATTTTGGGAAAAGGAAGCTATTGATAGATTCAGATATTCTCCAGATTTTTTTGTGTTGCCTGAGCATTTTAGTCAAAGTGATTGAAAATATTAGGACTTGTGCAACAGGTGTTGCACAGAATGCACAGTATAGAACTGGCCGATTGCGCCTGACCTATTAAGTCTTGATGTCCCCCGAGGATGTCTAAATGATCAGAGAAGATTAAATGTTCAGAATTTAACTGGCTAAAAATTCATTGTATTAGTCTGATGTCAGGGACAAGATTTGTCTTACCAAAGAAAGATCTACAGTGCAGATATTTAAATCACTACGAGTCACTGAAGACTCCTCTCATAGTAAAAGAAAACAAGCAAGCAAATACAGGCTGCTGCTAATTGCATCCTAAAACACTCGTCTACCTTTGGCCAAGCAAATCACACTCTAAGATAACTGTTGTCCTTTGATAAAAAAAGGAATCTGAGGTGATTTGCTTAGGTGTGAAGATATGTAAAATTAGGAGATGTGAATCCTAATATACATGCACTACAAGAGAGCAGTAGGGAATGCATAGGTAGGTGAGGGATTAACACTATTTTGTTAATGAAAATAAGGAGACAATCACAGTACCTTAACATAAATAAGTAGGACAATTTTAAAAATTTCTTTATGGTAGTAATTTTTTACTGTTGAGGTTGTTTTGAGTTGCAAATGAACTTTTTATCAACTCTTCCACTGAAGGATAAATTAAACTTGATAAGCGCACAGATGAGTAAAGTGTGTTCCGTCTTGTGAGAAGAGTTTAGCTTTTTCGAGGCTTTCCATAGCTAAGGAGGACAGGATTAGCATTACTGCAATGTTTTTTTAAGTCCAGCATTTTCGAGTGCAATATTTTCTAAAAGATAAGAGGAGTGTGAAAATTAAAAAGAAGAGATCTCTATGCCAACATTTAAAGAGCTGCTTACTTTACCCCTTGGAAACAACGTATGTTTTCTTTCTTTTTTACAGCGCAATGTAGCTCAGTCTTCAGTCTAAGTTGATGTAGCTTTTCTCTTCCTGATTGTGTCTATTCTTCAACATTTAAAGACTAGGAAGATAAATATTTCATGTTATATATAACAAATACATATAAGAATATTTTTCCTATTCACCAAATGCTTCAGTAGTATAGCAGCTTCTCAGCTGGAATTCAGATAATACTGAGATGCCATTTGAAGTTTGGGTTGTTTGTTAAGTTTATTATTACTGGAAGATTATTCAGGTCATATGGAAAAGAATAAGACCATATATTAACAAATTATGCCATAAAACAATATTGGTAGACAGATATTCTAAATGAGGGATAATGGGAGATATAAGGTTCCGCTTTATCTATATAGTATATCTGAGGCTGAAATTAGCCATATGTCACAAAAACTACCACAGAGATCTAAGGAATTGTCTGAGGATTTAAACTTTATTTTATTATTTATATTTAAAGTATATACTTCTTATTCTCTTTATTCTTAGCACCATACAACACATTCTGCAGAAGGAATGTGATAGGGGGATAGTTCACTGGTAATGGCATTAATGTGGGTCTATAAAAAGGGAGGTTCAGCTTTCCCAAAGATTTCCTGGGTAGTCTTGGGCAAAGTTCAGCTCCCAAGGTTCAATTCATAATCTACTGCCTACCACCAAACATCAAAGAGCCAAAACCCTGCCAGAAGTCAAAAATTAGGAGGAATTGCTTGAAGGCCCTGATGAGATCATCCTACAACGAGCTCGCTTCATATCTCAAGGCCTAATGAAATCACCATCGCCTTCACTGGAGGAGAGGAGACAAGGTGAAGCCCTTGCTCAAGAAGCTCAAGAAGCTGTGGAAGAAAGGGAGTTACATCCCTTCTGCCTTTCATCTTTATGCCTCCATGACTGAAACACAATGTTAAAGTCTTCATGAACTGTATCATATACAGAAAGCAGTGATTCATCTGAGAGGGTAGAGGGTGAAAGTAAGATAAAAATTCTGTAATTGCACTGTTGTCTATACCTTCATTTCCTCTTCCTGTCAGTATCAAAACGCCAAAGACTGATGTTTTCTCAATGAAACAGTTACTGTATAAAATACAGTAAAATTCCTTGGAGCAGAAACACAAATCAGAACTTTCCCAGACAAAATTATCAACCACTAAACTAGAGATTTAAACTCTCTCTCCCTCTAACCTAATGAATCTTTAATTGTATTATATGAAATGAAACAGACACAAAAGGAAGGGGTCAAGGATTTACTTTGTGCTTTTCACCCTGGAACCCCCAGTCTGGTGGTTAGTCCATTCTCCTGGAGAAAGATGTGGGTTTGAAGCCTCTCAGGGAAAGAGTAAATCAGGCATGTGTTCCACATCCTGGCTGAATGCACTGTCTGAGCTGTTAAAGAGAATGGAGACAGTTTTGTTTTCTGGGTGAGAGCAAGAGCTGAAGAATGAACTTGCCATCAAAGATTCAGAGTCATGCAGCCTGGGCAGGACCTCTGGAGGTCATCAAAACATGTCTTCTGCTTAGACCAGGCCATTGAAGTTGTATCTAACTTTTAAGTTAGACCAATTGTTCAGAGCCTGGTCCTGGGATTTTTCCAGGGATGGAGATTCCATAACTTCTCTGCACAACTTGTGCCTGTGTTTGAGTATCTTCATGGTGAAAATGTCTTCTCTAATATCTAATCAGAATATCCCTTGCTGCAATTTATGATCATCACCCTCATAAGTTTTGAGTATGCTTATATTGATACATGGGATAATTTCTCATTTACAAGACTAGAAACCAGTTCAGTGACAATCTTCCTAATTTATTCTCCAAACACCTAAAGTTACTTAGAGGTTGTAATCTGATGAGGAGATACCTGATTCATGCCTGAAGATAGATAAGAGGCATTACCTGCAAAAGTCATGTAATGAAAGTATGCTTATGCATAAGACCATTTCTTGTTCAAGAGTACAAGGCTTATTAGGTTGCACACCATCTGGATCCATGAGGGTACCTTAACCCCTGTGATTTTTACCTACGTGAATTCAGACCTTTACATGGCACCTGCATTTATTCATCTCCCAAAAGATCACAGAAATTTTCAGTACTACTGAAACTACTGTTTCCAGACATTAGTATCAGAATACCAAATAAGAACTGAACTTAATGGAAACTTTGTTTTGCACAAAACTGCAAACTTTATTTTGGGGAAAATCTGTAACAATTCTGAAATCATAACATTGTTGACATTGCTTTGGAATTTCATCTTTCTGGTGACTGAATCATCAGTGTCTTTCTCAGATCATTCATTATCATAGTATCTAACATGTCCCTTTTAGAACACGCCTAAAATATTTTAAGTTAAACAAAAAAATTTTGTAAAATCTTAAGAAACATTGAATATATATAATATAAAACCTAAAGCATGTAATATTCTTCTATTGTCAAGAATTAATTGGAGAAAAACAATTTCACAATCGATATATTTAATTGGTTTGGGTTACTTTTATAAAGTTAAATAATTTCTTATAATAAATTTATTCACCTTAGTTGTTGTGGTTTATGCATAAACCAGGTTTCATCAGTATCAATGATCTCACAGCCTACAGAAGACAGTTGCAAATCTGTGTGTGGAAATAATCACAGAATGATAGAATGGGTTGGGTTAGAAGGGACCTTAAAGGTCATCTAGTTCCAACCCCCCTGCCATGGGCAGGGACACCTCCCACTAGACCAGGTTGCTAAAAGCCCCATCCAGCCTGGCCTTGAACACCTCCAGGGATGGGGCACCCACAACTTCTCTGGGCAACCTGTTCCAGTGTCTCACCAGCCTCACTGTAAATAATTTCTTCCTAAGATCTAATTTAAATCTACCTTCTTTCAGTTTAAAACTGTTCCCTGTGGTCTTATCTCTACACTCCCTGATAAAGAGTCTCTCCCCATCTGTCCTGTAGGCCTCCTTTAGGTGCTGGAAGGCTGCAATAAGGTCTCCCTGGAGCCTTCTCTTCTTCAGGCTGAACAACCCTAACTGTCTCAGCTTGTCTTCATGGGAGAGATGCTCCAGCAGAAGCTGGATATTACAGAAGAAGGCATAAACAGAACATGGCCAGAAAATTCAGAAGAGGTAGGGCACATTCATAGATCATAAGAATGCATTTTGTCTTTCTCTTCCATTTTCTATGCTTTTGCTTTTGTATTGGGGAACCATGGGGATAGTCTTCACAATTTGTGTAGTACCTGCAATCACTGTTTCTCTGGTCTTGATTGAAGATTCCAGGTGCAACTGCAACATAATTAATAACATAAAAGCATCATAAGAAGAGGATCAAAAGAAGCAGTAAGAAGGTGGGAAAAACTACAAACTCATTTTACACTGTCCAAAATGGTCACATTTCAAAATGAAAAAGAAGAAAGGGGAAAAAAAAAAAGATGCAGCACAAATGCTTCTTGGAAAGAAATACCATAATCTTGTTTAATTCTGAGTCATTGTTGCAATCAATTCAATTTTTCAGGTATGCTCCCATGACACATCTATTTTAGGAGCTAGGAAGAGACAGAGCTAAAATACCAACAACTCTAACATGAGACCAAATTTTCTTGTATGATTAAAATCTCTGCTTGGACAGGTTTCAGATCTGTGTGATCAGTGTGAAATTGAAATTACACCAAGTGATTTTGATGAGTGACTGTCTTTACAGATGAACTATTTTATGTTAATGCGAGAAAGGAAACAGAGTGATGTGGAGCAAATGAAAGCTTTTGGAGGTTGAGGGAAGTAAGAAAAATTCTGATGTTTTTTTTTTTTTTACTAATCACCATAAATATATGTGACAGAATAAAAAATAATTAAAAAAAAAAGAAATAAGACTAGAAAGGTGAGCAGGGTTAGGTAGATATGTGAGGTTTATTCTTTGCACAACAAAAGGAGAAATTAACAACAACAAAAGATAATGTTCAACAGCATTTCAATAGCTGAAATGTGTGCCTATCAACTGAATCCTTCATTTTGAATTAAAGTAGCATTATATTAAAATAAAAGGGATCTCATGCACTGTTTCTGCCTTTAGTAGGGATAAGACCTTTTAATCTAATGAGGCATGCACACTGACAAATAAGCCAACATTAGCAAACTTGCTCATCTCCTTATTAATTTGCATCACTAGCTGCTCTGACTGAAATTGGGCCATTCTGAAATCAGGAGCTGGTGTTGTGCAAGGTGACTCATGGTCCTACTTTTTTCTTGCTGTGGATAATAATACTTATTGCACTGTAATTATCAACCCTTCAGTCTCTTCCATGAGTAGTCTGACTTCTCACTGGGGAGCTTGACAATTTAGTGCAAAACTTGGTGTATTCAATGTATATGGAAATTTCAGTCTCAGCCTCTGAACGTAGGAGCAAGTATATGTGAGGTGGTTTTCAGCAAGAGCCTTGAGCCTCCCTAACACTGAAGCATTTCAGTTTTCAGAGCTATTATTTATCAACACGGTGTATTGTATTGTATCTAGTCTTTAAAATGTAAGGTCACAGAGTATTGGAAACGTGCAATAGATCTTCTGGTGTTTATGTATCATTTTCATCTCCATTTGGTAATCTGATCAATAATATACATTCTTTCTCTAAGATGGTATTTCCCACTGGGTTGTAAAAGTACAAAATGCCTTTAAATAGTGCTAATCAAACTACAGGGGCAGCTAATAGAAATGATTTTAGTTTCCTTACTGAGGGGCTATGCACAGTGTTGCTGCCTAGCAAGCAGAACTGCATCAAAATTCTGAACTTCAGGAGTTCAAAAACTTGGTCCTTGCTTCATCCTTATTCTGGATGATAAGAAACTATGCCAGCTTCTACTTGATATGGCTTCTTACATGCTCACTCAGGTTGGCTTAGCTCCACGAGCTGATGTAGGGCAAGATGGCATCAACACTTCATATGGTTGTTTTTTTAAAAAATTAATTTATGTTGTCCACCCTCTGTAAAAAACCAAACATACCTTCCCACTGGTGGCATAGATACAGGCAACACAAAGCTACCTACTGTTTTGTTTTTTTTTTTTTTATTTCCCTGTATTGCTGTTGAAGTGACTTGGATAAAACCACTTATTCTCATAGGGCCTACAGCAAAATTGCTGTGCATCTTAGTCACATAGAAATGCACTTGAATTGGTCTAGAACACGGTGGGGGGGGTTAACTGCATTTGAGGAAGTAAGGGTTTCACAGCTATTTGTTTGGGAAAATGGATGGCCAGGGCAAATCCAAGGCTATTCTTGCTTTCAAGAATATCCCTAGGTCTGACTTTTAAGGTCATGGGTCTTGAATGACTTGTTCCAAAGTACTTAATCTTTGACATTGCTTGCATTTAGTATGGCATATTATATAATTATAAAATAACAATGTCATCTTCTACTTTGAAAATATTTTTTGGTGGTGGTGGTGGTTGGTTTTTTCTTTGTGTCAGAAAGCAATACAAACTGTAAGTTCTACATCCCAGGTTAATCAGGACAGCATTGTTTATGCCATGAAATTTATGTTCTCTTTGGCCTGGATCAACTAAAAATCAGAGTGAATGGAAATTAGGTCTGTGCATAGTACTGTTATATTTACAACATACAGTGATATTATGTATTATATTGTTTTCTATTTGCAAAAGCAAAAGACCTGAGCTATCAACAAGTTTGGGTACCTGAAGATGCAAATAGGGATTTACAAAGGTGATGTATCCATCTTTTTCAGGTACTTTAATATTATTCCATATATCATACAGCAAGGTGCAGATATTTCTGAAAAATCTCCTTAGCTATGTATAGGTACCATTAGACAAACATGTCAAAAATCTAGTAAAAATTCCACAGTGAGCATGGACAATGCATATTTCCTAGCTTTTTCTAGTGCCAGATTGTCTTCAAAGTAATTTCATGTATTCAACGAGTTTAGTAGAGAGTAAACCAAAGGGAATAGATGTCCCTTGAAAAGGCTGAGCATTTATATTCTAGATTCTCTGTCCTGTGGCTGAATAATATAATTCTAGGTCTTTTTTTATTATTATTATTAGAAAAAGTGGATTTTTTTAAAAAAGTAGATGTCTTCTGTAAAAAGCAATTATATTTGTATGGTTTCTTTAATTCTAATGGGTGTCAAAATGTCTACCAAATCATCTCTGTACAGTTATTCATACGAGGTTGATGCAGATCTGTAGGCTGAAGCCTCCAAATATTAAGACTAGAAGTCACCATGTGGATATACAGGAAATTTAATATGCTTTTCTCTCTTCTTCCACATATGCAAAGAAAGACAGTAGTCATCTGATCTTCCTAAAATGTGTTGCATAACCCAGAGAATATTTGAATGTTTAAGTCTCTCTTTAAAAATTGCCTTTGAATCAACACTTACCTGTTCAGTGGGGAATAACTTCCAGGGATATGTTATCTCCAAGATAATACCCATAATTACTGGTAGATTTTAGAATAAGGCTGAATGGCACATGCTGATTGAGTCCTTGTTTTCTTCTTAGTGGTCTCTGTAGTGGTAGTGGAATCAAGAGGTTATTGAAATAAATTACTGAATCAGTACACACTGAAACAGTGACTGGCTTTTTTACCCAGGGTAAATCAAATAATCCTTCTGTTGGCTGCAGATATCACAATGCCTGGAAAAACGTCATATTACACTTTTTATTCTCTTAGATTTACTTACAGGGCCACCTAGCTTAACTTGTGAGTGGCAATGGCAGCCTGGGACAGTTTGGCTGCATGCTCTTCATCAGACTCTGTGGGACAATTAGGTTCATCAGAAGAGGATCATATTGCTAAAAGCACAATCCAGATCGCCTTGAAATAACTGGAAAATGTTGCCATACGTTTTGGATCAGACCCCTTAGTGCAAGCTGTATGCAAGCAAAGCTGCTAAATTCAGCTGGTGTTCTTTTCATCCAGATAAAAGATAAGATCTTACCCAAACTGTTAACTCCCAGGGGGAGAAAAATGAATAGTTATTGTGCCTCACCCTGTGTGGGTGCTTGAGAAATGGGAGATGAGTGCAAAAAAGCTTTCCCAGCTCCCTCTGGAGAGCCTTCTCCAGACTAGACATGGTTGTGTTCCCTGAGATCAGGGAGTCCAGGGGTAGCACAGAAGATAATGCCTAGAGCACAGAAGAGGAAAAGGGTGCCAGGATGCAGAGCTGTTTACCCCTGTTGGCATATTATGAATCCTTTAAACTGGGGCAGCTGCTCCCACACACTTGGTGAGATGCTGGCATCAATGAATCAGTTCCAATTGGCATGTGCTTTGTGTTGCATATAAACTGATCTGCTTAAGGAGATTTGTTTCTGTGCTCCCAGGTGTTATGGTTTGGGAAAACCCATAACAATCTTTTGTCATTTAGACAATTATTTGATCACCTCGTGACCCCTCCCCACCAGGAAAGGGGAATCAGGGAACACAAAGAAACACAAGGGTTGAAATATAAATAAATTTAATAGACTAAGACTAAATAATTAAGAATAATACTAAAGAACCAGTATTAATCCCAGTACTGATATAAGATATACAAGAATTATACTCAGCCCATTCTCTCAGCAGGAAGCTGTGCACTCCCAGCAGGGACAGC
>JAOTQQ010000032.1:43885847-43925908 GCA_026546715.1 Gallinago undulata
TCTAATTTATATTGAATGTGACGTTCATGGTATGAAATAATCCTGTTGGCCAGCCTGGGTCAAATGCCCAGGCCTTGTTCCTTCTTGTCCCTGCGCCTGCAAGGCTTGAAAACACTAAGACCTTGAATCCCACAGAGCCCGGCTGGCTATAAAGTAAATATTTTCACAAATTCAGACACTAGAGTCTTCTAAAAGTGCAATTTTCCCCAGTATTAGAAGAAAAGTTAGTCCTGTGTCCCTCAACCCAGGACAACAGGAAACCTTGCTGGGATGGTATGTATTGCTACTGTGCTTTCTGCACAGGGTTAGCATTGAAAAGACATCAAGCAGTTGTATAAAAAAAACTCACCTGATATAAGCTCCACATATTTTTACATATTTTTTAAACACATTTTTTAAATTTTCAGTCTTACATGATCTCCCACTATACATATATTGCTGTTCTGTGATGATATACTGGCTTCTCCAGTACAAGACAAGGAGGCCCAAATCAAATGATCTCAAAGTATTAAGAAGGACAATATACAGTTCATATTTATCATAGCAGAAATTCCCAGTTTGTCAGACTGGGTAATGAGGCACACTAGTGCAAGTGTAGAAACGCAGGTGGCAAATCCAGGCAGGATAAGGACAGAGAGCGTAAAGACTAAGAATCAGTTACAGAAATCTGGACTAGAAGCATTGTGATGGCTCCAGTAGTGGGCAAAAATAATGAGTAGTCTACAGTTTTGAGGCTACATCTGTACTCCAGTGTGTGCTCAGTCTCCTCCCTACCGCAGCACTGTAGGAAAAAGCCATGATCTGTCCTCAAAGAACTGTCAGTTCCCTTTGTAAAAGCAGAGGATGATAATTCATGCCTCATCTGGTTCAGGCAGCAAGAAGTCATCACGACTGCTCAGAAAGGATCTGGGAAAAATATATGCACACAGTGGTACTTCAGACTGTGGTGCCTGTTGCTGCATTTCTGTACTGATACATGGAAACAAGTGCTGGATGTTTTATTGATCTAAAGGATCAGATTAAGGTTCTCAAAGTTGGAATTGTGTTTGTAGCAAGAGATAAGTCAGCATCATTAATATATCCTTATGTGTATTGGGTAAATAAGGCCAAAGAGAAGGAGGTTAGTGAACCTTGCTGAGACCGTTGATGCAAACTAAGCAAAGCGTTAAATGTGAGTGACAGCTCATGGACTCTTTAGTCTGTTTGCTGCATTCTTTCTTCAGACTTTCGACCTTTATAATCAACAGGAAGAGGCCATCAATTCTGCCTGTTTCTGAAAGAATATTTCCTTCTGTCTCTGAAAGGGAGAAGTCAATGGGCTGTTTTCTTCTGAGCTGGCATAGCTCCATTGATCAATATTTTTCCTGTGAATTCAGGACCTGTGATGATTGATACACCCTTTGAATGACAAAGCAGGCAAGTACTACGTAGATGATGACAGCAAAAGCTTCTTTATACTCCAAGACTGATCTGGAAAGACCATGATGAGAAGGTTGTTATATCATTGTCCATTTTAATTTCTTTCTCCTGTTGAGCTTGCTGCTCATACCTGGAGCTGTTCCCCTCAAAGATCTCATTGTGTGTAGTCTCTTAAACTGTTTTGTGATGATTGTTGTTGTAGTGGAAAGGAATATTATATCAACTTTTAAAATCGAATGACACTTACTTTAAAAATGTCAAACCAAAATATTTTGGACTTTCTAAAATGTACTTAATTTTTTTCCTACCGAAATTATTTGAGAAATGTGATGTACCTTTTCAAACCTTTGGAGTGGAACATAATCAGAATTTTTTGGAGATCATACTGTTTAACTCATAACTTATTTAAGATAAATCATTTAAAATCATTATAAAATTTCAGTGAGTTAAAGTGAGTTTAAATCTGTATCCTAATAAGAAGATGAATCTTATTACTGGTGACACACAACCTTCTCTGCCTAGTGTATAATGTTATGAAGTAGTTGCCAATGCTGTCAGGGCCTGAGCAGGTGCCAGCATGGTAGTACCAGGCTGGTGGTATGCAGCCATTGTCAGCCTTTTTCTCATTTCTTTGCCTTCCTTTTCTCTGCCCTTGTACCGCCTTTTTTCCCCTAACCTCAAGCCAGGGCTTGAGCCCAGCCATAATCATTTGCCTTCAGTTTTAACTTTCAAATGCAAGGAATAAATCTTGGCTCTGTTTAAATACACTGTAAAACTCCTTCTGACTTCAACACGGCCATTTTTTCACTCTGAAATCTTGGATCTTATAAAGATCCAAGCAGATCCAAGCAGAAGACTCACTGACATTTTGCTGTGTCACTAAATCCATGCAAGCAGAAGTTACTTTTGCCAAAGTGAAGAGTATGAAACTGTTACACACAGTTAAGCTTTAAGGGTTATGCCAGAATAATTTCTTGAGTCTTTCTAAATCCAGATGAAGGTGGCATCAAATTTATCTTTCTTGGCCTTATGCAGAAGGATAAGACTAAAATGCCGTATCTATTGCTGAAACAAGTCTCTACTAACTCTGCCTATCTATACAAGCTGTTTTATACACACATTTATAAAAATCTTCATTGAAGTTGGTGGGAGTTTTTTGATTTATTTCACCATGTATGGACAGGTTATATATCAGAGGTTATTGAATAAAGGGTTCAGAATACATATTCCATTTCTTAGAACTCATAACTATACACAGAGATAAAACAAACTGTTGTAGCTTCATTGGTCACATCTCCTTACCTAATTTAGGCTACAGTGATATAACTTAATAACAGGAAGATTGTGTTGCTGCTACTTATTATCTGTTGCCCCAGATAAATACTCTTTTAAAGGGGTTTTATTCCCTTTAGAATATTCTGGCAGAACAGCATTTAAATTGAGGAACTCTGGTTATGTACTGTACGCCCAATACTTCTGCAAAAATAGCAATTTATTTTTTTTATTGACTGTATTTCAGAATTTCCTCTTGAAGCTCTTGTTTTCCCAGTTATTGCACTGTTTGTGTAATTTTTGCTCTATCTTTAGAAAACACTTATATGTTTGCTTATACTTAGCTTTCAATATGCATTCATTACTTTCACAGTGAATATAATTTTTCTGTGTGGGAATGGCATAAAATAGAAGTAGAGCAAGTTAACTGAAGCCTTTGAAGAGCAACAAAGTCCGCTGAGTGTTTCTTCTGCTACACCAGCTGGCTCTGTCCTACCTTCCCCTCTTCCCTATTCCCTTTGAGCCCAGTCCTGTGGACAGTTAGTTGTACTCAGGCACTCTTGGAAGCACAGTTGCGGACATGCATTCTTCACCTACAAACCCTTAAGGAATAGTGTCTATTTATGCATGCTGCAGAAAGCATAGCTGTTCTTTGGCACTGCATAAGATTTAGAAGGTTGGAAGTAGTAGCAAATATTGAAATGATCTATTAGCACTGTTGGTAAGGTAGTCTTTTCAAACTCTTAAAAACAATAGTCTAGGGCACATTCTTAGATTAATGCATAGTGCATTTACAAAATACTACCTCACAGAAACAGATTCCTCCTTCTATTTTCCATTTTCCATGGAGGTTAAACTGTAACAGGGTACACTCAGGACCTCCTTGTCTGATCTGACCCATGTAGAGGGACTACACTGTCTATGTCAGTTGTAATTTGTGTTGTGACTTGTCCTTTGGAGGTACTTACCTCTCTCCATTGACTGCATGGAGAGATAACACATCACGTTTAGTGTTTTAGAAAATCCACAAGATTTTTTTAGGAAAGGTTTGGGTGGTTTGTTAGTGAGTTAGTTCACTTGGTTTGTTTTTTTTATGAGTATTACAAATAGTCATTGAGCAATTAAAGTATTTCTGAGTCCAGGCTGAAATTGAGCAATTTTAACCAAAATAAGTTTACAAAAGACTGTAAAGTCCTCAACTATTAGATTTGCATAAACATTAAAATAAATTAATATTAATAATTAACAGTTAATTTTCAAAGGAAGTTTAAAATATAGGAAGTGGGAAAATAAAATAATTTTAGTCACATAACCACAAACCATGTCTATCCTGTTCAGTCCCCAAGAGGTTCACTCATACCACTAGAAAATTGTTTGTTTACCTCATTCAAATTAGGTGTCTTTATTTGTGGAGTTCTCTTTTCATTTGTACTTGATAGCAATAGTTCTCAGATCTCAAATTTCACTCCATCTTTACACAAAAGTAACATTTAGTGTCATTTAAGTTTTTTTGGAATTGACACAATTTGACTTACTAAATGTGTTTATCTTACAGTAACCCTATTTGGTAAACTAGACTAGGTTTATATGTGAGATATGAAAGCTTTTTTTTTTAGTTCAGATAATCAAGAATTCTGGATGAGGCTGTGAAGATTCCAGGTTTTGATTTGTTTGTAGTAAAGTATTCAAAAGTTTTAGAAGCCATCCTATATGATGCAAAAAATCTCTGGAAAGATCTATGAGGCTTTCTAACCCCTAAATTATTGCTTACTGATGGGTGGTGTCCTCCCTCAGCAGATGATTTGAAAAGGCTACCAACTCCTGCTCCATCAAGGAGGAGCAGATTATGTTAGACCTCCAGATCACTGAGTTACTAATGGTTCAGCAGGGATATAAATCTAGCTCTGTCTTCTAATCCATTACTGGGGTTGTGTGTGAGTTGTACATGTGCCCAAGTAATTAAAAATTGTCACATCTGCTCAATGGTTTGAAAAAGACATTTTCATAAAAATTACACTTGGGATTGTTTTCCTGAGTTTGAATTATCAATTCCTGATGCGGGCTTTTGAATAAATAAAACATAGCCTGGTATTACTTAATATCATTTCATACAATTGGTGAAAACAAATTTGATGATCTTGTAGAGGGATTTCTTATTTCCCAAAAGAGTCAACAGATGACATCTATCTAATTTGCCAGTTAAAATTCGTACATGCAGTTTATATGAGAAAATTGATTGGAACTCACTTGACTGTTGAGTAAGATTCACATCAGTAAATATAGTGACTGGATTAGTATTAACTAAACTTCCCAACCACAAAATACATTTTGTCTCATTTTATTTGTAGAAGAATGGCACAATTATTTTGTGAATAATCAACTTCTCAATTTAGTCACAATTACATCCTGTTATAATAATTAAAATTGCACCCTTGTGTTTAGATTATTTGAATGGAATAATTATTTCTCTTCTTAAGATGTAACTAGATCTTTGTTTTTATCTCACAACCTTCAGGAAACAAGATTATGTTAAAGTCATATGCTCTACACTTCTGTTCAGTCTTTCATCTGGTTTGGCCCACAATGTCAAAATTTGGTGCTTGAATACCCATGACTGAAATTCAAGAACTGTAATATTTGGGTTGTTCTTTGTGGAAGAGACCTTTCCATTGGACTGTTGATAGGAAAAGAGGAATTGCCACCAGGCTACAACTGAAGTTTCATTTACTTCAGCATCTTGTGCTTGTTGGTGGCTGGCAGATAATGAAAAATGCAGTAACTTTATGCATATCATCAAGGAAAGCTCCTTAGGAAATGTTTTTATATAGAGGTTTTATATATTCCCTAATCCTTATATATATTCACTATTTAAAATTCCTAATTTTAAAGACTTAAATATTTGCTTTCTGTTCTTAAATGCACTTTGACTAGCTTATGACTTTAGATATTTAATTGCTGTGTTGGTCCTGCATCCTACATTTCAGTAGCAAATGAGGCCTGCTCAGCTGCTCAGACTTCAAGAAATACATTTTCCCTGTGTTACTTGTCTGAAGGAGGAGGGTTCTCTCAGTAATTCTTTTGCTTCATCCGTGTTTCTGTGCAGCATCTAAATTGGGCAAAATATAGAAATGTTATACATATGTCTTCTCTCCTTCAGTTTTGGAGATTTTCTTCCTCTTCCTTTAGCCATGATTGGTTTTGTTCTCTGCCAGCCATCAGAACTGATTTTACCTCTCCATGAGCAAACCAAGAACAGGCTGTCTGCCAAGCCCAATCCATTATAAAACTTTAGCAGATATGACACATATGGGTTGATGAATCTTCTCATGTCTTCTACTGCCACTTTTCACAACAGCAACAGAACAAGATGATTGTCTAAAACTCCTCAGTTTCAGCTCACACAACTGTTCAAGAAATTGCCTGCCCCAAAATAGTGTAGTGGGTAAACAGACTTATTTGGAATATTAAGTTTTAACTATATATGAAGTAACTAAAAGGGCACCTAGGAGGTCAGCAACACAACAAGAAATCTGAATAATCCCATGTTCTTTGCTTTGGACATAGCTCTGGCCACTGCACAAACTCTAAATGGAAGTAGTGTTTTGTTATTTGTAACAGAGCTGTGAAGACATGTTGTATAAGGACAAAACATCACTGCGGAAGGCACAAATGTCTGCCACTTGTTGAAAATGGTAGGCATAATACTAGATTATAAAAAAAAAAATAGGCCTACCTTGAGAAAGTACTGCTTTCTGCATCAGTAATCTCAGTGCCTCTCTATGTACAATCCACAGCTTAGTAATAAAAAAGCTGCAGGGTACATTGGTATTTTATGATACCACAGAGCTCTTTTTCACGTGCATATATATTATGTTTCTGTGTATATGTTTGCATAATTAAATAACTTATAAAGGCACATTAGAGCAGAAAGAAAATTAAATATATTGTTATCCTTAGATTCACTGTATGAAACTGCAAGAAAAAACCTCATAATAGCTAAGACATTAAATAGTCTTATGAGGTTCTCTACACCTGGTCATTTGTTTTATGAAAGATTTGAAATCTAGTGTGTAAAGTATCCAAACATCTGTAGTACATTAAATGCAACACCCAGCAGTACTGCATAATCAATTAGTATCTTATGAAAATGTTTATTGTCTAGCAATTTGCATTTGAAGCATAGTCTTGTACTTTGAACACTACAGCTGTTTCAATTTTTGACTGTACTGCAGGTTCTGAGTATGTTGGTAGGTTCTGCTTTTTGTATCTCATATCTCAATCCTCTTTATGAAATGGGAATATAAAAGTCTGTCTGTCTTAAAAGGGGTTTTTAAAATGGAACCATAGAATACATGTATGACATCAACATGATATGAACACACTCTCTTGATTCATCTGATTTATTATGATTTTTAACCAGTGGAAACTGCACTCAGTTTCCATGTTCTTTCCAAGAGTTTTTGTCTTTTTAGAGAAGTTTTGAGCTCAAAACTCAAATCTTTGCAGTATCACTACGTATTTCTATGCAATTTCAAGAAAGCAAACAGGCTTAGCCTGGATCTATCTAGACTCTAACTTTGCACAGTAAAAGAAGTAATATTTTTATATGATCATAGCTAGTGAAAAAAATGAAAATAATATAGGATCTTACTGCACACATTTATTGCTGTCCTAAATAATGCCACAAATTCCATGCTTAATTTCTTTTCAAGACTAAACAAGCCTGAAGGCTTTTCTTCTAAAACTGTTCTTATTTTGAACCATGAAGTACTCCTTTTGTGGCTTGTGTATTTTGTTATATTGTGTTATTCTTATAATTGCCATTAAAAAGATAGCAACTAGTGCTAAATTTTGTGCAAACCCAGAGACCTCAACAAAACTTGTACTGAAGAATTGTCACCAAAATAAAAAAGATGAGATATGATACCTAGCATTTAAATGAACAGAGTGAATAGTAAAAGACATATTAAAGCTGTGGTCAGGGTAGAGAGTAAAGGCCTAAGGTGCAACAATGGCATTTACGCAAGAGAAATAACTTTAAGGAAAAGGAAAGAACATGAACTGAGCAGGATCCCATGAGGTCTGTAAGAAAGACAGGATGCAAAAGGACTGAGAGGCAATGGTGTAAGCAGTCGATTAGCATGGGAGAAAGAAAATTCAACCAATGCTGTTAGTACCACTCTGTAAAGGAATCAAATATTTGCCTCCTTTTAACTTCTTTTATGCTTTTTTTTTTTTTCCTACCAGGTGTGAGCTCTTTTTACTCCTTTTCATGTTTTTGTGTTCCTGTGACAATGCAGGAAGAAAAGATGCCATAGAGGCTCTACTGTCAATAAAGCTTACATTCCACACAGTTTGGGGTATAAGAAACCAGAAAAACATTTTACTCTGTATTTCCCTCCTCCCACTGTATTTTACTATCTATTTTACTTGATTCTGCTTCTTGGATTCTTATCAGCATTTAATTAATCCGCTGGCATTATTACTCAAACCCACAAGCTTGTCTTCAGCATTTAGAGAAATTATTGAGGGTCTCATAAACTTTGAATGCTGTTTCTGCTTCAGTTGCTAAATTCTACCAGGTTGCTTGCACAGACATTGCATGCCTGACCCAATTATGTGCTTTATGTGAAAAGAAGTGTTAAAGTAGGTAGAATTGCTTCATATCCCAGTGAAGCTGGTAGATGGGAAAGAGTATGTCATAGGGATTAGGAGCTTCCACTGTGAATGTGGGCCTGTGGGATGTTGTCATGTGGGTGTTGAATAATAGCTAGGAAGTTGCTGGAAAGATCTAGAAAGAAAATTAGGAATTTAAACAGGAAAACCTGAGCTTTTTCTGTTTGTTATTACTGTATTTTCAGTCTGGCACCAGCATAATTTTGAAAAAAATCTTATGAGCGTGCCTGTTCAGATATGGGTTCCCAAGAACATTATTTGGCTATGGTGCTGCTATAAATAACAAAATTGGAAGTTTCTGATAGCTAATCTCTTGCTGTTTCTGAGGGTTTGTTTAGTGATTTGAACTCAATGGGACTAATTTGATGAAGCAGTTTTCTGCCTGCCAAATGGCTGGAGTTGCATGACACTGGGATCCAGCTACCTGCTACCTTTGCCTAGCTGGAAAAAAATCAGCACAATATTGGAACTTGCTTTATGCAGGGTTTGCTTGCTTTGTAACTCTGACTCTAGCCTGGAAGCCTTGCTCTGACAGGGGTCTGTTAAAGTCCCTGAATTACTTGGTGTAATACCAACTATTTTTGTTTCAGCTGTGATATCAGGCAAGGCAAAGTTCCTTAGCCCCTAAAATTCTCCCTAGAGAAGCCAAGCTTTAGGCAAAAGCTCGTACCTCAAAGCTTCTGTTTACCTTTGAAGTTCAGCTGCTACAAAATCCTATCCTAATTTAGAGTAGCTGCAACTAACTGGGGAACAGGTTATTATGAAGCTGCTGTAGGTATATGCCTTGTATTCAACTTCTTCGGTCTGTGTTGGAATCTAATTTTTAGGTATCTGGTTTTGAGATATTTTTTTTTTTCCTTTTAAAACTTTTCTGTGTCTTTGGCCTTTTTCTCCTTATAAAGCAGCTGAGCCTATGACCTCCAATTCAAATACAATAGATTGCTATGACAGGTTGATGTTCTGGCGCTGGTAGGCTCTAGTGGCCAAGATTATTGGTTTGTGGTGGGGTGTTGTGCATGGGGTTGTGGGTGTGGGGTTTAGTTGGTGAATGGCTTTTTGTTTGTTTGTTTGTTTTTGTGTGGGTTTTTTGTTGTTGTTTGTTTGTTTTTGTGGTTTGCTTTTGTTTTTTTTTAATGTGGTTGGACTCGATGATCTCAAAGGTCCCTTCCAACCACTAAGATTCTGTGATTCTGTGATTCTGTGAAAGTAATAGCCACATTTCTACATCTGGGATTCAGTAATATGGTGGTGGGGGTGGGGGTGGGGGGGAAGGCAAACACCTTTGCATTTTATTTTGCTGTAGAATGTATAGTTCTAGCACTGGGTCCCTGTATTATGGGTTGTTCAATACACAAAGAAGAGATGGAGCAAGATAGAATGGATAGATGGAGCTCAGTCACATGAGGAATGCACTATAATAAGCTCCATATAGTTTGTAAATGCACTGTTTGCAACTAGGGGTGTAATCCATTTATCAATCAAGAAATGCATTTAATAAAGGTATTATTGTTTTATATTTTAGTGACTCACTAATATTGTTTCCTGAGTCTTCCTGTTCTAAAGCTGTATGTTCAGTTGTTTATAACTCTACAAGATTTAGTCTTTTTTGGAGCTGAAGTTTTTTATTCTTACTGAATTCTCTGTGTTCAATTTGTGGGGTGGGTTTTAAAGAAGGATGGACACTCACAGATGTCTTCACATGTTTTTTTCCAGACAATTAAGTACAAAATCATAGAAACCTAGAATCCTAGGATGTTTCAGGTTCAAGAGACCATTTAGTTCCAACTACCCCTGCCATGGGCAGGGATGCCTCCCGCTAGACCAGGTCGCTCAAAGCCCCATCCAGCCTGGCCTTGAACACCTCCAGGGATGGGGCACCCACAACTTCTCTGGGCAACCTGTTCCAGTGCCTCACCAGCCTCACTGTAAAGAATTTCTTCCTAATATCTAATCTAAAACTACATGAGGTTCACATGGGCCCAGTTCTCAAGCCTGTCCAGGTCAAATGGCAGACATGTTAATTTAGAGAAAAATATCTAGTTAAAGCACCTTAATAGGATTATAGCTTGAGGTTTAGGGAATCGGCACATTAAGAGGTTCATCCTGAGAACTAGAGAGCAGGCAAGAAAAATAAAAGATCAGAAAGTGATTATTATTAGGATTGATTGATTGCCTAAAACATTCTACAGAGGTGCTTTGAATGGGACATCCAGGAAGAACAGTCTTAGTCGCCCTCTACCTCATTTGCCTTTCAACAAAATAAGGAGTAGTATTTTTCACAAAATGTAAGAATGGTCAAGGCTGAAAGGGACCTCTGGAGGTCATCTGGTCCAAACCCCCAGCTCAGGCATGGCCACCTGGAGCCAGTTATGCAGGACTGTGTTCAGATGGTTTAAATTCCACAGAAATGTTTTGAAAATTAGTTAATGGTTATGGAGTGTTCGGTTACTATAGTAATAAGCATCACTGAAGAACTCAGGAGGAAATTGAGCACTATCTATTCTGTGGAAAGCAATAAAAAAAATTAACATGCACTCATGTAATTAGAAAATACATTATAATGCACACTGGCATATATTGGCTGGATTTTTGTGGTTTTGATTCTGTGACCTTAGTAATCTTTTGGTGCAATTTCTATGTTTTTGTTTTATAAATGCTCTAGTGGCGAAGGTAGCTAGTCCTGACTATAAAATATCTTATTTATTATGTTGGTGCTTAAGTTATATTAAAGCTTTGTGAAAATTGTTGGAGTGCTTATGCATAAATAGCAGACAATGGTGTACTGTTTTCCCTCACATCTTATTTGTTATGTGTGTAGCATAAGCATTGGTCAAATGAACCAACAAACACTGAATACATTAGCTGTTGTATGAATAATATGAATCTAGTAACCATTCATGCTGTAGAGTCTGAGATTTCAGTCTCTTTCACTCATTCCCTTTCTCTTTTGCTTGGTAGTATAATATTGTGACCTCAGATGAAATTTGTCCTGACGATGTGATGGGAAAGTGTTTAGTTAAGACCAAAATATATGCTGTACCTTACTTCTTTACAGTTTTCATAGCTTCCATTCATTCAGTCAAAAAATTAATAATAATTCTCTCCGCTATTTTAGCAGTTTTCTGTGAATGAACATAAGGAAAGTAATAACACTTCCTAATCCTCCTTCATGTTAAAATGAGGAATATACGATGAAAAAGTTAAATCAAGTAGGACCATATCCATCTCAATTTTTTCAGAAGTTTGTTCCATTTGTCTACATTTGCAGTAATCTTTGCTGGAATATCTTGATGGATCAGGAAGATGGGATAGAAGAAAGGAAAGAATTTTTTTTAAAATGTGCTTTTTTTGTGGCTTATGCGGAACTGAGTGGCAAAGGTATATGAGTCACTGGTAAACGAGGAATGATACTTTAATGCTTAGGTGACACACTTACTTCCTGCGTGGGATTGTAATTTTTTTATAGACCCAGAGTATCACCTGATTGCACTTGATGTTACAATCTCAGTCAACACATCAGGGCAAGGTACATGACTATATTAAGAGGATGAAACTTTTTCCCCTTTTAACTAACAGTAGAAGAGGGTAATGGACAGTGTAGGTGGATGGTCACTTAATGGGAATCCCAAATGAAGCAGAAAATTGAGGGGGTCTGGGTTAATTTACAGTCTTTTCCTGGGCACTGAGGCAATCCAAATAGAAGTTGCCAAATCTCAAGGTCACATTTTCTTCATGCAGCTCTACACTGTTTAAGGACCAGAATAATAAATCTCTCTGATATTCTGAAAACTCTGGTTTTGGCTTCTACTCAGCAGCCATCCATCTAAGAGATGTACAGCCCACATCACCTCAATAGCTGCATGCCTTGCATCCTTAATCATAGAATCATAGAAAGGTTGGAGTTGGAAGGGACCTTAAAGATCATCTAGTTCCAACCTCCCTGCCATGGGCAGGGACCCACCCAGAATTCCTGAGAAGCAAAAATGCCATACCCCTATTTTAACAATAGGTAACTAAGGCATAAGAAATAAGGACTTAAAGTCACAGAGAAAGCCTGTTGAGCAGAGAATTTACCCTGTCTTAAAAGTTGTAATGCAAAGCCCAAACCATCCCCCATTTATCCTAAAGGAATTTACAACCTCTACTATGGTAAAAACTCAGTTGTGCTTTTAAACATTTGTTATTCTTCAAGGTAGCTTTAGGTCAGAAAAAAAAGTGAGCTTAACTTCTAAATCTTCACAACTTTTTCTATCAGCTGCATAAAGATATTCTTGTTTTATCTGCTTTAAAACCAGACCAGAAAACCCTTCATATTCCTTTGCCGGTTTTTGATTTTTGTGTGTATATATTACTTCAGAGCTCCTTCACGAATTGGCTTCCACTGATATAGTTTAAATGCTTACCATTTCCAAATCAAACAAAATCTTGATCACACAGATGCAATCAAAACATTTTTCTCTTATATTGTAATCGGTCTTGAGACTGTATTCATTCAAAATAGTATGTAATAGTTTTTACATCATTCTGATCTCCTTTTCATTATACCCCATTATTGGGACACTTACATAAATTACTATGAATTTATTATAGTCTTAGTACTTATAGACATAAGGCAGTCAGCTGTGTTTGTCTGAGAAGGTTTAAAAATGCAGTTGCTTGTGTGACTTCAAGATTGTATGGACTCACCACAAGTCTTTTTTTATAACACAGGCCAATTAACCTGTGGAAGGGAACACCTGCCCACAGGGAATTTAGTTTGATAATAATTGTCAGTTAATTTGAGTATAAAGTTAGAGGGATTTAAAATTGATCACGGATAACTAATGAAGACTGTTTTTTTCTTCAGATTATTATTTTTGCTCTGGACTGCACAAGTAATTTTTCTGGTGAATTAGCTGAAGTGTGTTAGATTTGGACTAGTAGAAATGAGAGCTGTATTTGCTCTTTTTAAATGAAACGTGGAATATGCTCCAAACTATGTAGCCCAGTTTTACTTTCAAAGCATAATAGTTTGCTACACCACCAGTGCTTTAATTCGGGGTTTCTAAAAGTGATCAAAGCAATCAAACTACTTTCAACCACTCTCTGTGTTATTTACTTCACTGTTTTAATATATTACGTATTTTTTCATGATAGTCAGATTTGTTCTCAGACATTTGGTGGTGGCATTTTCTCTGTTTTCAATTACTGCTAATTCAGGCT
This sequence comes from Gallinago undulata, assembly GCA_026546715.1. NCBI lineage: Eukaryota > Metazoa > Chordata > Aves > Charadriiformes > Scolopacidae > Gallinago > Gallinago undulata. The sequence goes on from JAOTQQ010000032.1 coordinate 43,899,417, forward strand.
TTCTTGGAGGAAAGAAAACTCTAAACATTAGGTCCAGCTCTATTTGTGGTGTCTTATGAAGATACGTGACAGAAATGAGAACAGAACTTTAACTTCAACAGCATTTCATGTTAATCCAAGACTCATCTAACCAGTGCATTTATGTCTACACAACACTTAAAAAATTGGTCTATTCTGTTTTAAAAGAATGTAAGATAAAAGATTCTATATCATAAGTTTCAATTTATCATCAGTGTTCCCATGTGCCTTTCCATATTGTATGGTGGAATTCTTCAGGGAATCTTGGGGCAAAAAAATTAGTAAAAGAGCAGGACCAGATGAACCATGTTTTTTGGATGCTCGGAGCTCTGTTTTAAGGAAATGGGGTCTTTTGAGACCTGTACAGTGTGTCTGCATGACATGGCACTCTTTGGCTGCAACAGCAAGATTCAGTTAGCTTGTATATTTTTGCACCACCTCTGCCTTTTCCAGGATTAGGATGTCCCAAGGCCTGTCCCAGGAGAGCTGTCAGCCCCATTGGCCAGAATGACAACCATCATGACAAGTCAACAGAAGAGGCTTTCCAGATCACCCTACAGACCCAGAAGTCTTACTGCCCACATGGTATGGGCAGTAAGATTTTTTATGAGAACATTTGAGTTTGCACAAGACTTGGTATGCGACGTTTAGGGGAAGAAGCAAAGACAGAGAAAGGGAGACATCAAGATGGTTTGGGGAGGAGTAAGCAAGTAATAAAGGGATAAAAGGAGCTGGTGATGTATAAGTGGATTGCTGGGTAGTGTGTCTGACTATGTTCTGCCCATGATCAGTCTAGTCTGGTCTATCTACTCATTAGACTCCATTTCTAACTATTTTACTGGGTAAGAGGTTGTCTATTCTGTGTGCATCTGGGTGTACGGGGGGTTTAAGTGCTAGCAACTGGAGGGATCAGAGTGCATGGATATAGGGTAGATGCACAAGTTACTGTATAATTGCTAGTGAACGTCAATCTGGACTGTCTTTCAAGTACAGTCAAAGGTTTAGAAGCCAGATATCAAGGAAAACCTAAGTTTGGGACAGATATTGGAGAGACCACAGGATCTGCAAGTCAATAGCTGGAGGGATCAGAAAAATCAAAGCCAAATACAGTAGTAACTGTGAGGCCTGGGAGTCAACTGAGAGACCCAGTTGTGTATGTGTGTGTGCGCATGAGGCAACAGGAGACAGGATGAAGGGGACAGTTCCTGAATAGACTGCTTAAGTCCAGCTACTGGGGAGATATGCATTGTCTATCATATGTATATGTTTCCACTAATAGACCATCATCATGATCAGCCAGAGGGGAGAACAGAATTAGGCTCTTTGTGCCATCTGTGTTTGCATGAGAGTCTCTGTATGTTTAGCCTTACTGGCTGGACCTGCAGCAACTTTGCCTCTATCAAGCTAAATTTTTTTATTATCTGCTTTGGTCTAGAGTCCATGAATCTCTTTTATAGCATAATATCTTCTTTGAGAGGTCAATGTATGATCAACAGTCCAAATCAGTTTGCTTAATTACAAATCTTTAACTGATGTTCCTAATTAGGAATCTACTTCCTCAATGTTTCCTCCTTGGAAACATTGGATAGTAACTTGGCCACTTTATATAATGGTTCTCATTTACTAAGAAAGCCCTCTATAACAGGCACATCAATGAAGCTATTCATGTCAGCTTTCCCTCTCTCTGTGACCTAAATCACAGGTTCCTAAACTTTAAATATATAACTCTATATAAGGTTAGGGGGAAAATATTCAGGCTAAACAGTTTGTTGTTCCAGTCCTTACTCAAAAAACTCAAAAGGCTGGTTAACTTCCATGGGACTGGCACCAGATAAAAGGCAAACAAATAATGTGCCTTATTGAGTTAGGACCATTATGTGGTTTTCTGCTAATGCAATTCCACCAAGTTAAACTGATTCCTGACAGTTGAAGGGAGAGAAGAATCAGTGTCAATGTCCCACATTGCTCTCCTCATCTTGTAATTTACAAGAGAATGAGTACTGACATGAAATCTCCCAATGCTGTTAAGTTATTTTGAGATCATGGTCTACAAGTGAAGTGGGACTTCCCATAGGCAATTAATGCATATGGCTTATGGAATTAAACATGGTGCCAGTGATAAAATCTGTTTGTGAGCAGACTTGCATTGTTTGGATAACCTCACATCTGCAGTAGGGTTTCTTGTGAAAGATATAGTCCGGCAATGTGATTTTCCAGTCATGTTTTCAAGATGACTTATGATAAAGACCCGAGAGATTCAGCAGTTGTCCCAAAAAGCAGAGGAAATGCATTATTTTGTTTTGGAGGTATGACTAAAACTTCAAGTTCTTTCTATCTTACATCTTTGAAAAAAAGTCTATGAAAGGAGTTCTAGGAGGCAAGAAAATAACCATGAAACAGGAGAATAAATCTCTTTCAGGATATAGAAAGGGGAGCTGGAAGGGAGAATTTCTGAAATGAATTTGCATTGATAGAAGGGAAAAAATTGGAAAGTAATGAACTTTTGAGAAAAGTTTGATTACAGTAACTAATACCGGTGGGTAGCCTGAAGATAAGAAGATGGTAAAAGATCATAAAAGAAACACATTAGTAACAATATACGTCCCTGAATATAAAACCCCCATTGATTTAATTGATTCAGCTGAAAAGAAAGTGTGTGGCTACAGGCCAGTAATTTCTCCTCAGTCTTTGGTGTCATTAGTTATCCAAATAGTCCTTCAAGTGGTTGCTTTTCTCTTCCTCTTCCTTAATTAGGATGAGAAGACTAAACCTTTCAAGCAATTGGATGAATTCTGTCCTGGTTTTGTTGCAAAGGTCAGCTAAATTTGGATGAGTTCAAAACAAAATGTGTGATATGACAGATAAAATAGGAATTGAAATCTTAAGATGTCATTCTTTATGTCACGTCACATTGAAAGTCAGGACACTAGCCATAACATAAATTACTTCAAAAGAACTTTGGAATAAAAATATCCTCTTCCACCGTGATACAAGCTGAAAATAAAAACAAATTTGCAGATTGAGGATTTAAGCATTCCTCAAATGTTATAAAATTCTTCTGTATGTTCTTGTCCTGATGGGTATTTTCAGCCCTTCTAAATTTGATATATTGCAGCATGATTAACAAGATGGGCTTTTCTTCTTTTCCTTTCTTCTTTTGAGATTATGTGATGAAGATATTTAATAGAACTGACCAAGAAAAAAGGAGATAATCACACCTAGTTTAAAAATGCTTGTTACCCTCCCTTTTTCTTTCTGAAATTTGAAAGCTATCTGCAAGATCTCTAAGTAGCTGAAAGCAACACAAGGAAGAAAATTTTACAAAAGCATCTTCAAATTCTGTCCTGTCAACTGAAAAGAATGATTTTTAGCAGTGAAATTTCATTAGCACTTGAAAATCTTGAGTAGTTCTAAGATCCAGAGTAACCTAGGTTTTTACAGTATTGTGTTAGAGGCTTTCCTCATACCGCTGCACTCCTGTTTAATATATTATTATTTTTTTCCCCTCTTTTCTCAGATTACATGGCATGAATATATATGCTAGTATGTAGGTTGTAAATAATATTTCATAAGGTATTACATCAAACTTTCTTCTGGTGAATTCCAATGGGCCTGTGAGAAAGAAAATAGAAAAAACATAAATCTCTCACTATATCTTCATTAATGGAATAAAATTTATCCTTCCTTATTTATTTATGAGTTCAATAATGTTTCACTAATGATCATTTAGAAAAATATAAATAAACTACTCCTAGAAAAGAGAGACTGTTATCATTTGTAACACAGAGCAAGAACAATTCTAGCTTTCATTGTGCTAAGCCCTGTGCAAACCCAAAGCAAAAATGCTTCCTCTGCTGAAATTGATGATTACATATAGAAGCATGTATAATAAAATCTGTATTATCAAATGTTTGAATCTTTCTAAGTGACACTTGGAGGGCAGTTTCAAGGTAGTTTTTTACAATCTCAGCCTAGAAGGCTTTGTTTTATTTTTTTATTTGGTTATGTTGTTCTCCTAAAAAACCACAAGTAACTTTTTGTGTGAATTTGTTCTCTAGAGCCTGGTCATTTGTGTTGTCTTTGTTACAGTGGCTACAAAGTGTCACACAAAACTTAAGTATTGATGGGACTATAATAAGTTTTTTAAAAGAAATGTCATAGACGTTAGAGAGGGTGAGGCTCGAGACAGATGAGATAAGGACAAAAAATCACTATAGAAACTTCATAGTAAAGGAAAAAGAATCTTAAAGCATTAAGGATAGGTTTGCCTTGCTCTAGAAATGTAGAGAAGAGGGTTAAGAGCGAGTGGGTAGAATTGCCTTTTTGGGGACAAGATATAAACAAATCAAACTCTAACTAGTAGGAGGAGATATTGAAGTTACCCACAACACAGGAAACAGAGGACACAGCTGTAGCATAACCCTTTGTGAAATACATGCTGCCGTCTCTGATTAAGATCTTCTGAATTCAGGTTGGAAAATGTTTAATTAGGGCAGTAATTTAAAGATCATTGTCATCAGGAAAAATCTCATTTTCTGCCCCTTCCACAATCATTGGAGAATTCTGACTCGGTTCTCCTGAGGACCTGGCATCCTTCAGTGCTTTCATTTTTGTTCTCTCTTATGAACCTATTACCCTGTGGAAAGATGGCAGAAGAGATTGTAGAAATCTGCCAGAAAGATGGAAGTTTGGGTTGTTTTTTAGAAGAAGTGCAATATATTGCACATGACTACAGTATGTAACACCCACGTGGTAGCCAGGAGAAAATAGCCACTCAAGCAATCAGCGTGGGCAAGCCTGTAAATAGCTCATTCTGTCCCCTGGTAAAAGGAAAGGAGAAGAGAAAGCAAATTGGTGGGTGTTATACCGAGAAATCTCTATGCAAGCAAAGACAAGAGAGAGGCAGGTTTTGTTATTCAAGTTTTAAAGATATAAATAATTAAGCTTTAATAGTTTTACTTTTCTTTGAACTGCTTGTTGAAATGATATTTGATGTTGAACTGTAAAATTCGTTCCTCTAAGACTGTGGATGAAATGTTATACCTCTTTATTTTCAGAAGATGCTTGCAGCTTTATTGTCAGGAATAAAATCCTGTGCAGTGAGAGGACGGTCTAATTGCAGAGAAGTTTTGGATCTTTCACTTAGATATCCTTGCATATGTTCATATTACTTCTGCTCACTCACTGGCTATTTTGTGCTCCCCTGTGGTTGACTCTCTGCACAAGTGTTTCTGTATGCAGAGCATATACATAATATGAAGAATTCTAATGCTAAATATAAGATTGTAAAGCTATGTGTGTGACTACAGCTTGAATTAGGGAATATGGTTTTTCAAGTGCTGATTTTAGAAATTTGGGTTTTCTCACGGTGCTGCTTGGTTTGGTTACCCATGCTGACACTGCTATGAGCCCTTTACTTCTCTGTAAGTAGTGTCTGAGGTGCAGCCTTTGAAGAGCACATAGTACCACATGCTGACTATGATCCTCTAAAATTTGTTACCCCAGTACAGTAGAAAATGTGCAATTTGCATGCCTTCTCTGAAAGCAACTTCTTATAAGGTCTTGAAGGTGTGGTTCCCATCAAGGCACCACTTATGCTTCATTTTTCAAATATCCCGTGACTTCTTGGCCCTAAAATCCAGTGAGGGCAAGTAGCAGATTTCTGAACTTAAACTTTAGTGGTAAACTTTCTGTAAAGTCAAGGGACATCCCAGTGACCAGAGACTAGTTTAGAAAAAGTGTAATCTCTGTTTTGTATCAAAAGTCATGTCAGATCTGGAGAGTGGAAAGTGGATGAGGAACATGCAGCATCAATATATCACTGTACTGCTTGTGATAGAGCCCCATTTTGAAGGCAGTAAGGAAAGCAATACATCATGAGCTGACTGTTGAATTTTGTCTGTCTCTTGTGTTATACTGCCTGACCCCCAAAGCTGCTGATGTATGCTCTCCTGAGATGCTGTTTTCTTCCCCAGTTGACCTGCTTCCCACTAGCAGTTTAAAAGTTGGGGAGTAGTTCAGACCTAATCAGAGCTTGAAATTCAAGCAGAGAGATTTAGAAACCAAAGCTAACAGTACTATAGTCTATTTCCACTCAGCTTTTGTCTGACAGTTGATGGGGTAACAATAAAGGTGACAAAGAAAAATGTCATATAAAGCTAATTTAAATAGACTTATGTTTCAGTCATGAAACTGTAACTGCGGGTTACAGTTTACAACTCAACTAGTAATGCTAAAACTAATAAAAAAGAACAAAAATCTGATTATCAGGAAAAAAATTGGAGGATGCATTTTTCTAGGGGGCATTTAAATACAAAGTAATGACTGCAGTGACATCAAAAGAGAAGGACATACAGATAAAGGAGAAAAAGAATATCAGAAATTATCAGGGGATTGAAAAAACCCACTATACACAGAGAAGATGGGAATCATTGCAATGGCAAGATTTAAGAAGCCACAAATATCAGCACTGCAAAATCAGTCAAGAAGCTAGAGTGTCACTCTCTTAAATATTTCACCTATGCTTGTCATTAGTAGCAGGACTTGAAATGTTAATGAATATGCCCTCGTATAGTAGCCCGGGGAATTGCTGCCATTACAAAATTAAAGGTGTAGAAAATGAGAGAGAGAGACACAGGTCCCATAACTTTATGCATTTACTCTAACCTTGTCATCTAGCTTCCATCTGTAGTTCCTGGAGAGACAGCAGCACTTGCAGAGGGCAATTCAGTTTTCCTCTGTTGGCTTCCTAAACCCATTGAAAAGCTTGACTAGCAGTTAGCTTTCAATGAATCCCACTTTAAGTGATGCTTTCAAGGGCACGTAAACCTTCTATGGCTATTTAGGGAATTGAATGCAAATTTTTTTTCTTATGCAACTCAGGAAAGCATATATTTTTTTATAATAGTACCTTAGATATCAGAAAGTACTAGCACCAACCTCTGAAAGCCACTGGGGGTTTTGATGGAAATGAGGTAGAGAGATGCAAAACATCTGACTGTCTGTAGAGTTTACACCAGCCTTCAAATGCTTGCAGTTCAGTATAGGGACCAAAGTAATCTCCACACAGTGAATGAACCTTCCAAAATGAGAAAAAAAAAATCACACTTTTTTTTTCATTTCAATTGGGGAGAAAAATTCCATGTCTACATGAAATGCATGTATTTAATCTGACTTCTTTTCATTAAGGGACAGAACCAAAAATACATTATTTGCCTCTCATTCAGCTCCACCAATTAAAATACATAAATAAATTGCTACTCCTCAGCAATCATGGATTGCTTCGATCAATATAAATGTTTCTTAGCATCTACAACCCTGTTAGTGGCAGCCTGGTCTCAAGTTTGTTATGGAACTTAAAAACTTAAACACTAACCTAAACTGGTCAGGATCAGTAGCTCTTGTCTGACATAGTCATCTCTCTGCTTGAAACCTTTACTCTGAATCATAATTAATCAAAGCTTTCAAAAGTCAATGTAATTAAGAGCAAGACAGTTCTAATGGACAAACTGCAAGCCGTCTGCACTACATCTAAATAAAGCAACCTGTTAGTGTAATAATTTCCTTGGCACAACAGAAAACATCTGACACTTTTACTCTCCATCTTGTCTACAAAAATTTGTGTGTCTGTGGGCTCCCACTAGACATCGCTTCTCCCCTTTTAATGTTTAGCGAGGAAATGAAATGCCAAAGAGCTGAATCACTAGGGAAAATGACCTTGCTGGAAAGATGAAATCTGAAAACTAACCATCTTTCCACTTGTGAGTGTAGAGAATAAAACCTGTTATTTGTGAACCTCTCAGGATAAGAAGTACTTCAGTAGGAATGGTTTTAGCAGACTGCAGTGTTTCTTAAGAAGAGAGGAAAAACCATTGTTCTGTTTTGATCACTTGTTTTTCTACTACAGTAATGCATTCAGCTCAGCAGTCAGTCTTACATTAATAAACTTAATGCAAGTGAATTTTATTCTTGAAGTGTTCTTAAGGTGAGCTGGAAGGTGAAATCTGTGTAAGGATCAGTACACATAGCTGACATAGCGTCCTCTAGCTGAAAGCATGTCAGCCATTAACCACTTGATAGATCTCAGTTGCAGGATTTGGGGACTGAAGTGAGGAAAAAATGAGATATGGAAGAGAAATCTAATTGGATTAAAGTTAGTAATTAAACTTCATTGAATTTGGCAGGAAATACTGGTTAATACGTATACATCAAGATGTTTCAATTTAAGACCTTGGTGTTTTGTGCTTTTTGTTGATTTTTAAAGTTGGTTCAACTTGTTTAACTTTCCTTGAGCTTGCTTTTAGTCACCAGCTAAATCCTTCCTATAAATATCCAGGTCCTATTAACTCTCTACCACAACGCAGCATCTCATGTCAGACATGTTCTGTGTTTAAAGGCATAGCCATGATCCAAAGTCACAGGTAGGATTAGCTACCTGTTCCCCATGTGGTCCCTGGCAGTCAGGTGCTGCAGGCACTGGCTGGAGGATACTGCCAAATTTACATCACTGCATGTTTTCCATGGCAGATGGCTCAAATCAAATGTGAGTTAGGTAGGGCAGATTCAGCCCAGGGAAATGATGGTGGGCTGTTTGGTATTTTACACCTCTCTGAAACTCTATTATTTACAGTATGTGTTTAAAGATGAGCTCTCACAGTAAAATGGAGCAAACCAGATCATCCCAAAGTATTTTGAAGTCCAAATGGTTTTGGAATCAGTTTAAAACAGATCTGTATCTCTTCTGTATTGGAGGTAATGCAATAATCTTCCCATAAGACCTTCATAAAATGTGATTTTTTGGTTGCTTCACTCCTGCTGCTGATTTTGATCTTTTCAACTTGCATAGCTGCACATACAGGAACTGCTGTTCAGTTTTATCTTATTTTTATGTTTCACTATCTTATCAATGCACTCATGCACACAGATGGAAACTAAAAATATTTAAAGCACAAAGTTACATTCTATGCTATAATGTGATCATAGAGACATTTTTTCAAAGAACAATATCGGACTACATTTTTAATGCCTTTGACATTTATTTCCATTATGCTGTATGGCACAAGTCTGATAAAACTTCATGGGATGTATTGAGGCTTTAAGATATTGCTATGACATGTTAGCCTCACTCGGAAATCCAAATGAATCCCACAATTCATTTACTTGCTCTGTATTGACAATGATAATTGGCAGTAAATATTAATGTGAATGCAGAAGTGCATGAATCCATTAGATACAGTATCAGTGAAGCTTTTATGCTGTGTAAAACTCCAGAACGTCAGTTGCATAGACAGAAAGAACCACAGAAATATCACTCTTGATGTGGATGAGACTTGTATGCTTTTTGACAGATGGAGACAAATTGCTAATGATTATGTACCAGTTTTCATCCAAATCTCTTAAGGAGCACATGACCAGGCTGAAACAGGAACAAGATACATTAAATCATACTATGGTTCAATATTTAATTACTGAAGTTGGAATAACCGTGGGGTTTTTTTCTTCCTTTTTTCCTCCCTTTAAAAAATAAACCCAGTAATTAGCTCTTCATTTAAAATTGAATATCTCAGATGCAGAATTTGTTGCCTGGAAGCTGACTGACAGCTAGAGGATGTAGTCTCAGTTATACAATTTTTTCTCAAACACTGTTCCCTCTCCCTCTTCACACATCCCCACACCCTCCCACCCCCACAAAAAGCACCTCAGATGAAAAAAAAAACACATGTGGTGGCCTCAATATGGACACTGTATGACCTGAAAGATATTAAGGGAAGTTGCTGCTTTTTTTATTGCTGAAAGTAAGAATGGCCTAGGCTTTTGGGAAATAACTAAACAGTGAATGTGGAAGTGCACAAACAATATGATATCAAAGACTCTGCTCTCTTTCTAACTCACCAATAAAAACACAATTCTGATTATATCTATGAATTCCACTTTCTCAGTATAAAGAGACTGTTCTAATATCATTGCAGTTATCAGAAAAAAAAAACCCACAATTTAAATTTAGAAGAACACACCACAGAGCAGTTCTTATATTCAGTAATACAAGTTCATTAGGTAGAGTTCACATTGCTCTCTGCTTTGTCTGCATTTCCAGAACATCAGCAGTGACACTCAAATGTTTTTAAAAAAGAAACTACCTAAATGATAAATACTAATGGCGTGTAGACTCTCTATACCCAAGCTAGTGATAATTTCTGCAGTCTACTAAGCTACCTGCAGTCACTAAACTGCTTTTGCATTGCCCAAGGTAGCTGTAATAGAAGCTGAGGGAGTGGCAAACAGCAATATGTGACATGAAGAAAGTTGTGCCAACAACTACTGGTGATGCTCTATTCTTTCTGTGTGATTGAAGGTGCATGCCATTATTGGGTGGCTCAGAATTTATTTCCTGAGTATTGCCATTGACACTGTCAACTATAAAGTGTGATACTCTTGCAGTCTGTAGCTGCTGTGTTAGGCAGGAGAGCACAGCAGGGAATAATAGGCAATGGGTCACAAAAGAGGTGTGAAAGTGATCCTAGGAGAAAGCTAGGGACTCAGATTATTACAGGCACTTTCTCTAGTAAGGTTCAACCAGACAGCTTTTCCCTTTCCAAGGGAGAGAGAATTTCAATGGTAAGCAATAATTATTGTGGACCTTATTTTCAATAAAAAGTATGTAATCTGCAAGCACAAAGTTTTTGAGCTTCTCCGTAAGCACAGAGTCAAGATTTCATTACCATATAATTTGTGTTCCCTAGCTGGAAAAGTACTATTTCAAACAATCCTGGAAGAACATAAGAGTAATCTTAATTCCATATTGATAAAGCCTATTTGTTAGTGCCTTTACCAGGTTATTGTTTTTCTTAATGGCAAAAGAATATTTGGTTTTGGAGATCTGGGCCAATTAACTAGGTATCATTTACCTGGCTACATGACTTCTACAGTTAAAGAATAGCCGCATCTCTTGCAGCACTTGTTAGGAGCAGACCATTTTCCTTTGCAGAAATGGGGAAGGGAAGTTGGGGGGAGAGACAAAGCAATTGCACAAGGCCACCCCGCAGAGCAAAAAGTAAAACTTCAGGCTCTTGGGTCCTGACTCAGCAGTCTGTTCACTGGCAAAACAGCTATTTTATGACTGCAGAATATTATTTGCTTTACCTCCAGTGGTCTTACCCAATTAGTTATGGTACAGTACAGTTAAAATTTGTGCTTTGATATGTTTGGAGCCTTATTTGACCACTGGAACAGAATGAATGAGCAGGGATAGGACAGAATTCAGTTTTCTTCAACCTAGTCAGAAAAAGAACTAGAGAAAGTATTATATTGTGAGTACAATGGTATCAAGTGTGTGAAAGAAGGCTGGAATATTCCTTGCTTCCCATCCCCATGCCCTCTATTATCGTTCTAGCTTTATTTGTAAATTTACCCGTTTTCATTTAGAGGGCACCATTTCCAGCTAGCCCCATGGCATCATTAGCTTATTTAATTAGCAATTGCCATCTTCTGCTATGCACATGCTGAGAGTAGCAATTTCCTAGATATGTACACTGGGCTGAACATCTACCCAGCAACACCCGTTCCCTTGCAGCACTTCTGAGTGTCTTCCCTCTCCCCAGACCGATGGCTGTGCCTGATAACAGGAAACAATTTTATATTTGTTTTACTTGTTACAATTATTTTCAGGATACTTCCACACGACACGTCACTTGAGGATACTATGAGGCCTTGTGTTGTCTTCCTTTTCCTCCCTCTCAGTCAGTGTGTATATTTTGGGTGGGTGGTTTGATCACCACTCACAAGTGCCCAGGACGGGCTTTCACAAATAGGGGAGCATTAAGATATACTTGGTCTCAATTTGGCCAATTTGGTCTCAAATCCAGGAAACTATCTCTTTTTCTATACTTAATTTTAAGAAATATTTTAAATGTTCCTGATTCCTTTTTCCCTGTATTTAGAGTATAGTTTTTTTTGAAATAAATCTTGGTAGCAAAATGTTGGTAACAATCGTTCTCAGAACTTCTGTAAGCCCAAATAATATCTTTGGCAGCATTTCAGACATGATTATTGATTATAAACAAGTCCCCTTGACTCACCCAGGGTTGTGTGAAAATTGGCTGCTTTAAAAGTGTCTTGGCTAGTCATCTTGATGTGCAACTTGCAATATATTTTCTATGTCCTGGTCTGTTTTTTCAAAGTCATGTTTCAACATTGTTTCTTTAAACAAGCACTGGACCAGAATAGATTAATATCGAACAACTGAAATCATTTGGAGTCTGACCAGAGTGATTACTGTATCCCGAAGTGTGAAGAGAAAAAGAAGAACTGTGAACTCAAGGAAATGGTGTTTTTGGTTAGGAGCATGCTAAATGGCATGTGCAGGGATTAATTAGTCTGTTAGTTCATGCTATATGAACTTTTAGGAGTATCTAATTTTCTTTTTCATTTTTATTTTTTTTAAATACTTGCCCGGAGAACATAGGGGAAATTTCAGATTGCTACTTGATGTTCTGGTGCAAGCAGTTGATTCCTAGGATATAAAAAGATGTTAGGCATTGTTCAGTTCTCTTTCAATGAATGGTAGTATATTAGTTGATGTGATGATATAGTTGCATGTAAATCTCTATGCCTTTTATAATGATCTGGTCCCAGTAAATAAACTTAAATTCAGTGCTTTCTTATCATAAGAATTTGAGACTCAGAACTCTAAAGGGTAAGTGATATAGTTTGAAAAGATGTTGAACATATCACCTGCCATTAAAACAACCTGATTTCACACAGGAAAGCTTGAAAATACTATTTTTTCCCCTTATTTTCGGTCTTGGAGAAAATGAGTAAGGTAATCAATACTAGTTTTGAATTATTTTGAATTTTTTTAAAAAGAGACCTTAAGAGTTTGGGGTGTGTTTGTGTGCGATTTCCTCCTCCACCCTCCACCTGCCCCCTTGGAGCATCTTAAGATTGTTTTAATATCTCGTAATAGTGAAGTAACAACAGAGTTGTTTTCAGTCCTTTCTCACTGCAACACAGCTTATGGCTTGCACTCAAATTGTATTATCTTTCTTTTTTTTTTCCTTTTTTTTTTTTTTCTTGTTCCAAACTGTAAATTGTTTCCTGCCACTCTACAGGGTTTTTCTCCCTTAATGATATGGAGGGAGGTAGGTACTCATAGTGCTGACAGAGGTAAGAGTACTAGAATAAGTAACACTTCAGATACAGAATTATATACTGCTGCTGGGAGTAAACTCCACAAAGATTCATATCCCAAAACACTAGTTAGTCTATCAGCACTTCTGCCATTATCTCTTAGGCCACAAATCTGAGAGAAAGTTTCAAGGTCAGCTGTAACTATATTGTAAATCTGCAGATCTAAGAAAAGCTCAGTGAATTAGCACCGTTTTTCTTGGATTTTGTTTCTAATGTGAAGTGACTTAGATACCTCCATTTGGCTGGATCAGTTTAATAGGGTAAGGGTTAGTATAAAAGCCTACACAAATAAAGATATATTTTGGGATGGGAGAAGTAGTATTTGATAGAAACACCATGTGGTTTAGGTCACAGAAAATATAAGGTTAGAAAGTATTTTATCTTGAGGTTTCCTGTGTAAATAAATATACACCATTAACTCTGGCACTATGCTAATTTGTACAGAAAAAAAGACTGATTGAGTCAGGTCACTTAAAACTGGTTTTAATTGATTTAAACCTTTTTTCTTTTTTTCCTGGGGTGTGTGGGGAAGGGGAAATACGCCTAAATTTAAAACAAAGTTGTAACTTGTAAGCTACTTATCTCTTAGGAATACTTTTTTCAGTCCCTATATAATTAAACTAAAACGATTATTCACATAGAAATGGAGTTTTCCACAGTGTTCATTTGTAGTCCATTATTACTATTTTTCACTGACTTGTGTGAAAAATTTGCCATCCCAATCCTTAGTGTATGACGTCTCCATCCTTCCCCTTTAATTTTTGGCATTGGCCATATTACAAACTTAAGTACAAGCTACCCAACACAGTGGAAGGACAGAAAATATAGAAAATATAGTAGAGATTAACTTAAATAATGAAACAAGGAAGAGCTCATATGTATTATTTAAGGATTAATTAAAAAAAAAAAAAAAAGAAAAGTGGAAGCTATTCTTGTTGATTTAGGACATATTGTAAGGGTAGACAGGGAAAAGCCTAAGCCAAAAGGAGAGGCATTTTGGGTGCTGTAACAAGATAATATTCTAGAGTTGTTCATTGCTAGTAATAAGAAAACGCAAATGAAGCTGCTGGTCCACAGCTTGAGGAAGAGGAAATCCTATCTACAGACAGGGAAGGAGAAGGCTTAAAGGTCTAATGCTTTTCTGCATCAGTCATTCTGGGAAGGAAAACTGTGATTCGAACAGTTAGCATCTATAACAGATAGTAAGTTCTCTTTCTGCAAGAGGGATATGAAGTAAAAAAACCCCATACATATTTGGATTGGGTGAGTTCGATGAACTTGGGCTGCTGTATGCTTTATTCTCAGAATTTTTTTCTTTTAAAGGAGTTATCAGCAGTAAGAAGCAGCAATATCTCATACAAAACATTCTCATAAAGAAGCTTGATCCGTGTCACTAGCAGAACTGGTGCCATCCACTGCCATCATTCCTAATAGTGCTGTCTTCCAGGCCTTATATTTGTACCCAAGGAAAATAACAGTAGGGCCTGTTGCAATAGGAAAAGGGGTAATGGCTTTAAACAGAAAGAGGGTAGATTCAGACCAGGTATAAGGAATAAATTTTTTCAACAAGGTTGGTGAAACTTTGGAACAGGTTTCCCAGAGAGGTGGTAAATGCACCATCCCTGGAAACCTTCAAGGTCGGGCTCATCAGGGCTCTGAGCAACCTGATGTAGTTGAAGATGTTCCTGCTCACTGCAGGGGTCTTGTAATAGATGATCCTTAAAGGACCCATCCAACCCAAACTATTCTATGATTCTGTGATAATAAAAAAAACCACTTATGAATCACTGGTGTATATAAAACTACTACTGGGGTGTGTGAAAGCTGGTTAAAGAGAGTATTTAGAATGAGCCAAAGACAGAAACGGAGACATGAATCAGTGAGACTTTTCAGGAATATGACTTAGTGTGGTGCTATTAAATATTTTAATTAAGATCCAGATGATGGAATAGAAACTTTACTTACTTAATTTCAGGCTGCATCAAGCCAGGAGAAACTACAAGTACACAGGAGGACAGGATGAGAATTCAGAATGATCCTGAAAAACTGGAGATATCACCTGAAAAAAATGGGTTTAGAATAATCAGAGATAAGTTCAAAATTCTATACTTAGGTAGAAATAATCACCTCTAAAATGGATCAACTGAAGAAGAAAGCTATAAGAGTGATAAATCTAGAAATGTTGCCTCTGAAGAAAACTGGAGGAATCGGGGTTATCACTTATATAAAAGAGGAAACATAATGTGTAATGTAAGTGATACTGCAGAGGGAAGAAAACGGTAATGGATGGGAAGCTGCCGACGAACTCAAGGTTACAACTGACTTGTTAACCGAATTTTTCTTATGATCTCACATATGCACAGTCTTGAAAACTCAGTGCTTTATTGACTGCATGGTGTAAAACCGTCTAAAATAAATTTTCCACTGGTATCAAACTCTAAGTCTCTCAGTAAAGTAGATCATCTTTTGCTTTGTTTTTGTTCCTCTGCAATCTATTAGCATGAGGTTGGCTCTAACACTTTTTCCTACACATAAGATCAGGAATAGAAAAGCTATTGTATGAGTAGACTGTTCTTTTATTTGTATCTGTTAATGAATTTGAAACTGAAGTGTGCATGCTCAAAGTAGGCTTTAACCTTCATCTTAACTTTTTGAGTAGGTTTTTACATTAACATGCTGTAGCTGTTTCATGGTCGCATATTACTATCTGAATTTAAGACTAAAAGTACATCTAACTTCAGCAATTGCTTGTCACTCACCTGTTGAAATCTGCATTTATATTCCTAATTACAATGAGCAGTTTCTTTTCCCTAGTGCTATGCCCACTAGACTACCTACCACTTACTTGAATTTTCAGAAACCATTTTCCATAATAAGGCCAAGAAAACTCCAGAATAATATCCTTTCTGCTAACACAAAAAGTACTTTCCTCTTTAAATTGCAATAGTTTCAGCATTTTCTCTTTTTTTGTGTTTGTTCATGCTCCCTGGAGCTTGGTTTTAGATGAAACGGAAGCATGTTGGATGGACGCCTTTTTTTCTTATGACCTGAAATTGGCTTTAAACAGCCATTTAGGAGCAATTCTTGCTCATTTTTATGAAACTTTAAAGACCATATGTGGTTATGCGCTCATATAGCTTCTCAGGCTAATCATTTATACCATGTATTATTGCCTTCAAAAGTGGCTCTTTGGACATGCTGCTGTACATAGCACTCACAATACTGTATTTTCTTAAACATAATTTGCCAGGTATTGTATGACTGTTATGAAAACAGTATGTCTTTGAAATTAACTAAATTTTGCACATGTTCATGGGATGCTGCCATGGGACTGTTGAATTTTCCACTAAGTGTTGACTTGGGATAAGGTGCTTTTAGGCTACCTTGCTTCATGAACTGTATTATGGAATTTTTGTGCAAGGAAAATGTAAGAAAAGCTTTGAGTTAGGGTGACTACAAAAACCTGTAAAATGCTTTTTCTTGCTAGTTCAAGAAGAGTTAGAGATTAAGTGGGTTTTTTTCTTGTTTAAGGACCCAAATTGTGCTTTTTATGTTGCTCATACAGTCAATGGGAACAGACTACCCAAGAAGTTGTGGATGCCCCATCATTCAAATGTCCAAGCTCAGGCTGGACAGGGCTTTGAGCAACCTGATCTAGTGAAAGATGTTTCTGCCCATGGCAGGAGGGTTGGACTAGATGGTGATTAAAGGTCCCTTCCAATCCAAACCATTCTATGATTGTACCTTCATGGGATGACTAATCTGAACTTTATTTGACAGGTCCTGAATAACCATCCTCCTCTGCCAAATTTTCTCACAGTGCCACTTTGTATAAGAGTATATATTGTCCTGTTTGATTTCTTATTTTTAACTTTTTAACACTGCATGTGTTAAAAACATGTTTATCTCTCAATAGAGACTGATATATTTAGCCTTTACGTGAAATGGGAGAATCTTGATCCCGACCTTGAGCCCTCTGTTTAAGATGAGTTTTGAATGACTAAAGCAATGCCTGGAAAAGGTACGTGTTCGTTATTTGCTGCAGGGTTGAAGCTGCAGTCCTTCAGTGATTGGATGATCCTTGGTCCTAGAATTGTGGGTAGAACTGGAAATTTAGCACAGATGGTAGTGTCTGGGACTTTCTTTGAGCACCTAAAGATGAGAGACCAGAAAAATAGTAATATTAATTTTTTCCACCTAACCCTAAGTAATGTATTTTGATAGCAGCTGGCATATGGAAAGTTGGGGGAAAATAAAGTGCTTTGAAATGTAAGCAGTGTTTGTCAGAAATAGAAACCATACAATGATATGACAATAACAAAAACTGTTTGCAAGGCCCCTTAACTATATTATTTGTTTAGATTTAACTGCAATAGAAAGCACCCATCCACTGATTCTACCTGGTTTGTCAGTTATTTAAAATCACTAACCCTAGACCAATGCCATCAGCTCCTTCTTTCTGCTAAATAACAACAGCACAATCAAATACTACTACTTGCAGACACTGGCCTGTATCTCAGTCCACCTTTCCATTGAAGCCAATGAGAAAGAACGGTTTATGAAGTTGACTGAAAGTCTAAAGAAGCTTTCTATGCATTGGGGGGTTTAATTTTCACATACTTAATGCCACCTTTGATGACTTTATATAGTCTATATAAAAATCATATAAAAATTACATTGTGAGGGACCTTAGTTGGTACTCCAACCTCCTTCTCAATAAAACACTAAACTTAAAAGTCAGAGCATATTCCTCAGGGCTGTGTCTAGTTGAGTCTTGAAAATCCCCAAGGATGAAGATTCAAACCTCTCCTGTGGACATTTGTTCTGGCACTTAACCAGTCTCATTGGGAAAACATTTTTCTTCTTTTTTTTTTTCCCCCCACTCTTGTACCCCATCAGAGTTTTTCTCGCACAACTTTACTGTTGCCTCTTGTGCTTTTACTGTGTTCTATATTCTTGTACCTTCCTTCTTTTAGACAAAGACAACATTAAAATTTAATAGTCTTCTCTCTTCCAGGCTAAACAAACCCTGCTTCCTCATCCTTTTGTGGGCGTCTCTCAAGTTTCTCCCTCTGTCTTTTACTGAGGGAAGGGCACTAAACTGCACAAAGTACTGCAGATACAGGTTTACAAATGGTGGAAACAGAAGAAGAATATTTTCCCTTAACTGACCGATCAAACTCTTTCAAATGCAGTCGACTATGCATTTTACCATCACTGTGGTTAAGGTACACACTGACTCATGTTCAGTTTATCTAGTGGGATGCCCAAGCCCTTTTTGACTCTCTAGTCACTCAGCCCTCAGCCTGTGCTGTAACATGGGGTTCCTTTTTCCAAGGCTCACATCACCTGTGATGTGTGTTTGTCTTCTACTTCACAGTCAACATATTTCTCTAACTTCTTTACCTACTATCTAGCCAAGAAGGCTAATAGCACCCTGTCTTGTATGAGATATAGTGAGGCCAGAAGGACTAGGGAAGAGACTGTCCCCCCTGTACTTGGCACTGGTGAGGCTGCACCTTGAACACTGTCTTTGGTTTTGCGCCCCCCTTGCCCCCCCATTCCTGGGAGACATGGGAAACTGTGGAAAAGAATCAAATAAATTGTTGTACCTGCAATAACAACTGAAAGGCATATGTTGGAGACTTGGGGTGCAAGTGAAACAATTTTTGTGGCCAGATATCATATTGGTACCAGACTGTTAATGAACATCATATCAAGGGAAAGATAGTATTCAAATGCCCTGCACAGATAACGACATGGTTGGAAAACTATCTGGAGATGGTGCCTATGAAAAACATTAAAAGAACAGCAACTAATTTGGCATTGAAACCACATTCAAAGTCATCTTGTCCTGGTAAATCTGATCGTGATTCTCCCTGCTTCAGATCCAAGGCTCTACATCTGAGCTACAACAGAATATGCATAGGAGAGAGAAACGTACTTAAAAAAAAAAGGGGAGCAAAAAAGCAAATGTGTTTAATATGAGATATATATTTGGAATTAATTTTCTGCAGAAGCTGAGACAGCAGCAGCTTTGCCTGATAGATCCTCCCAAAGGAACTATGGCTCGGAGCAGTATCATACTTGCCTTCATCCTCACAATGAAGCATTTCTAGAAGTAGATAAAGTGCACAGAATGAACACAGAGAAGAAAGGCTTAAGTTTGCCAGTGAAAACCAGCATTCATTCAAAGCCAGAAAGATATGTTTCAGGGGGGTTTCTTTGCTTTATTTTGTTAAACTTCAATCCGATCACAGCTCGACCTCAACAGCAGTTTAAAAACTATGACAGTACAAAACCAGTCATTCTTATCATCCAGTTTATGTCAGATTGAAGCCAGGCCTGGGTGTACTGCTCTATGCACTACACGGATGCTGTTTAGTGCTCAACCTTCATTTATAATACCTGGACTTAAAAGGTTAAAAAATCCCTAGCAAAAGGGAAGGAAAGGAGAAGGGGGAAAAAAAAACACAAGCTTTTCTCTGTGAACCCATATGGTTTCTGAGGTAAAAAAATGCAGTATTCATGATGGTACATTTTGATTTCCTAAGAAAAACATCTTCCTGTTGGATTGATCACACAGTGGAAATAAGGCACAGAACTTATTTTTAGATAGCAAGCAAGTGGCTCACAGACACCTCAGTTAATGAGTTTCTGTTATATACTGCAACAGAGGCAAAAATCTCAAGTGCAGGGCTGTAAATGAAGAACTCTCCTGGCTGAGGAAGGAATACTGTCACTATGGTCCCCATGTAGGTTAATTCCTAAACCATTCCTTTCCACTGCAGTTAGCTTTTTGGGATGTAAGTGTTAGTAGGAATACTGAACTGAGAATATAGCTATAACCATAATCTCTTTGACTATGCCTGCGTCTCATGAGAGAGGTTACTACAAGCCTGTAATTATTTGTGAATTTTTTTGACTTGTATTCAGACTACAACTGCCTTCTGCAAATTTTAGCTTGCTGAACATTTGTTGGCTAAGCCTCTTAAAATGTATGACACGTCAGATGGATGATCGTGAAGTCTAAAAAATGTGAATAGTACCTGGTTGTTTGAAGCCACAGAATAATGAACAGACTCTTGAAAGAAATAGAAGGTCAGAAAATGCTCACTGATATCTGATGTTTTATACATGCAAAACCATGGGCATAACAGAATTAATTTCTTTGGGCAGCAAGGTAAGGAGACAAAGAAAGATCAACTTAGATGGGAGAAAGATGAGCTGTGAAAGGAGCAAGCTTAAAAAACAAATAAAATAAATTGTCATGGGAAAGGTGTAACTTTAACAATTAAAAAAAAAGCATATAATTAATACATTTGAATTTGTTGTAGAAGACTGCCAGTACTGCTACAGAACACTAAAACCCCTTTCTGATTAAAGGTTGACTTAAAAAAAAAATATTTTTTTTTAAATTCTTCACTTTTCATTTCTTTAGGTTGTAGAAATTACAGAGGCAATGGTCAACAAAATGTTGCCT
The DNA here is from genome assembly GCA_026546715.1 of Gallinago undulata. NCBI lineage: Eukaryota > Metazoa > Chordata > Aves > Charadriiformes > Scolopacidae > Gallinago > Gallinago undulata. The sequence goes on from JAOTQQ010000032.1 coordinate 43,920,103, forward strand.
GCAGTTACCTGCAGAAAATTTAACTCTGTCCTCCTGCACACACACTACAAAGGAAACTTAACTGGCATTTCCACCTGAGCCTTGGTTATATGAGTATTTCTTTCTTATCTTATACAAAAAATGTAAGAGTTTCATATTCAGCAGGGAGGAGAAAATTATGGATGCAGGCTGTATAAAGTTCTCCTCTGTTTTGATTGTACCTTAAATTCTATAGGTACTAAATGAAGGGAAGAAAATAAAGGCTCTGCATGTGCCTGTTTGTTTGAATCCACGGTTAGTGGGATCTCTCATATAAAATTCAGCAGCACAATGTTAATCAAGGTCAGCATCTCTTTTTTTGCAATGATTAAGGGTCATGTCAGAGAAGACATATTTCTTTGATTGTTTATGTTATTCACATCTGATAGGGATGGAAATCACTCATGACTGGTTAGACACTCCAGCCTAAGGCAGTATAAATGGATGTTGAGACTTGAACAATGGTTAGAGTTCAATTTTGCTTCATGTACATATTGTGTGGGATTTTCTGTGAGATACACTGGAGTTTTAAGGATTGGATATTGCCAGTGAGCACATTCCCTTGATTTCTCTGTTTTGATCTTTCCTGTCTGAAACACTTCAAAGTAAGTTTGAGGGTAAGAAATTATGTTTTCCAGGTGTCCTTTTCTCTACCTGCCCTTTAAGGAAAATCTCTCTTACACAGATTTGCTAAGGGGAAAAAAAAACGTGGCTGGCAATTGCAAAAGAAGTTGATTATTCAGACTTCACAGATAATTGGCAGCAGCATACCAATGGACAGTAGTATATTTTAACTCCTACTGAGAGGTCTGTGGGACCCTGCAGAGTCCTCCAAAGCTGAGAAACTGGTGCAAGTACAGCAGAGAGGGTTGGAGTCTGGAGCACAGGATGCTTGTGAATGCGATGAGAGAAAAAGCAAGGGGAATTATAGCAACCTTCCACTGCTTACAGGATTTTGAGGGAAGAAAGGAGCAGAATCTTCTTGGGGTTGCGCAATGAAAGGACAAAAGGCAAAGGACATAAATTTCAGCAATGGAAACTCTGTTTGGATGTCAGGAATTTCTTTTTCCCCCAAGACAATGTTTACACACAGTAACAGGGACCCAGTAAAGGGGGAATGGAGTTGCAGACCCTGCAGATTTTCCAAACTCAGCTGCACAATTTCCCAAGGAATCTAAATTATCTTTGAGGTTGCTCCGGTTTTGAGCAAGAGTTTGCAGAACGGACCTCTGAAGACCATTTCCAGACATAACTGTTGCCCATTTATGTGATTCTCATTGTATGTAGCTTCTCCTGGGGAAAGGGAGATCCCCTCTGAAATAAAAAGTGACACTGAAGAAGCAGTGAATACAATGATTTTAATTATGAGGATGAGCTCAAAGAGCTTTTATCAGCTCAGTTGAGAGTAGTTATATATGGCAGTACAAAAGTCAAGAAAACAAAAGTTACATGGATCTATAAATACTTTGATGATCTCAAGGGTCTTTCCAAAGTATATATATCTTCAGTTAATAAACCAAGCATTTCTAATTAGTGTAAGTGACCACAAAACTCTAACCAAAGAGCAGAAATTAGAGAATGCATAGCCTAATTTAATGACTCTAAAAGTTATTACCTGCCTAAACGAAGTCTGACATAAGTGGTGACTGAATTATGAGGACTGAATGAGAAGTCTGGTGGTTCTGTGCCAAATGGAGGAATGAAGGGGGAGGAGGGTGAAAGAGAGGGGAAGCTTTGTCTTGTGGCAGAAAAGCTCATTTACCCCAGATCTGAAATCCATATGCTTGTTAACTAGAAACTGGCTACATCCCAACATGAAAAATGAAGTTTACATAGTGTGTGTGAACCAGCAATTTGCATTGATTTGCACATGATTTGTGTCTAATTTGCTAACCATTAAACTCCATGTGATATGTAAATAGGTAGAAAGTGAAAACCGAGGTTTTGAATTCATTCACTTTGACAATTTAATCTCATTGGCAGGAGTTGCCTTCTTTGAAACAATCTGAGTATGTTTAAATTCACCCTCCATGAAGGGCTTGCAAAACCATCTTTTCACTCACATTGTTTCCTTCTATTGCTACGGTCCAAATGTAGATTGAACTTCTTTAACTATGACCTGTTCTTTTAGGATTTTTGAGATACTTCTATTATTCCACAGCTATTTATATGACTTGTGGTCCATCTACAGGTAAGGCTGACCAGTACAGCTAATTACCACTTTGAGATACCTGAAAAACAGATGGGATATAGCATATCCCATACAGCATATGTAGGAATGGCAGAAGTAAAAATAGCTGCCTACAAGATACTGCAGGGCTGATGTTAATGTGAGCACGATCAGGCCGAAAATCTGCAAGCAAATCTCCTATTATTTCAGATAAATTGACACAGTTTTATTTTTAAATGGGTTTAAATGCATATGGTCAAATCACTGTATTGCAACATCAAAAATAAAATAAAATTGAATAGTAACTTGGTCTTTTTTGACTGAAATAGCAATGAGATATGACTAAAACAGGATATCTGATATCATCAGTGCCTCAGCTATCCTGGGTGATTTCAGGATCATGAAAGAGGTGTTATTATCAAAGCTGTAACAAACAAAAATAAACAAGTTTCAAAGACCAAAAGAGGCTTGATCTCCTCTTAAAGAAGGTCTTGTCAGAAACACATGCAGTGTTAACACGTGTTAATACATTTAGTTGACTGTAGGAACATGTTACGTTTTCCTGATGTCCTAGGAGACAAAAATGTAAATGAAGTTGTTTCATGTGGGAGTTGGTTGGTTGGTTTTTTTCTTTGAAAAAATTATTCAGTCAAAAAACATTTTAACAACAATTCACAAATTGGTGACCCAGTGTGACCCAGTGAATGGAGCACTGGATTATTGAAAAAATAAAAAAAAACAAAGTCTCCAACTTGCCTTGTGATTAAGGCAAGACACATTTAAGAGGTATAGGAAAATCTTTATTTTAACTGAAGGATGTCAAGACAGGACAGGGCTTATGTTGTGTGGTGTTTGTATGTATGGTAGAGCTGCCTGGGAGTTGGCTGGACTTGTTAGAGACATCAAAGTTCAACAGTGACGTGTAAGCAGATACTGGACAGGATGCAACATAAGAGAAACATCTATTCTATGGGCTTGTATTGAATATGCAGCAGATAAACACATCTTCAGATAAAATGAGCTTGAAAACAGTCCAAAAAGGTAGCATAGACCATGAAGTAGTTTAAGTTTGCTTTTTCAGCCTGCAGTCAGCAGTAAGTTTTGAGGTTTTTCTCTGAAATGCTGATTTGGAGAAAGTTGCAGAATGTATAAGGCACCAGACTTTGGGGCAATGTGCTCTTCAGGGTCAGCTCACAGAGCATGACGCTTTCTGGGGAGCCCTAAGGCCATGTGACCACATTCCTATAAACCCTGGCTGGAACAGTGTCATACTGAAAAACTGAGCAGAAACTCTTGCCCTTAACTCCCTTTTCCCCTTAGTGCAGGGAATATCCATGCTGTCATCCAGTCCCTAGTTGCAGCACACCGGATTTTGCATCCTTGCTGTGGAAGACCTCTTTTCTGTCCCACTAGCAGCTTTCTAAAATCCAATTTGTTGGTTCAGAGAGCAGCTTTAGGTTCTACCTGTCTTTGCTAGAATTAATTGGTTCACTCCTCAAGGATCATTTGGCCTTCTTCATCTACTGTTATTTATATTATAAGTATATCATAATTCCAGTGTCACGTATGAACATCTGTAAGATTATTTCATAAGGTAGCACATATTAGAACATTTTTTGGCTTATTTCTAATCACCATTTACTTCAAATTGCCAAAATATGGATCCAAGAAATTGAAACATGAAGGAATAATTATGAAAGGCTAATCAGACAGTCTCCATTGATATTACAAATTTTAACAGCCACATCCATACAAACTAGAATTTATCTCTTAAATATAAATATACCAATGAACATTTTCAGTGGGGTTGCAACAGTTATAAGCAAAGGTCCCGCTTTTTCAATGTCTTTGAAAATCAGATTTAATCATTTATGCCTCCATAACATTTTGAATTGAATTAAATTAGGCCAAAGAAAAATATTTGTTAGTTAGGTATGGATGTTTCCACAGAAGAAGAGATAGCCCATTACCATCCATTCATATTTAATTTATCTTGTAACATTTTAAAAATCTTTAGTAGAGACCTAAAAGCTAATTTTAAAATGTTGCAGGCTTTTTTTTTTTGCAAATGACAGAGAACCTGCTTTGCATAACAAACTTAAATATCCATCTCCACTTGAAATCAAGAAAGGTGAGAGGACACCTTTAAAAATTCTTTTCTTATTCATAACACCTTTTTCTTAATTGCAGTCAACATGGGTTTTCTTATGTAGTGCAAAAGTTGTGGCTAAAGAATATAATTTGATAAATTTATCAGCATAGGGGATAAGATTATTGATTTCTTTGGACTACAGCAATATCTTTTCACTCTCCTATTCAATGTATGACTTTCTGTGCACCTTAAGTAATCACTTTTTTCACAACACAATGCAGAAATATACAGGTCAGTCTTCATGGAGAAACTGTCTTCATAACAATTCTTTCTCTGATGTGCTTATCTTACGTATTTTTTCATTTAAGGCCCTGTTTCCACTTTTCAATGAGAATAATTATTTTTGAAAACCATTGCCTAGACCAATCAGTTTATGTATCTTCTTTTTTCCAAATCATTGCATTAGGAACACAGAAGAATTCTAATCTGCCTATTGTCCATGGGGGTGATCCTGCTCCTTTCAAAATTATCATGGCAAATGTGATTGCAGAGTGGTGATTACTGGAAAAAACAATTGTCTGGACCAGTAGAAAATCTCAAATGCAAAAGTAAAATCCAACAGCAACTTAAAAATGGTTACTTATGAAGTTACTCCATTTTTCCTGCCTGTAATAATGAATCATCAATTTAACTTCACACTTCAGTTGTTACCCACAATGTAAAGTCAAATAGGATGGTAAAGAAATATGAATGAAGAATATTGCCTTGGTTACTCAGGGTTTGTTTTTTTTGTCTTTTTCAAAAAGCCAACTATGTAATAAGTTAGAAGATCAACATGTACCAATATTCTCGAACATTATTTCAGATGTTTTTCAATTCTGACCATTTGGACTGCCTAGAAGAAGCCTTGAAGTCATCTGAAATGCAAACTCAGTAGTTTCAGTTTGTGTGTGAACTGAAACAAAAGGGGCTTTCAAATATGATGTCCATACATAGAAAAAACACCAGTTGTGATTTATTCAAAGCCAAGGGCAAAAGAGTTACCTACTTGTATTTATTCCTATACTCTGTGATATAAAAACTTCTAGGCAAAAGGGTGAAAAAGACAGTGAACTACCCATGCTGAGTAATTATTCTGAAATATAATCAGAGTGTAGGAGCTGGCAGCTGTTTTGAAGAAAAAAAAAAAAGTATAAAAAGCCCCAAACACTCTTCTAGGCCAAATTTAAGACAGAGGGTTACAGGATTTTCATTCAACAAGCTAGAATTTATGTGCAAAAATTGTCCTTGTGGTGCAAAAGGACCAAAGAAGCTTAATATTTATTCTTAAAGGAGTCTAGAATACATCATAGAATCATAGAATCATATGGGGTTGGAAGGGACTCTGGAGATATCTAGTCCACCCCACCCACCAGAGCGGGTCTACCTAGAGCACGTTGCACAGGAACTTATCCAGGCAGGTTTTGAATGTCTCCAGAGAAGGAGACTCCACCACCTCTCTGGGAAGCCTATTCCAGTACTCTACC
>JAOTQQ010000032.1:43936069-43969532 GCA_026546715.1 Gallinago undulata
GACTCCACCACCTCCCTGGGCAGCCCATTCCAATGCCTGATAACCCTTTCAGTAAAGAAATGTTTCCTAATATCTAAGGCATAGATAAGGTCATGCCTGTCTCTAACAACACTTTCAGTATGGGAAAAAGAAACAGCGAATAAAATGCTTTACTTCCTGTGGTATAGAGAACAGGGCATTTACTGAAACACTATTCCAACTCTTCTCCATGCTGCCTAGCAGTACATGGGGATATATGCTCTCCATCCATGAAGAACTAGTTAGTTGATTGTTTTCAACTTCCATTGTTTTTGAGGCTCTGTTCATGAACAGCTTTCTTCATTTGATATGTCCATAGGGTGTAGGGCAGGTAGAGATTTCCTGGGATGCTACCCCAAACCCTCTTATTTCATGGGAAAACATAAAATCAGGAAACTCCATTCTGAAATCTGTGAAACTCTTTATCGTAGCCATGTCAACTTGTTCAAGTGTTTTCACTCTGTGATCAAATCTATTATATTTTAGGTTTCATTTCAACAAAGTTTTTGTGCCATTTATTTTGTTTAAAAGCATATTTTTAATGCTAGAATACAGTTATACAGCCCGCTAGTAAATAGAAAGATGACATGACTACCTCAGTGGTCACAATTGTTATTTAAACTCTTTGAATATTTTTATTTCTAAACCACTTACTTAAAATGATGTCAAAACTGTGCTTGAAGAAGCCTGAGATTCAGAGATATGTATGTCAGGAAAACAGCATTATGGTCTTCTAATTTGATTTTTTTCACATCATAGTCTGTGGACCCCCACTTGATAACAGCTAAATCACATCCATATGAGAGTAGCAGGAGGAATTATCATTCTCACTGCCCAGAGTCTGACTTTTCTACTGGCACAGCTGTCCATTATGCCTAAGATGTATCCAGGCAATCTGGTTGCCATGCTCAACGAATAATCTTTTGGGTTCTTCTCAAATACATTTTCTTGTTGAACTTTTAGTAGTCAGAGTCACAGAGATTTCATAATCACTTTAAGGAGCTTAGTCTGCAGACTAATAGCCATTTGAAATTGAGTCCAAAATTATCTTTACTGAATTTCCAGATATGGGTGTTTTGTTTGGTTTTGTTTTTAATTGTTTGGATTTTTGTTTTGATTTTTAATGGAGTCCATCCTCTCTCTGCTGTCTTAAAAATTAAAAATCCTTTCTTTTCTTGGCACGTAGTTTTCAAATACACCAAGATAGTTATCTTCTCTCTCCCCAGCCAGCGTTCAACCATGCTGTACATAATTAGTTCTTTTAATCTTTGCTAATAATACATCATTTGATTAAAAGCTAGCAAGGCATTTATTATAAAGTGTACTTTCATTTTAAATCAGCAGTTATATCATGTCCTAGAAAAGCACGTGTCAGAGCAGCTTTAAGTGTTCTCCTTGCCAATTTTTAAATGGGCAATAGGTCCTGCAGGTAATAGAAGAGATTGTGCATAATGATAGTTCAGCTGGAATCATTGCTTTTGTTCAGCTTAGATATCCTCCCTGCCTTGTCCTATAGATGGAAAGAGGAGGGATATATCTGTATTTAGATAGATAGATATGGACAAAGAGAATGAACACTAATATGGTGTTTGGTTTCCTTTTCTGTTTGGATAAAATGAGCATACCACCAGGTTTGGTGGTATTTATGTTATGAAGTTTAAGAATACCTGGGATTTTTTTGCCCTAGATATTTCCTCATGCCTCTTGACAGAAATACATATTATGCAAACATGCATCTATTTTCATAGATAGTTTAATGTGAAACAGCAAGACGTATGTGCAGTACTTTTCTACATATACAGTGGATATACATGTAAAAAAGAAAATAAAGGATTATTATATTTGGAGTCTGTTGTGTTTATATGCAGTAAAAAATAAAAGGAGGTATCACAGAGATAAGTTAACTGTAAGATTGAGTCGGTTACTTTTGTAAGTGGACAAAAAGATAATTCTCTGAAGTCTCAAGATATGTACCTGCATCCTTCACTCAGTTCTTATTTTGATCAAGATAAGGTTTTAAATAACCTCTGGGGTTCAGTGTAAAATCACAGAATTACAGAGATCCCATAGAACAGATTGGAAAGGACCGTGAAAGATCATCTGGTCCATCCTTTTGTGGGAAAGGGAGCCTAGATGAGATTATCTAGCACCCTGTCTAGTCATGTCTTGAAAACCTCCAGTGATAGGAACCCTACCACATTCTTGGGGAGGTTGTTTCAGTGTTAGATTGTTCTCACTGCAAAAAAATTCTTTCTTATATCAAGATGAATCCTCTTCCTGTACAACTTGTGGCTGTTGCCCCTTGTCTTCTCCACGTGGATCCTTTTGAAGAGAGGGCCTCCACCCTCTTTGCAGTCACCTTTTAAGTACTTTAATATTAGTATTTTAAGAAGGAAGATCCTCTGTTGGCTTCCTCAAACTTTTTTATCCTGAGGGAATGATCTGATTTCTGTGTTTTTCTAGCCTGCTGATAAGTGGAATATAAAATTATAAAGTCTCTGGAAATTTTGCCTTGTTCATTATTCATTATCCTTGCCACTACCGATGGTGACAAATGTCATTACTCTAATGACCATCATTATCCATTGTCATAATTAAGGGAGATCATTTAATGAAACTGAGTATAACATTGCTTAATGCATCAAAGGAAGAAAAGATGTCATGACTAAGTACACAACATGACCCATCATTTTTTAAAGATGGATCAATAAATTAAACAATTCATTATATGACAACATCATCTTTTTAAAAGTTCACAGGAGCAAAGAAAAAGGGTGCCAGATAGTCCTTTTCCTTTATTTCGTCCCAGTTCAGGGATGACATGGGAAGCTGGATTCCTTTGCCACTTTCTGAGGCTTACCCAAGTATGTTTAATGATTGCCATTTTATACCTAGCTTGTGTCTGGCTGCACCTCTCTGAATAGTCCATTAGGTATGCCATCCTCAAGTAGCTGCAGCTTAATATTGCTATAGATAATGAATGTGTCCTTAATTTAAGTGACAAAATTTAAGTGACAAACATCTGTATCTCTGCAACAGATGGCCATGAGCTCTGTACCATGGATCACTGTGGGTGGTCTGGCATATGTTTCAGAGGGCTGAAGCAGTCTCTGTACCATTTTTCTTTTTGCAGAAGCCATGCTCTATGAACTGCCAGTGCTTTATAATAGAAATGGCAATAATCCCCCATTACAGAGAAAGCTAATTAAGATCCAATCAGCATGTCAGTTCTTTCCATTTCAACAAGTGGAGTCCACAGCTGAGAAAGCTATTCCACTTCTTCTGGACAGATCTCCTAGATGTGCAGGACATTCATTTGTGTTGTGTACTGATGGTCTAGCTTGTCTTTGAGATCTGGTAGGTCATCTCTTGTGACACAGCAAATAATATGTGCTGATCGTGAAAGTTTGGTTTTGGTTTGATGGTATCATCAGGAAGAACAGAAAATATAGTAAGTGGGCACAGAGGAAGAGAAATTTGGAGGCAGAAAAGGAAAAAAAAAAAGAGACTGAAATTGAGGGAATGAAGATATCCATACACCATGGGTCAACATATTAGGGGAAGCATTTGGCAGGCATGTGAGAAGGAGGTTTATGTACGGATGATTTTGCAGCAGATTAAGGAGCTCTAGAGTGACTTGTACAGTCCAAGTTTCATCTAAGCAATTAAGAGAAGTTACCTCATCTCTTTGCAAAAAGAGACCTTCCTTCTCAAAGGGTACAAAGTTCAGCCATCAGTGCATATGAGATGTTCAGATCTTGTTATCACAGGCTGAGAAAGACTGGGAGAAGAATGTATAATAAGGAGCAATTAAGAAGAGGATATACTCTAGTACGGCTCTTGACAGAGGAGTCCCTTGTCTCAGAACTGAAATAATTACTAAAACAACTATGTTATAGGCAATTCATATAGATGTGTGTATGTTAATAAGCTGGAAGTCTTCTGTCTAAATTTTAACAGGTACTGACTTTGTTTAGCTTGTGAATCCAATGAAATTTGACTCGTAGCAGAACAGCAAACTAATTATCTACCTTGCAATCAAATTTACTGATATGAGAAAATATCCACACAACTGCAGTTCTGATTTAAGACTGATCCATAATGCTGACAGTGAGGAGTACACCAGAGTCAAAAATCTTAAAAATTATATCCTTCAGGACTGAAAAATTCCGAACAATTTTTTTTCAGGATATGCAGTCATTCCTAAAAAGTTTATTAAGGGTTTTCAGTAAATCATTGGACAGTCAGCCCTACTGATTGGGATTGACAAACTGTAAAAAGTGTTGCGCTTTCTAAGGATTTCATCCTTCCCAATCTTAGTGATAGGAACAACTCTGAGAACTTTTTCAGCCTCAAGAACAGAATGCAGAATTGTGGTCATGGGGTATGTCTATCACAATAAGGAAAAAATTCCCTTGCAAATATTATATGTGAGATATAAGGAAAGAAATAATAAAAATAAAAAATTAAAGCATATTCTACCTTCGCTTCATAGCCTTTCATCTCAACTTTTGCCATAACTTAAATCAGAAAGCTACATAAAGAGTAATCTGTGTCCAGCCATTTTATGCATCTCATTCATTCCCAGTCCATGCTAAAGCATGACCAAGTGTGCACATTTCTGGTCCCCAATAAGAAAGTATGGATATAACTTGGAAAAAAGGGAAAAAAAAACAAACCCAAAGCAAAACAACATCCAAACAAAAGACAAAACATACAAAGCCCCAAAAGTATTTACTTCTCAAGAAACCCATCCCTCATTTTCACTCTCTTCTTCCTGAAACTGAGGAATAGATTAAAGCACAGCCATATAATTTACAGTTAGCCTCAGCCTGTTCTGAGTTATGCGCTGTTCACACCTAAAATAGCACAAGGAGCACTAGATCAAAACATCCCCATTTTTCTTCACTTTGGTTCAGTTCATGAACATATACTCTGTTGAATTAATTTAACTGTCTAAAGAACAGCTTGGAGAAGGAAAAAACAACCACAAAAACAAACAAAAATACCCCATCACTGCCAACCAATAAAAACTTCCCTTTGAGGACTATGTATAATGCATGCTTGAAAATGTTTTTAATATTTTAACCATGATTGAGGGTGAGTCCTTTTGTTAATGTTACAATTCCAGTTATAGACATGGGCATCAGGGTTATATATCTGTAAAATGTATGAAATGTATGAAAAAGGCTATACATTTCCTAAGCCACTACTTTCTCATTAAATAAAATAAGCCAATAGTGATGGAAAAATGAGGTCCTCACATTTACTCATGTCTCCATTACATTTCCAATCAGCCACTGTGAAGCCATGCTCAACTTATGTAGAAAATACCACCTTTCAGTGCAATTCTTCCTTCTCGGGTTTCACTTTTCAGTACTTCAAAGTTAACACAAGTTATTTGGTCAAATTCTGCTCCATTACGCTGAGATAATACAAAGGAACTTCAAAAAAAAAGCAGTGGAAATATTTTAAATTTATCGGAGTGTCATTCCATTTCATTGAACTTAATAATTGCGTTTACATGTTTTGTTTGGGAGACTCTGATAAAAGTAATATCATCCTGTGATACTGAACATTCAGTCAGCCTCTTCACTGAAATGAAAGTTGAAATCAATCAGATTTGCAAGTGCAGATTGCTAGCAAAATTGGGACATAAGCGGTTCTATTTTTCAGCAAAATTCTCAGGATTATCTGAATTTAATTTCACAGCAAACTCTCTCATTGTTTCTTTGAATCTGTATTGAAAAATCCTATTTAAGATGAGACAATTGATGGGATGTGGTATACACCCATTCAGTTCTGAGAGCTGTAACACTTAACAGACTGTTTAGAATGGAGAAGATATAGCAAGAAAGAAAATCAATTAACACAAAACATCTATTTGTGTAATTTAATAGGCAATTAAATGTGTCTTCTCAGAATTCCCAGGGTCTCTCTGAGTACTTACCATCATATGCAGTTTAGGACTTTTTTATTCAGAACTGAAGGGAAGGTGTTAGAGGTGTGAAATTCTTTTACTAGCTCTAAGGCTGAGTTGGCTTTTAATTTCAGTGTACCACTCTTTAAAGTGGCAGCTCATGATAATTTGCCTCTCAAGAGTGCTGTAAGATTTCATAAATATTTTTAAGAGTTTTGAGATCCTTGGATGAAGTGTGTGATAAAATGAAAATGAAAAAATGTACAGAGTTAAGAGTACTTGGTTGGCGATTTTTGCTTTTTTGTCTGCTTACCCAGCATTCTGCCTGGGCTGTGTACTGTAATTCACAGCACCTAAAATACCCACTTCAATATACTGTCAAGTGTCTTTGTGCTTCCCGTTCCAAGATAATGCCGACTGTACAGAAATATGTTTTCTTGTTTGTGAGCAGAGTCTTGTATGACTAAGGAAAAGGAGGAACGATGTGAACGGTTGGGAACTGAATACTGGTAAAAAAGTAAAAAAGTAAAAGTTCAAAACCTCTTATCTCCAATGAATATCTCTGGACATGAAGACGAGTTCAGCCTGCAGATTTTGCAAACTGGATTGCAAAATCAGTTGCTTGCCCTAGGTTATGAAGTGGTACAGAAATGAAATGTGTTGCATAATTGATCAGATGCAATGCCACTATGGTAAATAGAGAAATCATAAATTTACTTATTTGATGTATAGGGAAAATGAATATCTGCTACATATTCCATAGTAGAAGTTGTAAATTGCATTTCCTTGTCTTTACCCTCATCTTTACCACCTCAAATAAGGTGCTTAGGAGTTATTCCATGGCAGTCCACTAGTACCTGGAGTGTGCTAGGACACCGGAAATGGCGGCTTTACTTGATTCTACTATATAGATTACTACATTTACTAGTGTCTAACATGCATAGCCTTGGGAATATACTTCAACCCAAACTTTCTTGGGATTTTTTCTTTGGTTTGTTTGGGTTGGTTTGTGATTTTTGTATGTTTAGATGCCCGAGCTTTATATTCTTCCCCAAATGGTGTTTTTCCTGAGGAAGCAGTGGTATTCTTGTGTACAAGAAAAGTTCTCCTTTTTTATCCTGGCTCCATCATAACTGTGGTAAAGTGTTAATTAATCACCTCAGGCAGAAGGAAAAATTTGTTTGCTAACCTGGAATATTTCAATTTCTCCTGAGTTACGTGCCAAATTTTATACATATAGGTATTTGCATTAATGTTACATCCATTTAATTTTTAATAGCTGGAGGGTTCAGATGTATTGTAGCAATTTTTCTGTCCAGGTATTTACAGTGTTTTGAGCGTAAGGAAAGTGACCACAAAATTTTTATCTTGATACATCTGCCTGCAGATTTGTGGGTATTTTGCTTTAATATTTTGCTCTCCCCCTGGCTTTCGCCACCCCCCCTTTTCCCTGCTTGAATAGTTTACCTTGCTGTCAACTTTGTGATATAATTTATCTTTATCTCTAGATAAATTTACTCTTGAGTGCTAAGAGTGTAATTTCGAACAGTTTGAATGACAGACCTGAGAAATTCAGTTAGAGTGGTTCTGTCACTAAAAGTGAAAATGTGAATAAAAGGTTGCTCTTAGCACTTAAAAGTAAGATACATGTCCAGTGATATTTTTGTTTGAAGTGTGACTGTGAGCTTGATGATTGGAAAGCTGGTTTCCTCTCAGAGGAGATGCTTCACATTTATAACCTAATATTCTCTTTCTGAGTGTTTAAAATTTCAAGACCAGTGTGCTGTAATAGATGAAATATTTTCTAGAGGCCATATTGTGATCCCATCTCTATAAAATGCTCTGTGGTTTCTTTCTCCTGTTATGCAGCTGTTTACTTCTTTTTCAGGGAATAGCACACTTTCTAATTATTTTTAAGTTGATGGCATACTTAGGACAATTCAGTTTAGCATGGCATAAGGTATGTTAAAAGTTGGCTTGACATTGGACCTCAAAAGGTAATTTTAAAGAAAGTGATATGTTACCATTTATTAGTTATGGTCTATCCATTGCAATCCCCTAATGATTAGTTGTCAATCCAGTTCTATCCATGTATTTTATAATAATATAACTTTAATATAGTTTTATAAAGATCAGTATAATTAGCTGTATAAACTCAAGTGAGAAAGTATCTAACAGAAGCATGTTAATATCCAGTAACACAGAGGCAGAAGCTGGACAAGACACAGGGAGAGTACAACACAGATTTTGAACAGTCCGAGAAAAAAATATGCTCTCAATCCATATTCATTCTGAACCAAGACCAAGTGATGTTCTTAAAACATTCCACCATTCAACTATCACTTACTGAGGTTGGTGCTGAAGTTGGATAGACTCTGAAGCCTGTACTACTCAGATTTATTGACTGTTTACTTGAAACTTCTGCATAAAAGTAGACCAAATAGATTATCTAGTGTGTTCATAAAACAAAAAAATCTGATTCTTAATAGGTTTGTATCAACATACCTTCTTCAAAGAATATACACAGATTTGACAAGTTGCAAGATGTAAATTACTACCTTTTTTATTTTAACCAATTTCTGTAAGAAATCTTGCCTATTGGAAAGTTTTTCAATTCACTTTTATTTGTTGAAGCTGGAACCAAGCTTTAAAATAACAGTGGTACCAGCAATGCAATGCAACCCACGCCACAAAAGGATATTTTCATTCTTCATGAAAGATTTCATAACATGTAGTAGATCTCATTTTTTTGCATATTCCATTAATGAACCACCTTCAGGTGTGAATTGCAGCACTTTTTACTTAAAACTAGCCATCTGTTACAGTTTGGCAGTCATGATGGTGACTCATTCTAGATGGATGAAGTTTGTGAGCACTGTGATTCTTATGATCTATCATCTGCATGAGATTTCATTACTTTATTACTAACAAGTGTCTGGAGCACAGCAGCGCTTGGAAGCCTGTATTGTTTTCAAAGACACTCACAGATCTGCAGAAACTTAGGCACCTATTACAATTCTTCTTTCCCTCTGGATTTGTAGGAGGGCTGAGGAAAATGCCAAAACCGTCTCTCCTTCACACAGAATTACACTCCACTGTTTCTATAGAACAAACATCTTGCATATGTTTCCTGTATGATTTTACTTCACCCATGATCCATAATTTTGTTAAAATACTACTTTCCTTTCCATCCTGGTACTAAATGTCATTCAAGATTTCAGTATTTAAAACTCTTGGGATGGTAAATGGAGCTGAACAGGGTGGCTAATACTGATTTTTTAAACTGTTTTGTGTTCTGTGGGGAATTATACACCTAGATGAAACCAGTACTTTTGCAAATAAACTGTCAGGAGCTCCATGCTCTGACACATTTTACCATTCTAATTTTCTCATTACCACCAAATCAAGGTTTTTGTCACTGAGTCTTCTGCTATTCCATGAAATTTTGAAACTGATAAGCTACTATCAGAAGCAGCCCTCCGATGAGCCAGTAAGGACCTCATAGAAGGTCAGGTTACACATTTCTGGTCACTTAATGATAAGAGTTTGAAATGGATTAAAAAGTTTAAAGGATGAGGTCGTCATTAGATTAGCAAATACAATGCTGCATGTAAAATCAATGCAATACTGACTAGCAATACAAAATAATTATTGCTTATACATAAAGTATGAACATTACTGAATTAAAAGGTTCAGAAAAAGAAATAGTTGTTCTGGAAAATCATCCTAACTGTAATAAATGCATAAATTAATAAATCTATCAAGCATTTAACTCAGCAAAGGAAGGTTAAGAGAGGACCTACTGGTGTTCTGTATAAATTCATCCACATGGAGAGCAGAATTCTGAAAGTAAAGGGCATTTTAGTCCATCAGAGAAAAAGAAAAGGATAAGAGGCCATAAAATACACAATTTTAACAATTAGTATCATTAGTCATTACAACAACAACTCTATCATTTATCTTCTTTGAATAGAAAATTAATGACTTTCTAAAAGACATTGTAGGTCAAGAACAAGTTTTTAATTTTGATGTAGCAATAGCTTGGAGAAAACTTCTAGTAAAATATTCTAAACATTGACCTAATGAAGTGGCTAAACTGACAATTTACAGAAAAAAGGGTGAGAAAAGCTACTTTTATCATTAAATAGTCAGATGATCTCCTCTGTCTGGATCAACACATGACAGAAATATGCATTCACTATATTTTTAAGAACTAAATAAAACTTCACTTATTGCCAAGATCTATCCCTTCCTTGTTTTCCTGAGTTTGGGGGTGGGTGTGTGTATATTATTTTTGTAATGAAAATATCTGTCTTCTACATAGAATTTGAATTTGAATGGAAAAAAATCTAAATGGCATTTAGTATTTCAGTGTAAAGTTAATTGAGAAAAAAGATAAGCAGTGATTTACCCACTTATCAGACATGGAATTACATGTATAGTCAATAATTATATATATTTCTGGCTTTGAAATAATTTTGGGTTAAGAGTAGGAAATGGAGAAGCTTACTATAACATAGTGTTTTGCTATTTGCACATGAATAGATACATTGACTACCAATGTATTAGTTTGATTATTAGCAATCACAATAGCTAAATGCTATTTTACCTTATTGTTTCATAAAGCCACAGTCAATTTGTACATTAAAAAATTGTAAGACTGGCACCAAATTAGTACGTACTGGATGATTGTTCTTATCAATTTTCACCTTTCACTTTGTAATTCAGTGTAGGAAAAATGCAAGAAGAAAAGAATTAAGTAATGGACTTTTGTCTATTTTTTAATTCCCATGTACAATAAATCATATGTAGTGAAGCCACTTACTTAAGAGATAATTAAAATTGGAATTAAGAAATATGAAGTGCCACTTTGAAAAAGAAATGAGAATAGTTGGGAAAACAGTGATTCATTAACGTCATCTATAAGAGAAAGTGATAAAAAAAAAGAGAAAAAAAAAGTCTCAACACCCTCTTCTGATATGAGACGTAAGAAATTTACTGACTAATGGTGGTTTGTGGTACAGAAGGATGGAATTCACTTACTATATTGCTTGCAATTATTAAATATCACAGTAAATAGCATATATTTATTTTCCCTCTTATTTATCTTTTCTTCATTCATAAGCTCCAGCCCATCTCCAGTTTTGTCTATCTATCTGAAACCAAAAATGCAATCCTCAAAACTCTTCCATTCAGCTGCCACTTTACTCTTAAACTCTAGTTTTTAATGCTATTTTCCCAAATACCTGAAGTTCTGCTTCTTGGCATGACTGGACTCCCAAAGCTCTTATGTCATCAACAACATAGATTCTTACATCATGCCTCTGGGATGCAAATAATTGCAAATTGCAAATAACACATTCATTCACGTCACCACAGTGGTTAAGTTGGCTGAGCCAGTGGCCAACAGAGAAAGTACACAGAGTAAGTTAATAACCAAAGGGTGAAAGCTCTTGTTCTCTGGAGTGGAGTGGGTCGATATCTTAACCCCATAGGTGAATATTTTAGCAGACTGAAGAGGAAATTCTATGAGGGGTGGAATAGATTCAATAAAAAGGGTGGGAAGTCTCCCCATTCCCTATGCAACAGTTGCAAGCTACTCAATAAGTTTTTGTTTAAATGAGATCTTTTGTCACTATTTTGTCACTTTGTCACACTGTTTTTTTCTTTAAAAGAAAGGCATGTCTACTGCTGTGATATTGAAAGAAAGATCACAAAGGCCCACTTTTAGAACTGTTGGTGCCTAGTAATAAAAAAATATTCTATTTGAATACGTAAGTCATGGGGAGTGGTTAAATTTAAAAGGTACACTATTTCTAGTGCAGAACCTAAAGTAACCCAGCCATAGACCTGGCAGGCAAAGAAGTAGGCAGAAAAGCTTGCACTGCAATAAAGCGTAACTTGTATTATCTGACTTTTTACATAGCCTGATCATTGTGCTCTGGGAACTAAGGAAAAAAAAAAACCAACCACAAAAAAGCAAAACTAAAAATAAAGGAGGAGGTGATATGACCGTCAAAAACAGAAAAATTGAGAAATAAAGGCTGAAAAAGGCAAATTCAGAAGTGCCTCTTTTCCAACAGAGAAATTTACTCCACAGTTACAACTATGAGTTTCTAACAAATTAATAATTAGAGAAGAAAATGAAGAAGGAAACAGAGGGAAGCCGGTTCTAATCTAACAACATCAAGAAACAACACAAGGACCAACAGTCTCCTGAACTACCTCACTTAATTATAGCTCTGCTAATTTGTAGTAGTTGTTAAATAAAAGTACTGTATCCTGTAGTCTTTGATAATGAAATACGGGTAAAAAAGCATGCTACTGTCTTTGTGCTTTAGGGTCTCACAGTAAGCTGGAGTGGGTATTTGCCCACATTGTTGAGAATGCCCTGCCTGCTTCTCTTTAAGCTCTTGGTAAATATATCAAAAGTGATCTCTCAGTTGGCAGCTCAAGTGGGTAATGAAGGTGAAGTTCCTTAAAATTAAGTGTCCTAATATTAAGTACAATTGTAAATAAATCCTTTGATTTGCACATTTGAGATTTCATTCTCAACACAAGAACTGTTTTGTGGTAGCTGTGTACTAATTTTGGTGTCATTTTGAGTACACCTTGGAGTCATATTTGATAGCAGAATTTGATTGCCATTGGCCTAGGCTTAACTGTAGGAATTATGAATGGAAAAGTGCAACTAGATCATGAAGCAGAATTGTTCCGACTGGTGTCTCCTCATTTAAAACCATATTCATTTAAGATGAAGATATGCCTCATTGTTCTTCAAATAGTCTCAAGAGGATCTGACAGCTGGACTAAGCAGAAATTCATCCTGGTAGTAAAACAGTGATCAAGGCACTCTGGAATGGCTGCCTACTTAGGGAACATATTTCTACAAATTTTGTTGCATATATTTTATAACCAGAGTAAATGTGCTGGCAATTGAAAACTGGAAGCCTGTTACTGGAAATTATTTTTGCAAACTGTACTTATCCAGTGGCACTAACGCATTTTAACATCTGCCATTACCTTGCTGAAGCATATGGATTTAGCTATTACTAGGAACTTAATAAGCCCAGCGCCTTCATCATCTGCTTTCCAAATCATTGTATCATATGAAGAATTCTTCAGGGAATCAAAGCCATTGTGTGTCATAATGCATTTAGCAAATGACAAATGCAAACACATTGAAATATATACGCAGGGAAGGGAAAAATACATCTCCTGGGCTAGATGCTTATTGGACTGTGAAAGCAGTCTAAAAATCAAATGAAGACCTACAAAGTATCTAGCATTAAAACAATAGTTCTGTCTATGAAGGCAGACGGACTAGGTGATGGTTATAAAATGTGTACAGAAATGGGCTACATTCATCAATATACTCCAGCTGTTTTACTATGATGGTAAAAAGCAGCAATAACATTTAAATCAAGCTTATGGCTGATTTGCATTATTTGACTGAGTCAAGGTGTCTAAAACAGTATAGTATCCTAACAGTTTCTGTCCGTGTGGCTCGCTTCTTGTGTTGTATAGTCTGTCACATAAGTTCCAGAGTTTTGCTCTTTTATAAATTATACCTAATACCAGCAAACAAAGGAAATAAAGTTTCACTTAATTCTTAATTTGATCATTACACCTCTTATCTAATCTGACACCCAAAAGATTTTCCTGGATTTTGAAATTATATGCACCCTATTGGTTCCCTAGTGCCACATTAAGAGGAGTATTAGAAGACTTTATATTTTGTTGTAAGGGAGAATTGGTTCTCATGTTCTTTCACCTTAGTGCTGTCACTTGTGCTGATTCTTACATTTGTTAGGTTCACCACTCCTATGCTTCATCAGCCATTTTTAATAGATATATCAATAACAAGCAGAGCTAATTTCGTCCAGAGACATTATTCCATCCTCTGCAGAGTGTTAGCTTTTGTTTGATATTTCTCCCACTCTCTGCAGCCTTCAATATAGCCTCATGCTACCACTGAGTTACTTAAATGTAGCTAACATATTCTTCATCACGAAGTCACCTTCTCCTTATGTCCTTGCTTGGTAACTCTCT
Source organism: Gallinago undulata (assembly GCA_026546715.1). Classification (NCBI taxonomy): domain Eukaryota; kingdom Metazoa; phylum Chordata; class Aves; order Charadriiformes; family Scolopacidae; genus Gallinago; species Gallinago undulata. Next base: position 43,950,060 of record JAOTQQ010000032.1, read on the forward strand.
GCCTGGACTCTTTTGGGCCCCACAAAATTTCTGAATGACAGAGACTTCTCCCACTGATTATACAAAGAGTATTTGCAATACTTTTGGGAAATATCATCTACAATAATTTTTACAAATACTTTATGGGTTGTGTAGAATGCACGTTTTCACTTTCTGTCTTCCACTGCCTGTCTGTCTTATGCTAACTTCAACTTCCAAATCTTGAGAATCTAATTGTTTACAGCAGAGTCTTTTTAGGAGAGCTTTTAGGGCAGAGAGTCTACTCTCTTTCTGTAAGGCCCCCAATCTACCTTACATCAGAACTGTATCACCTTAGCACTCCTCTGATTATTGCAGCAATTCTGATGTCCTGCAGCTATAAAGAGACTACTTTGGAGGTCTTTCCAAGAGCGAAGGAAGGAGTGCTGTCCTCTAAACCTTGACCAGTTCAGTTCCTGCTTTCATGACCAGTCCTGTTGATCTGGAAGAGCATCATCAGAGGAACAGAAAATCCAAAGGGGAGAAAAAAATGGGTTCCAACTTGTTCAATGTGGTTGGGCTGGTCTCCCTTGGATAACTACCTTCTGAATGATTCTTGGGAAAAAATCTATGACATGTACAACCATGCTGAAATATATATCAACCCAGGCAGAACAAATGGGTTTCATTATGAAAACTCCTAAAAAGTAACAGGATACAAGTCTGCATATGAATTACAAAATAATGACATAAGTAATAATAAAAGTTTACTGCTGTACTGCAAGGATAAGTGTGAAATAGTAGCTGTAATAACCCTAATAACCCTAATAAAAGAGTGTGGCTATGGTTCTAAATGCAAGCTGAAGTACCTTTCAAATATTTACCAACGCTTATAAGTCTATAATAGTAGTATTTCACAAAAAGAGCATTATGTTGTCCTTCTAAACAGAGCATGTAACTGACTCTTCTGAATTTCAGTTCCCTGAAGAGCCACAGTTGTTGCTGATTTATGAAAACTGACTTGATTTTTTTTGTATAAATAATTATCAAACTGTTTCTAGATTATTGAATTTATGCTTCTGACTGTTTATATTTCCAAACATCACTCTTTCCTTGAAAGATAACAATGTGTTGTAATTGTTTTAACTGACTGTAACTGTTGTAACTAACCTTTTACCCTTCTGCTTCTCTCCCCCATCACACTGATGGGGAATGATGAAGCAGCTGTGTGGTGCTGAGTTAAATTCCAGCAGAGATTTAGGGTGTGTAGCAGGAAGAAGTCAAATGTTTAAAGAGGCACGCACAATGCAAAGCTCTCTGTGCAATACATTAAACATTATAACAAACTTGAATCTACATTCATCTTTGCTAGCTTTTAAACTGAAATAGGCAAGTGAATGTGAAATCACCTGAAATTAATGCCCTTTTCACCACCTCCCTTTTTTGGAGGTCACAGGCAAAGGAAATTCTATCTTATAAAGCTTTAAAACAAAACAAAACAAAAGACAAAGAAAATTTTAATGAAATTTCTAGGAAGTTGTGATTAGTATCAAATTAAAGTCAAGTTTATCTGTCAGTCCTCAGAGACAGCAGGGAGAAAAAAAAATAAAGACCTTATCTCATAGATATAGCAATAGATTTAGTTTAATTAGGAATGGACATTCTCAGCTTGGCAATGGGAGTTAATGTCTGGGTGCAAAGGACTGTGTTGGGGAACGGTACTTTAAATGAATAAGTGGCTGAAGGCTAATCCATGACTCTGTGCATTCCACTAAAAGGAGTTTTGAAACAACATTTATTTTCCAGAAGAAGCTCCAGGAAGCCTTTGAAAACATGTAGGATTTACCTATTCCTTCATATTGGGTTTCTGGGCGTCCACTTTAATATAGCCACCCAGCTAGCCAGCCACTCAAAGCAGCAAAGGTCTGGATGGGGACTACTCCTCCCTTCCCATTTCCTACTCCTAAATGTGTAAGGTTACTACATTTTTGCAGAAATGACTGCAAGATTACACAATAGTTGCGGGAAGACAAAAACCATCACTTTACTCCTCGATCTCTATTGTTCCTTCATGTGAACTTACAGTCATGAATTTGAAGCCCACAAACACACGAGCCTGATCACCTTCTCCATCCTGAAAGTTACATTCTGGTCATCATCACGCCAATTCCTGATTGAGTATGTCTCTGTTGCATTGTTAATAATTTCATCTGACTTCTCAACGTTTGGCATCTGGACTTGAGTGCTGATGACAGTCAATGCTCTTGCAAAAGAAAAGACCAGAGGTCTGTCTCATGCTTTGACATTTTCTCTACGTGGTGCTCACTCCAGACCTCCCCAGAATTGCATGTTCATGCACCAGTGCACATTTTCACTCATTGCAAGGAGACTTAAACTTGAAAGCACATTGATGTGATAAATCCTACTGTAATATTAACACCAAAGACATGGATATCAATATCAGTTTATGCCAAGGAAAGACATAATTAATTAAATCCAAGTGAATTGGAGATGCAGGCTTACCCAGTTTGCATAATATATGTTGTGATCCTTTGTCAAGGATCATGAATCTACCAGCAATTTAATATATCTTCAGGTAGAATTAATTCAAAGTGACAAGTGGCTATTGTGAGGAGAATGATGCAGTACATGCTTGAGCAACTCTTTATCGAGGAAATAATACCTAGGTTAGATTAGAAATATAAATACTTTAATTCATGGTACAGTTTGTTCATTCTCTGAAAACACTGACTTCTGAAGAGAAGGTTAAAATCACACTAGAAGGTAAAATACTTCAGTTAAATACAAATCACATAAAGTGGTTATTGTAGCAATAGGCACTGGTCTCAACAAAATAACGTTTTCCAGAAACTGAGAAATCAAGCTCTGCTACTGCATTTTTAAAAGCATTTCTGTGATATTTGGATCAAAATATTTTTCTTTGAAGTTGATGAAGCTCCAGAGTAATTTAGATGGTTTTGATCATTCAAGAATTCCAATCTGCATGTTCAGTCAGTTGGGCCACAGGATCTCACTGTGGGCAAGCAAATAAAAGAAGATTGATCAAGTTGAACAAAGCTGAGCAGATTAACATCCATGGAAGAGCTTTTGACCAGATCAACAGGCATCTAATTACTGTGAAAGATAATGAGAAACACAGTCCTGAAGTTAAACCATTTTTTCCCTCTATTTATAGATCTTAAGCAAGGTCTATATCCATACCTGATAAGAGTCAAAAAAGAGATACAGACTCATATGACAATTAATTTGTCAGAAAGCTTAAAACAAGGTGGTGCATACAGTTTCACAGATATGGCAGAAATATACTTTCCAGAAGCTTTTAATTAATCAATCATATGATAAAATCATAATACACATATACAAACAGTCAATGAAAGTCACACAGCATTTCCCTGTTCTTGACTTTCTATGCCTTTGCAAATATAATGCATTTTTTGATACAACTATACAGTCAATGAAGATTGTAATGGGAAGATAACAGTTAAGAATTGTACCAATATCTTTATTTGATGAATTTATTTAATAAATGCAGAAATGTATTAAAATGGAATTTGTTGGATAGTGTCCCTATGTGTCTGCCTATGTAATGGATAGATAGATAAATTTTTCATGTCATCCAGTGGTTTCTTAATTTAAAGAATTTTGAATGTAAATAATTTCTTACGTATCTCCTATTGCAAGGGAAGATATTTTTCCATCTGTTTCATCTACACAATAAATGTAAATGATAAAAGAGAAGGAAAAAAAGAACATAAAAATAACTATGTTGAAGCATATAATTATTGATTTTTGCATATGTTGTGTTCCTATTCAGCCAAAAAACATTGCAATGAAAACCTCTATTGACATTTTACACATTAAAAATGTTTTTCTTATCAAAGTTAGCAGCCCAAATAATTTGTTACAGTACCACATTTCACAAAGATATCATAGATAATGCATCTCGGAATGCTTTGACATTAAATTCAGTTGGAGATCCATTGTAGATGACCCCTTCCCTTCTTAAAAATCTTGGGCAAAATCCTGATAATGTGTCAACAAAAAGTGAGTTTCTCCCCAGAAAAGTTTTGTTCCATTCATCTTGACACAAATAACAAAATAAGTATGATATAACTTTGCATCTCTTACTGATTATTATTTATGCTGAAAAATCTGCCCTTCATAGATCATAGAATCATTTTGTTTGGAAAAGACCCTTGGGATCATCGAGTCCAACCACCTACCCTACTCTACAAAGTTCTCCCCTACACCATATCCCCCAACACCACATCTAAGCAACTCTTAAACACGCCCAGGGATGGTGACTCAACCACCTCCCTGGGGCAGCCTATTCCAATGCCCGACCACTCTTTCTGTGAAAAATTCTTTTCTAATGTTCAGTCTAAACCTACGCTGTTGGAGCTTGAAGCCATTCCCTCTCATTCTGTCACTAATTACCTGTGAGAAGAGACCAGCACCAACCTCTCCACAGTGTCCTTTCAAGTAGTTGTAGAGAGTGATGAGGTCTCCCCTTAGTCCCCTCTTCCTCTAAACTAAACAGTCCCAGCTCCTTCAACCGCTCTTCATACAATTTGTTCTCCAGGCCCTTCACCAGCTTCGTTGCCCTCCTCTGCACTCACTCCAGCACCTCAATATCTCTCTTGTATTGAAGTGCCCAGAACTGGACACAATACTCCAGGTGTGGCCTCACCAGTGCTGAGTACGGGGGGACAATCACCTGCCTACTTCTGCTGGTCACACTATTTCTAACATAAGCCAGGATGCCATTGGCTTTCTTGGCCACCTGGGCACCCTGCCGGCTCAGATTCAGCCGCTTGTCAATTAGAACCCCCAGGTCTTTTTCTGCCAGGCAGCTTTCCAGCCACACTGCCCCAGGCCTGTAGCAGTGCATGGAGTTATTGTGGCCCAAGTGCAAGACCTGGCACTTGGCCTTATTGAAGCTCATACCATTAATGTTGGCCCAATGATCCAATCTACCTAGGTCTCTCTGTAGAGCTTCTCTATCCTCATGTGAATCAACACTCCTGCTTAACTTGGTGTGACCTGAAAACTTGCTGATGATACACCCTATGTCCTTATGTAGATCATCAATAAAGATGTTAAACAGAAATGGTCTCGATTGTCCTGTTTTATCAATGACTTACAACTTTAGAATGAGAATGATCGTGTGTATGCACAGTATAGATTTGGTGTGCAGAAAATCATCCAATGAACTTATTTCAGGGACAAGGGAAGGAGGATGCTTATTTAATTAGACTTCTTGAATAACAGCCAGAACATATTGCCTCTACTTTCTGATTTATCTTGAGTTTTTAATGTGACTTTTGCCCAGCTTCATGTGTCTGTACGTGCCATACTTCATCCTTTAAAAGAGGGAGACTGTGGCTTGATTTCTTTCACTCTTTTTGTGTCATGCTTATTCAAAATGTGATGCCTTGTTACAGCATTCACCACAATGAAGCCCTGGTGTTAGTTTCTGTTGCAAAGTAAATGACAAATATTGTTTATCTGCTATGGTAAATATGGCAATATGACATAAAATAATGGATAATATGCACTTTCAAACCACCATACTGTAGCTACAGGTATACTCTTATCCCCTCTTGCAAATCCTTAAACAGGTTTACCTTGGAAATTGGCAGGATGAATGATATGAAGAATGGACTATTAGAGCTTCAAATTAGGGATAGCACTAAGCATATTGAATTCTTTTCTTTCATAAGAACACATTAGTAAAGAGTCAATTATTAACTCTGCTACTTGATTTATTCCAACATTTTGAATGTATTAGAGGTCAATGTATTTAAGGGGTTTTGTTTAATTATTATTTCAAGTGGAAATTAGGTTCTCAGAGGGTAAGTAGATTATAATAGATCCCAGCTCCTGGGCCCATGCACTGGTATGTCAGTAGGATTTATTATAACTCATACCTTCAGAGAATAAGAATTACATGTACTTTTCTCTTTTAGCTAATGAGATTATATGATGTTCAATAGGTATTTTCAATGTGATTTGATAGTGAATTCTTACTGAGAGATCCAGGCTTCAGCTTTATCAGTATGGTTTCTTAATTTCTGATCACTTATTTTTTGTACCTTTCCAGTTTAAAGTCACATTCACAGTTTAACATGCAAATTTATCATCAGGTTTCACTCGTACTACATCACTTAAGACAATATTAAGATGTGCAGGTCCGGTGAAAGCTCACTGAACTGGGTTACATCTAAAAGAGCATCACCAGCAGAGATAAAGAAGTCATTATCGCACTCAGCGCTTGCCAGGTCACGCCCAAAATGCTGTACAAAAAAGATGTGGGCAGGCTGGAGAGGGTCCAGAGATGATCGAAGGACTGGGGAGCCTGAGAGAATGGGGTTTGTTCAGCCTTTCTCTCCCCAAGAAAGCTTAGGGGAGACCTTATCCCCATGTTCCAGTATTTAAAGGGCGGCTACAAAAAAGATGGGGACTCCCTTTTTACAAGGAGTCACATAGAAAAGAGGGGGGGTAATGGGTACAAGTTACTTGGGGTGATTCTACTTGGACACAAGAGGAAGACTTTTCACAATGAGAAAAATCAGCCATTGGAATAATTCTAACAATAGACAAATTTTCCTGAATCAGAACCTGATCTCAAGAGAAGGTAAAATCAGAAGAGGAGAATTCAAGAAGGTAAATTACTACAAATGTATAGCAGAAAAAAAATCCCTCATGATAGATTTCATTGAATTAGTTCTATGGAGACAACTGTCCCAGATTGTCTCAGTTTAGTAAGAAATGGGATCTACCTTTGGAAATTCTGATTATATCTTTGGAATTTAACTTTAGCCCTAGAGCAGAACTGAATGAAATCTAGGAATCTTAAAAGTCCACCTTTCTTATGACATTGAATTATTGTTATCCTACAGTTGGCTTGAGGCAGTGTACTTCTTTGTACTAAGAATTCTCTGCAGGGAAGAAAGAAATCTATTGATTCTGACACAAGAGGTAGGTTTCTCGTTATGTTGGGTTTGAGCCCTACTAAAAGTATAGGCTAGATCCTCATCTAGTGCTATCTAGTATTAACTTCAAAGGAGAAAGAAATCTTAAATTGCATCATGTAAAGATCTTTCTTCAGGGTAAGAAGCATCCAAGACACTTCAATTTAAATATTGTAATGTGCTGCAAATGGAAATTTCATCATGTAAGTGGGATCTGCAAAGGAAAATGCAGGTTGCTACTTGACAATCTTACAAATAATTTAGGTAATTAATTATTGCTGGAAAAGTTAATGTCAAGACTGTTTGGTGAATAAAGTGGTTTCCTGTGTTGTTAGCAGCTTGCATCACAGTTGTCAGCTCAAGGAAAGTGCTGGGGTAATGGTGGCATTCTTATTATCAATACTTATTATTTATTGAGAATGTTACTGCAAGTGGTGCATAACAAATATAAGTCACGGTGAGTTTTCCTTGGTAGGATTTTTATGAACTCATTAGACAAATCCTGCCTGAGCCAGAAGATCAAAAAGAGAAAGTAAAATGGAAAAAGAGAAGAACGATTTATAAAATTGCTTATTCAGAGTCTAAATAGCATCTGTGGACAGGAGAAAAAGTTATATCTGGGCCTGAATGGAGGCTGATACCATCACAGGTGGTGAAGAGAAGAGATGAAGTAACAAATAAGGGTAGTGATGTTTCTTCCATGTCCTGAATTGGCTGATGTGTTACAATATTATCTCCTTATTAACTATAAATTAAAAAAAATAAAAAAATTGTTGCTTCATTTTATAAGAAAAGGAAAAAATAAAAATGGTTCCACTGGTGTCTGGCGGAAAAAACATTTAGTGCTATAATTCATCTGCATATTGGTAGTGATCTAGCTTTTTCATTGCTGTGTTTCCTACAGATAATGTGAAGACTGAACTTTTGGATTCATCAGCTGAAAAAGCTTTAGGGAACAAAGTTCCCCAGAAGCGTTGTTTGGGGTAATCATCAGACTCTATTATCAGAACTCTTTCATAATGAATTCCTATGCTTCATATAATTTTGAGTTGATTTTCATGGAGAAATTATTCTTGAAAAAGACTGTGAAGTGAAAATCTTATTATTATTCTGAAATAATTTCTGAATGATGGTGACTTTATTAAATAGATTTAATGCAAATTAACTAAAACCAAGTATTTTGAACTTGTATGACTGCATAATATCATGTATATGCAATTCTCAATTATCATTGCTTGTCATGTTCCCTATGAAGATAAATTTTGTGTACAGAATGAAGACAGACCCTCCGAATAACTATAATTATTAGCAGGATTTTTTTTATCCACTATCTTGGAAAAAGAAAAAATTACCCACAATTTAGAGTAGAATTACTTATAATTGTATTGTGGTCTGAAATTTTTGACTATTGGACTCCACTTACCTCACAGAGGTGAGTAGAGGCTGCCAGAATTTGTGGTGTTTACAGAAAGCAATTTTTTTATGCTGTGGCCAGCTAAGGGCCACAGCATATTTGAAGGCAACTTCATTTCAAAAGGCCCCAGGGAAGCTCGCAAAGGACTTTAAATAATTCACATGGCAAAAATGCATCCAGAGAGCTTAAAGTCAATAAAGCCTCTAGGTCTTTATAATATATTATGACTGAGTCTTAGTATATTAATTCAAGCTCTCAGAGGCAAAGACACTATATTCTCAATCTGCTTGGGTGCAAATGTGAGATACCATATGGGACTTAGCCCCAAGAGGGAGGACACAATAAACCCACAGTTGGAAAGCTTAAATAAGAAGTGGGATTGGTTTCTTTAGCATAAATAACACTTTTGCTACCCTGCATTTCATGAGCCTACATTTCTGATGTGAATAATTTGAGTACAAAAAGTGTGATAGAGTAGAAATCTGTGTAGGATGGAAGATAAAATTAGGTCTGTAATGAGGGACAGTTTGAATTATGTGCCCATTGTATCAGCTGTTAAAAACATTTTTCTTTACTGCTGAAAATGCAGAAGTTTCAAAATGTTTTCCACTCAACACTGTTTCTTTCACTTCCTATGGATGTTGTGGCTTCTTAAGAAAAAATCTGCAAATAATGTAAAAAGCTTTCAGCAGAGCCCATGGATGATTTTCTGCTGCGTATACTCAAGAGAAATGGAATCCAGCTTTGACCAAGCGGTTATTTTATATTAAAAAATATTACACTTCAGCAGATGCAAATAATGTGCAAGACATAATTGTTAACATAATTGAAAACAATTGCTAATGTTTGGGTTAGAATTAATATCCAATTTAAGAAACTTTCACTATGAAAAGATGCAACTTTCTGACTAATTTGAAAACTAATCATAAGATATGGAACCTGTTTATCCATGGTTTTCACCATTTCATCTGTACAATCTAACTAAATTAGACACTTTGTATCTGTGAACATAGATGTAAGGTCTATGTACTCCCTTTTAACAATAGGAAAAATTCACACAAGTTGCATCAGGTTCCACTATCCTTGTGTCCTACATGCTGGTCCACAGTGACGTGGGAGGGTAGGGAAGAGAAACTCTGAGAACAAGAAGTGTAATGTTTTTTAACTTCCCATTGAACAGTGCCAGGAAGATGTTAGAAGCAAAAGAATTATGAATGTCAGAAGCCTCACAATCTTCTTCTTCTGTTCTTAAACTTCAGTGTGAATGTAACATATTGGTGGGTCAGGTCCTCAAATCAGCTGCTATCAGAGGGTATGAAAGCTGGGAGATGACAGGTTCAGAAGTTGTCACTAGAACTGAGACTTCTCTGTCTGTTTGGCAGGTGAATTCAGAAAGTTATGTCCATCCATGCATCCACCCACCCATCCATTCAGATCTCCTTATGTCAGCAGATGCTGAAGTGAGTCACAACCTGCTTCCCCTCCAAAGGCACATTTGTGCTAAGGGATATGCAGAGAGTGCTCTTGGCAGAGAGGTCCTTTATGGTTGACCTAGACAAAACAGCACAACTCAGAACAAAGTCCTGGTATGACTAGCAGAGTATCCATACCTGGCAATTGTCACAAAGGAGAGAATGCTAAGAGATGTGTACAGGATTTGGTGTAAAGTTGGAAGGATAAATCAACTTGTATCCTTTTGGGAATGAAGGCAAACACCATGACTCGGGCATCAGCAAGCCTGTAGGACTGAAAACGGATGCTGCTTTTGGCCACATCTGCATTGGACTCAGTGGCACAGCATTTGGTTCTGTTCCTCAGAGTCTGGAAAGCTTGAATGATCTGGGTAGAAAGATGAAAGTTAAAAATATTCAGGCTATCCATGAATTTCCCAGAAAACCTACTATCCTGCAGTATAGACAGGAAAGGAGCCAGGTGATAGTGAAATGAAGTGTTTAAATGGTACCAGACTGATAGTTTTGACTAAGTTTTTTTGACCAATTGGGTGAATTCTAGGGAGAGTGGGTTTTAAGAATGTTGTGGCCTTTATCTAAATCTTTTCATAGTAAGAGACCTTTAAACAAACAAGAGGTTTGTTTGGACCAGTCATATCTGAATATTCAGGCATGAAATCTGAGTCAGAAATCCTTTATGTCTGACACAGTCAACCCCCAAATTATCTATTAAGAACAACTGTGTATGAACTGTTGCCAGCAGCATTCACAGAAAGGAAATGTGATGGAGCTGGTGATTCTTAAGAATCCAAATGCAAGGAGAATTGCTGGGGTCAATATCAGACCCTTATAATTGAAGACCACTGAGAATTACAGGACTCTAAATATTAATTCATTAAAGTTATATGTAATGAATTTGCCAGGCAGGAATTTATTATAGACGACCTAATCTCTCTAAAGAATGACCTAAATTACATGAAAAATTGTTACACTGAGCAATTTTAGCTGAGGAATATTAATTACAAATTGCAACAAACCCCACTTAATTCTCAAAACATCAGAAATACAGGAAAGCCCTGTAGCAAGGGATAATTTTTATATTCTCAGTAAAATGTTAATCACTAATTTAAAATACAGCAACTTTGCAACTAACCCATGATTATTGCCAGGTCAGGCTTGTTTTGTACAAAGAATTGGTGGCCAAGAACAAAATGTGGGAATGCTGTAAATGAAATCAAAGGAAGCAATGAACTACAACAGGCATTAGTGTTAAAAAACTATGAAACAAACTACAACAGGCATTAGCATTAAAAAACTATGAAACAGGACATATTAAAAACAGATTTCTCTTCCCCCAATCTGGGGATAATAGGAAGGGGAGGACTGCTTGGGCTTGTTTAGTAAGTAAAGAGGAGACAAACGTTGCAGAAGGCGAGGCAGCAGTTTATATTCAATGCAAATGAACTGCAAATGGTGATGGTAAGTGCAGAGACAGGCTGTTGCCCTGTTTGGGAAGGTGTAGTCTACTTGTCCAGGTACAGCCTGAGAGGAGGAAGTGGGAAAACAGATGTTACTGCTTATGTAGGTAGAGTGGATAGCTGCTCATTCATGACAAAGGCACATACTGATGCCACCCTAAATAGTATAAGGAAGAAAAATAGGCTGCTGTTCCCTTGTCATATGTCAGTTGCAAACTCTTTATCTCTGTTGCAGAAGATGATTGAGCTTTCTCTGGTCTTGAAGATGGAATAGAAAGCTTGCAAACTGAAATAAATTAGCAAACCAAGGTAACATATCATAAGCATTAAAGGAGTTGGCCAAGGGACCCTCTTAATAATGAATGTTTGTTAGTAACCAAGTTTGGATTCCGAATTCAGAAGATTACTAATTTCAATACTGAAAAGGGCTAAAATGAACTAAGTGGGGAAATACACTGCACCAATCAGTTGATTTATTCTAGATAAAGTAACATAACTAGTAAAATATGGAAGCAGACTCCAGCAGAACAGGGCTAGAACCAAAAAAAAACAAAGCATGAGAATAATGTTAGCACAGCTTCAAAGAACGGGGTTTTTGCAAAACAAGAGCATGTTTTAGTTGTCAGGTCTAGCTGAAAAGGTCTGTTTGTGGCAGAGAAACTTGAGTTTTCTCTGAAGCATTTGATGTGTGAGTCTAACATTTGAATAAAAGAAACTTTTCGTACATAGAATAAACAAAAAACATTAGGTGGTTTAACAACTTTATAACAGACAGGTCTCAAGCTCTTAATGAGGAGATATCATAAAAAAAATTGTTTCTCATGTTTCTTAAATCCAATGACCAATATCCTATCAAATGATGAGTACAGCAGACAGATTGCTGGGATATAAAGATGATGGCATGATTAGAGATGTCCGTGAAAATGGTCACAGTTCATATGACATATTTGACATATGACAGCTGACATATTTGGATACAGTGATACATTTGGGAAAACAGAGATCAGTTTTTCCTGCAGGATGGGGAGGTCTCCTGGAGTGTAGGGACCTAAAGAAGATTTAAGAGTTATCCTTAATAGTCACCTCAATTTTCATTCACTGATGTTTCAACAATAGACTGCAACAGCTCTCTTTCTCTGTTTTCTTTTGTTTTGTTTTGTGACTCAGGAGGAGTTTCAGTCACCAAACACCAGACCTTGGAGTTTGAATTTAACTATCCAGACAACATTTTAAACAGCTTTTGTGCATTGGATCTTTACAGCGTCTTTCCACTGAAAATTTCTCAAAAGGAACTTCTTTTCAAAATTAGTTCCCCCTCCATTCTATTTGGTTGTGCTCTGTGGTATTTTATTAAATTAGTTATTTGTGTGTAAGAGAGAGAAAAGGAAGACTCATTTGCAAATGTTTTACAGGTAAAGAGAAGCCCCACGAAATAATTTTCATGTCTTACTCTATGAAAATGGGACTGATAAAGGAACACCAATTTGGCAGCCTGTTATAGCAGTCTATATGAACCATATTGAAATAATGACCAGCCAAATTCTGTGAATTGTGCTTTTCCTTCCACAGACGGGTGACTGCATTATTCCCTACCATGCATAAATAATTGCCTACATTTTCATTTAAAATAAAAAAAAAATAAATAAAAAAGGAAAAGAAAAATAAATCCTGTATGTCATAAGTGGAGAAATAATACTGACTGTCAGAAAAATCAAGCAGGATAGCATAACTAAATCATAGGCAGATGTGGAAGCTTTTTTGGCTGGCAGGTGAGCTTGACTCATATTTACTTCCTAATGGAAATGGTATTTATACTCCATCAGCCCCTTCAGGTGTTCTGGTAGAGTTATTCCAATTATTCTACCATTATAATAAATTGGGTAAAATACTATTTTGTCCTATCTTTCTTGCTGAGAGATGCAGAATGGAATAGCTATTGCTGAATGGTGAGCTACCAACTGGATCTCTATTCTAGTTAGAAGGAATTTTTTTTTCTGTCTTCCTACATTTGTCCATTAAGGCTGAGAGATTCAAAGCAATATGACAGCTATTCAGCTTGCAAACCTGTGGGAGTGAAATGGGATCATTTATGCTTTTAAAGATTTTCCTTTTTAGGATATCTAAATGGATATCTCAATGGGAACATTATTGTTAAGGTATCCTGAAAAGACAAGAACCTCTAAAGGTGTTTCACAGTTATATCCGGCCAGTGCCACTTTTAATTGCTTCTGTTCAGTTTTATGCTGAAGTTCATCCAGCGAAACCACATCAAAACCTATGAATATGGCTATACTTTAATCCTGTGCATTTGTTCAAAGCATCTAATAAAGCGATGCTGCTCTCATGCGGGCACAAATTTGAAACACCTTTATTGCTTGTAAGTCTTCCAAATTTAAACTTGGACAACTCATTTCACTAATACGGGGACAACACTGGTCAGATTCTCATTTTAAATTCTTTGGGCTTGAGGGATTTATTTTTTTCCTGTTTGATTTCAGTGATGGTGATATGCCTTGCACATCAGGTAACAGGTACCAATACTAGAACAGAGCCAATAAAAATCAGGATTTCAAACCAGCATCAAGCACTGATACTGTCAAGTCTGTGAACACAGATGCTATAACTTACTAAAGAAAGAAAAATAAAGAGGGAAAGGAAAGGAAAGGAAAGGAAAGGAAAGGAAAGGAAAGGAAAGGAAAGGAAAGGAAAGGAAAGGAAAGGAAAGGAAAGCTTCTAAAAAGCCTCAAATTTTGCTGATGATTGTGAAAGAAACCGAAGAGGGGGTAATTGTGTACAATTACACCTCATTTTGCCAATATCTTTGACCTAAATTCAGTGTTTAATGCTATTTCTTTGACAGGGCAATCCTGTGAGATTGCAACACGTAAAATTAGAGGTACAGAGCAATCAGTTTTTATCCTCTTCCCATCTTTCAAAGTGACCAGTGTCAACCCACTGCAGATGTCTTTGCTACTCAATGAAGAAAGCTAATTCAGGATGCTGACTTGTATTTTCCTATTTCTTATTCAAACATTCAAAACAGTGCTAATTGGTCTGGCTATATAAAAATAAGTGTCTCAAATTGATTTATTTACAGCTCCATTTATTTGCTCTCCAATAATTCCCTTCTTGTCTTGCTTTTTAGTATGTGCATGTGCATATGTGTGGGTTTGCTTCCAAGTAATTCCAAGTAATTCCAAGTAATTGTTCTAGTGGTAGAAATGTTCAACCCAGTACTTACTGGAGATTATTTCCACTCCCAGCTGTACACAGTTCTGTATGTACTGCCCAAGCATGGAAGTGTGTACAGCTGTGTGGCTGTACATACATGGGGGGATGTTTAGCTTTCTGTCTTTTTTATTTTTAAAGGACTCAAAATTATCTTTAGGGACGTTTGACAGTCACTATTTGGTAGTCCACAAACCTTTCATTTTTAACCGCTCTTTTATACTATTGGACATTTTTTAAGCATCAGATATATCCTCAGAATTTATGTGACATAGAATATCACCTTTATTGTCCAATTTAGTTAAAAACCAAACACCTATATCTTAAAAGTTACACAAGCATCTAATTCCAGTGGGAAAGCCCACTTCCCAGCTTCAAGCTTTAAGATCTGAGATCAAGTGCAAACAGTAGCCTGTAGCTATAAACTTAAAGCTATAGCTAACAAGTCCTATTTTGAGTTTTCTGTCAGTATCTTAAAGCTGCATTTCTACAGAACAGAAAATTTCTAAAAAATTTATAAAAAAACTCAACTGGTTGGCCTCAGTAGCACAGAATTTTAGAGACTTTAGCTTCCAATATTATACCACTTAAGCATGCAGGCTGCCTTTTCTTTTCATGTAGGGGCAGTCACAAGACAGCTGATTCAGGAAAGTGAAAGGCTAATCTAGCTAATGGCTGGATCCAGTCAAAGGATGCGTGGGTTAAAGGAGGACAATTGTTTCGGCCAAGTACTTGATCAGGAAACAGTAACAATTAGAAGTGAATTCTTTAGCTTTGCAAGCCAAATATTAGCACATTTATTACCTTCCAAAATTATCATGAAGTGACTGCAATAATTGTTATTAATCAATCTATTAAAAGTAATGGGGCATGATACCTATTGCTTTAATAGTGAGTTTTAGTGTCAGAGAGTGCATCCATACTGCTTTTATGTGTTGAAGTCCAGACCCTTGTTTACTGATAGTCTAGGCTGGAAACAAAATCCTTTGCCAGGAGACTAATTCACTCTCAGAGGCAACTGCATTAGCCATGATTTATTTTAATAAACACATGGAACAATAGTTGAGAACAAACATTTTTTGTAGCAAATGTAATTACCCAGAAGAGTTTGTCACAGGGAGTAGTTGCCTTTCATTTGCAGCAAAGTGAAAACAGCTAAGAAATTTTCCTGATAGATTTTTAAGAGGTCAGGTTGTCTGCTCTTCCAGCCATGTTCTCCCAGTTATCATGTAAATACAGAGAAGCCAGAAGAGGAGAGATGGCCAAGAAATTGTGTTATTGCTCAGGGACACCCAAATCCTTGGTCTACACTATTGGTTGGGGGTATTTCTGATTTTCTGTCTCAATCATTTCTTCATCCATAAACCTGGGGAATGTGGACACTTTCCTATATCACTGACATTAGCTCATTAACATCCATAATGAGATCTCAGATGCAGATGTGGAACAAGGGACATATAAGAATGTGGAAAGATCATTCTGCAGAGATGTAATTTTTCCAAGTGCAAATTGTCCTCTGCCCAACAGCAGATAAACACACATGTTGTCTACTTTAAATGTTGTCAAGGTAATAAAGCTAGACAGTTATTGTCAACTGTGATGTAACAGAAGTTTTCTAAGCATTCTTTGCGTTAAGACTACTTCTGGGTTTGGAGGTACTAGTAAACAGGTGACTAGCATTCTACCAGGTGATACATGAAAGATAGTCTTTCACAACCATGGCAGGATGCTCTTATGGTCTTTGACAGGACATGAAAAGCCTGAACTCTTTTCTAGAATAATGGATTTGTGCTTTGTAACTTCAGGAGATAGAGTCTGATAAGAAGGTATCTCAGACAACTAATGCTAATGCTGCTGTTGTACATAGGTTTTGTACAGATTCTGAGTTGAAGTGCTGAGACCTGGTTTGTTTTTTCCTCAAGTAAACTGTTTAGTCAACTTTACTAAGACCTACTTTTCTCTTTTTAATTTCAATTCTGTCTCGACTAACACCCACTAATAAGCTACAAGCGTCAATTCCATTGATGTATGATTAGGATATTACATGTTAATATGAAATATAAAGTTTAATGTATAGAAAAAGCTTCACAAAGAGATTTACTTATTGTCTGTCCAAGAGTGGGAGAGCTGTTAATATTTTTCTAATGTCTACTCAAGTGCAAGAGATAGAACCTATTTTTCTGCAGGGCCATTATAATTTCCAAGGCAGTAAGGGCAGTCAATACCTGGAAGAAGGAGTGCTGAAACTGCCTCCTAAATAAATTAAGGATCAATAACGGTTGGTGGAAGGAAGGAGGATTTTAATCTAAATGGAACCCCAGGGATACTTAAGAAAAGGATTGAACACAAAAACTAGCACACTTTGCCAAGAGAAGCCTATTTCCTGTTATAGCGACCTGAGCACACAGAATGGGCAAGAGAACATGTCTCTGGTCATGGAGGTAAAGCAAATGTCAACAATACATCAGATAGACACAAAGAGGGAAAGAGAGTGCTTTTGGATTTGATCTTTAGATACTTAGATTAAGCATTCTTAGTTATCTTAATTTTTTTCTGTCCCCTTTCCACTATATCTCCTACCCATGTCTTTGTAAATCTTTATTGCTGTGTTATTGATTTGATGCTGGAGATAAATTTCAATTGCTTTCACCAAAAATTGCTCCAGGTGGGTCATAAAAGGAGATTTCTATGGCCAGGAAAGGGTTAGGTCTCTTTTCTCACACAAGGCCCAGCACCCTGGACCCCTTCTAGAGTTTACTCTGTGTACATCCACATAACCCAAGCTGGATAGAGCTGGATAGAAAGAAATGTAGCACAGGATCTGAAGGTGGATATTTCTTCCTGTAACAAGCATTACACCAACAAAAAATATAAAATTCTGGGTTTGACAACACATTAGAGAGCGTGGCTGTGACCTACAGATCTCAACTAAGTCTGTAACATTTCATGGGAAAACTGAGATGCAGAGAATAGAAATATATATTCCCACACATTTCTCCAGAGTGAATGACCTTGAAATTAGAGACCATTGTTTTGATCTTCCTCATGGATAAAGCAGTCAAAATCAGTAAGAATATTGCCGAGGTAGATGAAAACCCAGCAGATACAAACTGGTCACTAGAGAAAAACTGAACTTCACAAATTTTTTGCCATACTAAGAATCATGAAATCTATCAATTCCATGAACTTGTTGGACTAATAAAGGGATTTACATAAATCCTTTAGTAAATGTAATCCTATTTAAAATTTAAGAATAAATTCTACCAGCATTTGGACAGAACTTTAGTTTGTACATACTTTAATGAATTTGTATTATGCATACATACTTTGACATTTTAAATTGCATCTATTAAACTGAAAATCTAAGACAGAGGGTTTTTTTGTACTTAAAGTTACAATCACTTACAAGGTTTCTGTCAAACCATTTAATCTTTACATATTTTAATGTGTCTAAATTAAAAAAAAATAGTATCTTGATCTTTCAGAGTTTTCTTTTCTGCAAAAAAAAAATCTCATTTGGAAACTCTTTTTTTTTTTAACCAATACTTAAACATGCACTTATTGATGAATAGCAACTGGAACTATGTTTGTAACAGATTTTCCCAATGTTAATTTAATTCGCTAGTCAGGAATATGGTTGGGTTTTTTTTTTAATTTTAGATTAACCTAGTTAAGTGGAATATTAAGCTTTAAATAAACATTTTCTTAGGTCATTAAAAAAAAAACATTTTACTTGTTCATTTTGAAAAAAATCTAATAATTTTTACTTAAAAACTAACACAAATATATGTGAAGATAGAGAAATGGTACTGTTGAGTCAAAAAGTCAGAATTCAACTTCTGAAGAGCAATGAAAAAATTATTGATGTTATCAAGCAGCTATTATTTTGTTGTACAGGTTCCATTTGAGAGTATTCTGTCTATGCTCACAGAAATCACTCAGTGGTGAAATTAAGTGCTACATGTATTACAAATGGGTATTTACTTCCAAGGCTTTTAGGTCTTTTTGTAGGTGAAGCAGAAACACAGATGCATTCAGGTCCATATGGAAAAAAACAAAACAAAACAAAACAAAAACTGTATTATTGTACTAAAAGCAAGAGAAATCAGTTTTTGCAAATGCAACAGTGCTATTTGGTGAAGGATCCACCCCTTCCCATTAAAAAAATTTGAGAAATTGAAAGGGAGTTTAGCAGACCAAAGGCAGAAATTCATATATCAGTCCACCAGTACTCTTATTTAAATAGTTTGATTGAGCCAATGAATGGCAGCATAGTATGATAAATTCTAATGACCAGTTTCAGTCATTCTGCAAAACCAGAACATAACTAAAGGAGACCTCTTAGTATCTTTATGTAGGGCTCACCTTAGCACTAAAGTGTGCATTTCATGAGCCTATGAAGTGAATTTTCTTGAGGGATTCCCCACAACATACAGGTAAAAATCCTGTTGCCCCTCCTGCAAAGTATCCATAAAAGGAAAAGAAGAATCCTCAGACCATCCATGTATCTACGTGTATCTTTTTTTCACACAGCTCTGTATAACACAAAAATCATAGTCAAAAAGAATCACACTCTTGATTTCACATCAACAAATATTCTGACACCATGCTAAGAATTTTACCAAACAGAAATTACAAGTATTATCAAAAGTATCTAAAATGAGAAAGTTACTATTAGCTTACAATGTCAGACATCATTATTTTTTGCCAGAACATTTCCATCCCATAGAAAACTAATACAGAAACAGAACTATGAGACCAAGTTAGGTGGGAACGTCGACCTGAAAGGCTTTGCAGAGGGATCTGGACAGGCTGGCTGGATGGGCCAAGGCCAATGGGATGAGGTTCAACAAGGCCAAGTGCTGGGTCCTTCACTTGGGCCACAACAACCCCAGGCAGCACTACAGGCTTGGGGAAGAATGGCTGGAGAGCTGCCTGGCAGAAAAGGA
>JAOTQQ010000032.1:43969632-43986107 GCA_026546715.1 Gallinago undulata
CCAGCAGTGTGCCCAGGTGGCCAAGAAGGCCAACAGCATCCTGGCCTGTATCAGGAATAGTGTGGTGAGTAGGGCCCGGGAGGTGATCGTCCCCCCGTACTCAGCACTGGTGAGACCCCACCTCGAGTACTGTGTCCAGTTTTGGGCCCTTTACCACAAAAGAGACATTGAGGTGCTGGAGCAGGTCCAGAGAAGGGCAATGAAGCTGGTGAGGGGTCTGGAGAGTAAGTCTTATGACGAGAGGCTGAGGGAGCTGGGATTGTTCAGCCTAGAGAGAATGAGGCTGAGGGGAGACCTTATCGCTGTCTACAACTCCCTGAAAGGAGGCTGTAGAGAGGTGGGGGTTGGTCCCTTCTCCCAAGTCACAGGCAATAGGACAAGAGGAAATGGCCTCAAATTGTGCCAGGGAAGGTTTAGATTGGATATTAGGAAAAATTTTTACACTTAAAGGGTTATTAAGCATTGGAATGGGCTGCCCAGGGAAGTGGTTGAGGCACCATCCCTGGAGGTTTTCAAAAGATGGGTTGACATAGTGCTTAGAGATGTAGTTTAGTAATGTGGTGGGTTTTTTTATATGGTTTTCTTGTGGTTTTTTATCTGATTTAGGTTGATTGTGGGACTAGATGACCTTAAGGGTCCCTTCCCCCTAGACAATTTTATGAAGTTGCTTTAAATCTCTTTCTTCCAGCTTCCAGTTCTATATCAAGCTGTTCTTCAGTTTAAAAAGATATTGTTTCCACAATCTGAAAATGTTGCTTTTCTGACAGTTTATGATGAATTAGTATAGTATAATATAATGTAGTATTATTTATTTAAGCAAGGCATGTGATTTTTCATCCGTTCTTCTGACATTCTTACAGACCCTAATCTCAGGAAAAGCAGGAAGGGTAGATTCTCTAAGGAAATCAGGTACCTTAAGTTATAACTATATATATATCTATTTAAGCAATATATAAATAGTAACTTCACTCTCTGCATTCTGTTATCACAACAAATTAGGTGCTTTATTCCTACTATAAGCAAAAGGGAGAACAGCTTAAAATTTTGCACTTTGTTGAGTATTTACTGTTTTATATAGAGTTTGTATATATTTGGCAATGAAGCGGGGAGGGAAGAGCAAATTGTAATGTGTCTTCCATAGCTTAGTGGTTAATAGGATGAGCATACAGGAGTGTCAGGATGCACTCTGAGGGTTTTGTACATAATTAATGTCTCTGATAGGCAGTGGAAGAAACTGGATGCAGCTCTCTCATGTTATGGTCATGACCTGTGAGTCTGGACATTGTGGGTATTCTCTGACACTGAGGACAAGATGACTTTCAGAGATCCTTTTCAACCTCAACCATATTGTGATTCCTTGGAAAGGAAAAAGGCATCCATATCCCACACTTGGAAACAGACATAAGCGTTGTAGGCATCTTTCAGAAAAGCTGATAGGGTTTTGAATGTTCAGTGAATGGAAATGGCTGATTAGGTTCTGCCTCAAATATTGTTTTTCACCAGGACTTGTTTCTCTTCAGCTTTTGCTTCCCTGGTTGCTGATGTTCCTTCATCTCCTTTCCTTGTAAAAGAAAGCTAGCTATCATTGATTCCTCTATATGGACTAGAATTTAGGTCTTATATAATGAATATTCATCCTAAGGCTGCCCAATTTCTAATAATCACTACATAAGCATCACTGTTAAACACCCTTGAACACAACATAATAATCTATTTGTGCTTTTGGTCTGAGATGTCATGGATTCTCTTATTTTCTTACTACTTGTAATACCTCATGTGTTTTTGTACACTTGAGTCTTAGTTTAGGATGCCCCCAAAACTTCTTAGTGTAAAGTAGAAGAAAGATTTTTCTTTTAGGAGATTTCTCTTTTAGGAGAAAGTGTTTTCCAAGTATATATTTCTGAGGTGATTAAGCTGTTCCAGCTTACAGAAAGGAAAATAATGTTGCTTGCTTTGTTCCTAAATGAAAAAGAGGCAGAGTTATATATCAAATGCTTTGAGAAGAAGAAAGGAGGAATACTCCTTTTTTTTGCTAGGGATTAGCCAAAAGAGTTAAATTTTACTCTCATTCTAAAAAGGAACCTGCTTTTATTTCAGAGTTATCACAGCTACAACATTGTGATGAAATCTTGAAAAATACAAACCCAATATGTACAGGGTGAAACATGATGCCTACAGTTACTGTCCCCCCCTACTCCAGGATCTAGAATAAATAATTCAAATTATTACAGCTGTAATTCACTGCTAATAGTTGAAGCATAGAGACATCAGTTATACATTGTACTTCCACAGTATCAGTGTAAAGTATTTTTGTGAAACACTCAGGTGGTTTTGTCCTTGACAATTTTACAGTTGGCAGTCTTCAGAAATCCCATTTGTACGTAACAGTAGAGCAAGATGCTCCATGAAAAATTCTTCACCTTTTCAAGTTACTTCTTCTCATTTAGACCAGGCGAGATCATATCAACTGATTCACCAGTCTTGTTCCTTAAATCTTCTGGTCCTTGTCACATCTCATTCTTTCCATTTAATAAAGGAAAATGATCTGTCCTTATGGTATAGCCTGCTCTGTTTGTTTTAATGATTTCTTGAGATTCAATAACCTTCATTCTGGGCAAAACCAGAATGAAAACTTCGTTGTGGATCTTGCCCTATAAATCTTTACTGTGATGTTAGTCCCTTCCACTTGAATAGGGACCAGCTCCATGACAAACCTCAATTGCCATGAACAAGGACTTGCCGATGAAGGTTCACTGTCATCATCCTGCTGCTGAGGTGGTATTGATTTCCTTCACAAGGCTGCTTTAGTTCTGATTAGCCAGTGTATTTCTTACATCCCTGTTCAGTCAATCATTCCCTACCAATGGAGTGTAAAACATTATTCAAGTGACATAAATACATTATGTAATTTTTATTTCATACCCTACTGTGTTAGTTTGGGGCAATCCATTTCAGTTTAAAAACTCTGTCTTCTGTGCTGCTGTACTGAGCTTATATTAATACAGTGAAATGAGAAACGTGTATTTGCATTTGTAAAGTTTCTGGGGAATTATTAGCTTTGTCAATTAAGTGTATTCCAGTGTCTCACTGAAGTATCAGATTTTTGAAAAAAAATATATTTCTGCTTCTGTGCCTGTCAATGATTTACAAAACAAGCTAGCTTTGATTACACTTTCACAGCATAGTTTTCTATTATATTTCAAAATTTTGAACAATTTTAAGAATTGAGAACTTTTCTTTCTGTTTAACTGTTAAGTGATATATTTTTATTCCAAGTAAAAAAACTAGGTCTATAAACTCCTTCCGTGTCAACTTGACAAACTGTTTTTCTACACTAAGTAAGTAAAATTACAACAATAATTAAATAGAATTGTTTTGATTCCTCCCTATTTTCTGAACAAAGGAAATTCAAAGTATTTTCTATAACTAGCAATGACATCTAAATGAAGTTGCCTTTTTTAAAATTCAGAACAAGAAAACAAAGAACTTAAACAAAAAAGGCATTGTATCTTGAATTTGCCTGGTAATTGCCTAGACGCATTAGATAAAGCTCAAGAATGAAGAGACACTTTGGTCTGTTATTTGGAATAGGTGATGTCACTTACCACCCACAGTTTCTACTTCTGTTTCTCACAGAACCTGCCCTGTGAGCTTAAACAAATAATTTCTCTGTATTTCAGTTTCCTGATGCATAAAGCTGAAATCTCCCAAGCAGCAGGAAGACAGAGAAATCAGCTAGAACTTAGGGTGTCATTGCATTGACATGAAATTGGTTCCTGTCAATGGAAATAAGGTGCAGCTGTCCATCCATACCAGATTAAGATGCTATTGGTTTATCTTTATTAGTAGACTTGATTAACAGAATGAAAATGTTCCCAAAGTAATAAAATAGCAGGTACTCTCCCTGAACATGTTAGCCATCTTTTACTTTTTTATTGTAGAAATCATGGTGTTTAGTGGAGAGTGACCATAGTCTAGGGCTACGATTTACAGACACTGTGATATTCACAAATATTAACAGTCATAGCAATAACATATTATGCAGAACATAGTATTTTATGTCTAGAGTCTCTTCAGATTATAGTTTGTTTCCTTTTTCTGTTCTTACACCCTGGCGCACTGCCAGATGCAGAATCAGCTCTACTAGAAAGCAACTAGGATAAAATGCTAAATTTTTTCACAGCCAGATGAAATGGAGCCAACCTCCTCATCTTCAAACACAATAAAAAGTTAACATTAACAACATTGAAGAGCTCCACTCATGTAATTATTTGTGGCCCTAGATAAAACTTCTAGGTTCTTTGAGGAAAAAGTAATTGGAAATTTTTGCATTCCGACAATCTTTTCTAAACTTGCATACCTTTTGAGGGTTTAAAGAGATGCTTGGCATTTGACAAGACCTGATTCCATATCAGAGTACTTTTTTTTTTTTTTTTAATTAATTTACCTATATCTTCTGCAGATGGGGGCCAAGGAACTGTTGCTGTCTTAGTTGCAGGGTCCAGAAGGATTCAGATTATATATATAATCTCAAAAACTTCTTATGTCTGGGTGGGAAATGGTTTCCTGCTGGGATGGCTTACCATAGAAGGGTATATGGTTTTGACATCTGTATTCAAGTAAGAATAGTCTTTGGTTTTGCAATACTAGTCCAGAATTTAATCCTCTTAGTCAAACTTGCCCTGATTGCGGTGATCAGAAATAATTCTTCAGCTATCACTGTAATTCTCAGCCAGTGAAGATTGGTCTCTATTGCTAAATAAGAGGGGAATTCGAACATTCAGACTGTGATTGTCAACACTGCAGCATTTACAACGTGTTTCCACAGTTCTCAGTTCCCCTAGTTGCTCCCCAATCTGCTACAGATCAGGGTAACTCCAAGAGTAAAGAAATCTGTACCGCTTCGTTCCAAGGTATGGATCCCTCCCTTTCCTTCTTTATCATTATAAATCTTGTCTGTGTGATCCCATAACACAGATGGTCATTTTGCTCTAGTTCTTCACAGCACAAGGATGACCCGTTCTTTCACTTGTCCATAGCAGCTATCCCAAATACGAAATAATGGTGGACCCTGGAGAAAAGGAAACTTTTCATGAAATCTGTATGTCTCTGTCATCTCATAAAAATCTTAATGTTTGAGGACAAGAATCTGTATTGGTACGATTTTAAATTGATCATAAGACCAGAGGTGTCAATTTTTTAGTGGGAAAGTTGAAGATATGAATGCTCCTGACGTGTATCTTTCTTTTGTTGTCTGGAGGCCTTTGTCTTTTAATTGACTGTTTTTGAAGTTGGAATAATGAATAAATAGTCGGAGGTCATAGAAAAAATTTTCTCAGGCCACTGGATATGGTGGGTTAGGGAGGGATGTTTTTGTCGTAGACTGTATGTTATAGTATGGTAACCAACGTGACTTTGGTATAATTAAAGATTTTTTAGAAATTGTCATCAACTTAATGCCACCTAAAGAGATATAGACTTCCTTGTTATGTCAAGAATACTACCAAGTTCCTCACAAAGAAACATTTCATGTTATTACATGTAGACAATATGATACTTATGTGAAGATGTTACCTTGCAGTCACTTTTGATAAAGTTAACATGGTGACCTAAGTCCTCAAGATCAGCTTTGCCCAGTTGACTGTGGCTGCAGGATATTATTTAAATATTTGAAGTGTTTCAATGACTAGGTACTGGTTTTCATGTATAACGAGGTCAATATGTTGGTCTGTTAGGTTGTTTCTTGTCTCATTGATGCAGTATTTCATAATAAATTGAGCATCTATGTGGTCTGGTTTACCGTCCCACAGCTCTGCAGTAGAATTTGGTGAACAGCTGAAAAACTTATTTGCAAAAAAAAAAAAAAAAAAAAGAAATATAGTTTCAGAATAAGTGAAACTAATCACAAATTCCCAGTGAATTAATCTGGTTGTTTCAGCTTCTCAGCGCAACACCAGTAGGGGCTCCAAGTAAGGAGGGATAGCTGCTTGGTTTCTGCTGCCCGGCAAAAGCACCATCCAACAAAGAGGACCACTGATGGGAATGAAACCAGAGGTTCAATGTGTTGGTATCTTCTTATAAATAACTGACAGTAACAGAACTATGGCATATTTTTGTCCCATCTTAATGCTTCTGCCAAGCATCTGCTGTGAAAATTAACATAACAATGGGTTTCCAGTAGTCAATTCAATGCAAGCTCCAATCATGCCTTGACTAAGGCTACACAACTTTAGTTTTGCACTCAGTCCAATTACTTGTAGGAGCTATCCCTGCTTAGCTGTTGAGATCTCATGTAATCTCTGCTTGATATCCTCCTAGCTGTTTGTGTCGGGGTTCTTTTTAAATATGTATAGACATCTACTTTTTACTGAGAAAAGACCTTGGATAAAGAATTCACTATAAAGCTACCAGCCTTGTGCTTCCCTTCAGTAGCTGTCTGACTGTGTGCTTGTACAAGTACTTGTAACTGTACTGTGTACAAGTACCATTTCTGGACTTGAATGCTGTTAAAAAATGCCTCCTAAGGAAGCTGTCTTCCTTCACTTTTATGGAAAGCTGCTATAGCAGGTAAAAAATGTGAGGTACCAGAAATAAGAAAGACAATCAACCTGATTTTCTGATTATTCTGCTTCCCACTTTGTATAATATTACTAAGTGTTGGTTAAATAAGTATACTTTGTGTGTTTGGTACAAGGAAAATGATTCCCTGTATGCTGCAGCTATCCTTTTCTTGTGCTTTTAATTATAAGAAAATGGGTTTTTCAGACCTCCCCTGTATTTATCTACTTAAAAAATAAACTAGAGATAAAACAATTCTTAAGTAAATCTCCGTTAAAGTAATTGTGAGAATAGACCAAAAAGAAGTTCTTCAGGTTGCTATATATGCTTACTGGTAGGAGGCCAGTAATTATTCATGAGGTAGGACACTGTACGTGTGAGCAAGCTCTTCTGAAACTTTTTTTATATGGAAGTCACCATATATCACTCATCAGACACATAGAAGTTAATCTGTATTTGGCAGAATATTAAACAATTAATGGCAGAAAAAAGAAGAGAGAATTGAATAAGTGAATGACGACCCTTTAATTGACTAATGGTCCATCCAGAAACCTCTTCAACAGTCCTTGCTATTAAGAAATGGTCCTGCTGGCCTTGTCCAATGAAAAATGTTTTCTCTGCTGGAATTAAGCATGCAGAAAGAATTTCACCAACAGGCTATTGACATGTCACTGCAGTATGGTTAATTAACTCAGTTTCATAGAGTGCCCTGCTAAAGAGGTTCAGATCCAGTGTCATACACATAATGGTGGTCTTCTACCACTGGAAGACTGCAGAGTCACATTTTCAAAGAAAATGAGAATTGGATGCCTGACCCAATTTGTGAGCTTTTAGTGTCTACTGCAGTCTTGATAATCTTTCCCCTCAAATATACAAATACCAAATACATATACTGGTGTGCAAAACCCAGATACGTGAATGAGAAATTCTGGATTCTGTTCCTGGTCTAACTTTTCTTATGCTATTTTGCATAATATTATGCCTAAAGTTATTTTGCAATATGTTATATTGCATAAATCATTCATTGTCTGTATCTCATTTTCTCTCTGTTTAAAGCGAGAAATATGATACTATAAGCTCCACAAAAGCTGCTTTTTAAAGAACATAGTTACTTTTGTTTGCTGCTATGGAATTCATGAAATACCCTGTAATGGTTTCTGCTGGGCTGGCCACTAAAACAAATGACAGATGCTCTCTTTACTTTTCTCCCCTTCGGAGAAAGGAGAGCATCTCCCTTCACAGAATCACAGGCTGACAGAATGATATGGGGTTGGAAGGGACCTCTGGAGATCATCTAGTCCAAGCTCCCTGCCAAAGCAGGTCCACCTAGAGCAGTTGCACAGGAATGGGTCCAGGTGGGTTTTGAAAGTCTCCACAGTCGGAGACTCCACCACCTCTCTAGGCAGCCTGTTCGAGTGGTCTTCAGGGAGAGAAAGATGAGAGAGAAAAGAGACTTATGAGCTTAAAAAGAAGCTAAACTACTTAAATGGAAATATTAATACAATAATAAAAATAAATTAGTGAATTATATACAAAAACATATCAGGCTCCCAGGATGACCATCACATCACCAGCAGGCACTGGGAAAGTCCCAGAATGGACCCAGTGACAGATGGGAACTGGATTCTGGATCTGGATTCAGGAACACAAGGAACAGGATCAAGGACAGACAAACAGTGAGAGTCCTCCTCAGATGCCAATCATTGAAGAAAGAGAGCTGACCCTTTGATCTCTCAACTTTTATACTGAGTTTGATGCAGATGGGATGGAATACCCTGTTGCTCACCTGCCCTGTCCACTCCTCCCCACAGGTGCAACTCCTCTACGCTTTTCAGCTTCCAACTCTCCAAAATGGCACATAGCAAGGTTAGCTGACCTTTGTTGTGATAACAATAACTATAAGCAAGAGCTTCTCTGCATGCCATTCCTTGGTATAAGTTACAAAAAATCAGGTTTTATCACTCTGAGAGTGGACTACTGTCTTAAAAATACACTGTTAATTTCAGAGAGCTCAGTTAGTTAGAAGAGGCTTAGCTGCAAAGTAAAATTACTGAACAGAAAAATGCTTTTATTTTACCTCAAGCCAGGACACACCCACATACACTTGAGCTATCTCATGGCACCTTGTAGCATATTGAGTGTACCAGACAGGTCTTGTTGCATTTTCCTAAAATCCCTCTTTAATAGGGGCAGGCTATACTTGGACAACCTCAGAATTAAGGGACAGAAGATATGTAAGGAGACTCCTGTGAATTAATTCCCTCTGAGGAAGAATGATTTAAAATGTGTAGTTTCCTTTCCTGTATATTTAACTGTAACAAAAAGGAGTATGTGAAATAAAACATGTATAGCTTCTTTAGGAAAATGGTATCCAGGCAGAAGAGAACTGAGAATGGTTTTAGCCGTAAGTGTTACAGTGAGCAAAGAAAAGCTACTTTGGGGAATAGTATTTCCTAGTTTCTTGTAATAAACTTACTGTTGCTTTTATCATATGACATTTGGTACCTGATCCGAATGGGGAAAACACACATGGTTGGTTATTCAGTGCTTTTTTAGTCGGCTTGTGCTGATTTGGTGTTCAAATATCTTTTGAACTAAGTGATATCTTTCCATAGTATTAATCGGATTTCTCTCATAGCACCAACAATGAAACTGAAAAATAACTTTGACAAAAGAAATTTAGAACACTAAATGTCCATAATTAAGTCTCGCTACTTCTTTCTCTTCAGTTCCCATCATGTCATCTCCAATTCTCCTCACATTTGCAGTTAGGGAAACCATTGTTTTCTCTCATATTTGATATTTTACTGCCAACTATGTCTCATCTAATGGTAAATAACAATACAAAGGTTTTTAAGTAACATTACTCAAAAACCCATGAAAATCTAAAGAGGTAACCTTGATATATCTGTCTCTTAAATTCCACCTTCTTTTTCTGCTTGCAGATCATGGGTGAAATACAAAATATTTTACTTATTTGTGAAGGGGTAAGCAGCTGTAGATTTGACAGCATAACAGAGAACAAACAGGGCCCATTCTTTCCTTATTATCTCTGCATGTGTTTCAATATTGGATGGGATTTATGATGTGCTGTGATTTCTCATTCACAAGGCTGTTTCAGGAGTGGCCCTTAAGGCCAAAGCTGTGATTTGTACTTGTATGGAGGATTGTGTTTACGATTCAAATGGCAACAATTGGAAAACCCCACTTCAACACACGTATTTTAGTAGGTCTATTAAAAAAAAAAAAAAAAAAAAAGGAAGAGAGGCCAGGCTAATTCTTTAAAGTGTGTAATGTATGGTGGATGCAGAGCAGCAAACGTTACTCTTGCTGAGATAAGGCTGTATTTATACAGAGCAAGGTGATAGTAAAGACGGTTCATTCAAACTCCACTGAGAACAACTAATCAGCTACATATCATCTAAATTACTCTGTCTTCCCAGTGAAAGTGGAAGGGATTCAATTAAGAGTGGGGGAAGCTTTGCTGAGCTTTCTTTAATAACTTTATAGTAGAAGGAAGTAACATGCAGAGTTAGAGTCTACTGTCAAAGAAGAAAAATAGCAGAAAAGAAGAAAAATTTGCATGTCTTGAAGATCTTGGAAAATCTGCCAAAATACAGCCTTCAGGAACTCATTTTGTGGGTTAGAAAACACAAGCAGGCACTGGATGTTACCTTAGGACAGAAAGAAGGATTAACTGTTCACCTGAGCTTCTGTTCAACCTTATCTCTTTCCTGGCAACAAGTTTTCAGGTCAGTGGGGATTAGCTGCAGAGATGCCATTACAGGAAATAAATGCTCCATTGCCACCATGGTGCTTTAATGGCTGCACCAAATTGCTTCTAGGCAGCAATGCCTCTAGATGAGTTTAAAATAATATTTCTTGTTATACTCCATTATGAGTGGCTCTTTGACTCGGAAGCTTCAGAAGGTTCTTTTGTGGCCAGACGGCCTTTGACTTTAGCAGAAAGATTCAGACATTTGACTAATATGGGTATTGAGATATAGACTTCATAGTCCAAAAAAGGATTGAGTTAAAACTGATTTGGATCATCTCTCTGTCCCTGGCAGAATGACCCATAATCAGGTCAGGAAATATCAGTGGGAGGCAAAGAAGGATGTAAAGTGGAGAGGATCATTAAATATTGAACCTAAACATCTGAATTATCTGGGTTCTGTCTTATATATTACAGACCGAACCCAGTATTGGCCAGATCTGTTACACAGGGAGGGGCAAACCATATAATCATCACCTCAGTTTTTTTCTCTGCAAGGTAGGGGTGAAACTATTTTCTTAATCATCATTTCTCATGAAATTAACTTTTAAACGTGTTGTTTAAAAGCATAACTAAACAAAGAGCCTATCAATAACCCTAGCTTGCATAGATTTATTATTTGTCTAAAGAATTTGAAGGGTGAAGTGTAAAAAAAACCCTAACAAATAATAATGTCATTAATGGGGCTTCTCAAACTATACTTTCTTGGCAATATAGGTATGCCAATAAGGGTTAATTCAAATAGCAGGAAATCATGATCCAATTAAATGGGGTGTATACTAATCTCATGCACTTGCATGACAACCTAAAAAGCATATGATTTGAGGATGACAACTGAAAGCAGGGTATTTTTAGCTAGAATCAATAGAACTTTCTTCCAGTCAATTAATTTCTGCATAATATGGAGATGAAGCATTTGCTTTTCTTCCTATCATCTCTATAGAAGGAATGAGGCATAAAAACAACAGTTTTGGTACAAAATAATATTTAAGGAAAGAGACATGCACCTATGAAAGATACAGTAGTTAGTAATTTTTTTACATGTATATATAGATGCACGTGCATGTGTGTTCAGACAGTGTGTACGTGTGTGCATGTAAAGGCAGGCAGACTCGTAGTCCTTTTCAGGCAAAGGAAAAGGTATGAGAATGAATAATGGAAGACTGTTAAACTAGTAAGTGTTGTACTGTATTCTGGTCTTCTGTCCAACAGCAAAAATAAGACTGCATTTACTGTTTAAATTTTATTGAGTGTTATAAGAAATTATACAATGATGTATGAGTGTATACATTAGATAATTGCATGTCATGCGTACCATCTATGATGTGCACATTCTCCTTAGGTCAAGTGATATCTCCCTTACAAGGGGCAGATCTCTCTGTTCAATAGAAGCTCTTTATGACAGTATATACTACATTTTTGGATTCTCCACTAGATAACTGAGCATGATTCTTGTAGTAGAAGGTATGGAATGATATTTTTCTCTCTTTGATGTCTGATAATTTAACCATTACTTTCATCATGTTTAGAGTATCACTCATGAGCATTTGGATGTCATTACACGTTTTTGGGTCTGCCAGGATATCTATATCATCTTTTACTGAACAAGTTCTGGTAAGACTTTTATCAACTGCAGCTATCTATTTTGGCAAAGAAGTGCTCAGACACTGAGGAGAGCAAAAAAAAAGGTGCAGAATAAAGACCTAGATAGACACATCAGTATCTATTTACATGTGAAATGCTAGTCCTAGTCACTCATTAAAATAAACAAACAAATCCCCAAAAAGAAAGCTAACTTTCTTTCTTTCATCCTTGATGCAGAGAACCTAAGAACAGTTCTAGCGAAGGCAAAAAAGTGTATTTTTCATATGAGATGATTTCACTCTGAAGACTGTATATAATAATCCACTGAGAGCACTACATGGTTGCGAAGGATGCAAAATTATAACTTTAAACATTTGAAGGTCAAAACATTATAACTTCATGAATAAGCACCAAAACCCAGAAGGTTTTTTTCAGACATATTATTCATATTCCAACTGCCTTGATAATAAATGAGCAACAGGGTTCATATAGATTCAGGCACTCCATCTCCACCTGTTGCCAGGGAAGACCTATATCTGAATTTTATAAGATGACTTGAAGGGAAATGATTGAGATGAAAATGTTTAGAGAATGCTGTTCTGTCTTTTCTTTATTTTCCCCTCACCATAATAGTTTCCATGAGCTAAAGTACTGATACCTCAAAATACCTGGGAACCTCAGGGAAGGAAATGCAAATGAACTACCATGAAAACTGCTGTTTGCTCACATGAAGTAAACGAATTAAAAAAATGTGGTAATATTTACCGTAAAACATGCTTTTGTTTTAATTTATAGACTTCTTTACATCCATACTCCTGTATCCCTAAGGGCCATAAAGCAAAACATGAACAGAAAATACAAAATGAATAAAATATATCTTGGCTTCATTTGTGTCAAAATCCCAATAAAATGAGAAAATATAATCAGCTTAGATGCTGTTTTGCAGGTTACTGTTTCAGTCTGTTTTAATTATCATCAACCTTGTTCCTAAACTGTCACAGAACAGAGAAGGCTGTATGCCACCCTGACAGACAAATTAGTATCTCGTTCTAAATGGATGACACTTACTTTAAAACTAGTTTATAAATCGCTCCCCAAGTCTATGTTTTTTATGGCTTCAATCCATCATTATTTTTTGACAAGTGCATTTCCCTTTAATTTCATAGGTCTTAGTGGAAAATTCTTTGCAGTGGGATGAAAGGAACAGAAAGTTGCAGGTACAATAAGGTCAACCAGTTTTGCTTCTATATGAATGGTGTTTGGAGTTGTGTCTGCCCTAGGGCAGAGCAAAATCTCTTGAACCAGATTTGCTTGCTAAAAACCAATAACATTATTTTTTATCAACAAAATTGGTGCAGCAGAGGAAAATGGAAAGGAGCTGTCAGGAAACACCCAAAACAATGCTACTATTTTGGTTTTATCACTGCAGCACATCTAAGACTTTCAAAATTTTTAAAAAAATCGGTGAACAAACAAACCAAAGTAATTTCATATTGCTCTTTCTATAACTCTCTTAAGGACCATAGAAATCTTGTTACAATTTGATTGAAGGGCAATAGATTGGTGCATTCTAGTCTGTTCATAGATTTACAGTATGTGGTTTATTGCTGCTTGCTGTGTTTCTGTGAAGCAATGTCCAGCAAACCCAAATACTTTACATCTTAATAAATTCTCTCCGAAGAAAGTAAATATTATACTGAAACATACTGCAACACAATGGAAAAAAAAAAAACAACAAAAAAAAAGAAAAAAGTTATAAAAAGCCCTTTTATGCTTTTAATTAAGAAACCAACCTTTGTGGAATGTCAAAGTGACAGCAGAAGTTTTATCATTGTTTAGCACTATTTGAATGAATTAATTATAGATACATTAATAATAAAGAGTACAATCTTTTATTACTTATTGATTATGGCAAACTGTATCCTGGGCAAAAACCAAAAAAAGCATGGCCAACGGGCCGAGGGAGGTGATACTCCCCCCCTACTCTGCCCTTGAGAGACCCCATTTGTAGCTCTGGAGTCTGCAAAATAAGAAGTGGACCTGTTGGTGTGGATACAGAGGAAGGCCACCAAGATGATCAGAGGTCTGCAGCACCTTTTCTGTGAAGACAGGCTGAGAGACTTAGGGTTGTTCAGCCTGTAGAAGAGAAGGCCCTCTTCGGAAGGAAACAGGAGACCTGGTCACCCAAAATATGGAGAAAACTGAGGTACTGAATGACTTTTTTGCCTTGGTTGTCACTGGCAAGGACTCTAACCACACCACCCAAGTCTCAGAAGTCAAAAACAGGAGCTACATGAACAAAGAGCCACCCACTGTAGGAGAAGATCAGGTTCAAGACCATCTAAGGAACCTGAACGTACATAAGTCCATGGGACCTGATGAAATCCATCCACAGGTCCTGAGGGAGCTGGAAGTTACTAAGTCCCTTTCCTTTATATTTGAAAAGTCATCGTAGCCTGGTGAAGTTCTCGCTGACTGGAAAAGGGGAAACACAACCCCCATTTTCAAAAAGGGAAAAATGGAAGACCTGGGGGACTACAGGCCAGTCAGTCTGACCTCTGTGACCCGCAAGACCATGGAGCAGATACTCCTGGAAACTCTGCTATAACACATGGAAAATGAGGAGGTTAATGGTGACAGCCAACATGGCTTCACAAAGGGCAAATCATGCCTGACAAATTTGGTGGCCTTCTACAATGGTGCTACCCCATTGGTTGATAAGGGGAGAGCAACAGATGTCATTTTACTTGATTTATGCAAAGTGACACTGTCCCGCATGATATCCTGGTCTCTAAATTGGAAAAGAATGGATTTGATGGATGGACCACTCAGTGGATAAGGAACTGGCTAGACAGCCTCACTCAAAGAGTTGTCAACAGCTCAATGTCCAAGTAGAAATCAGTGATGAGTGGTGTTCCTCAGGGGTCAATACTGGGACCAGTGCTGTTTAATATCTTTGTCACCAACAGGGACAGTGGGACTGAGTGCACCCTCAGCAAGTTTGCTGATGACACCAAGCTGTGTAGCTCAGTTGACAGGCTGTAGGGAAGGGATGCCATCTAGAGGAACCTGGATAGGCTGGAGAAGTGAGCCCATGTATACCTCATGAGGTTCAACAAGGCCAAGTGGAAGGTCCTGCAAATGGGTCAAGGTAATCCCAGGCATCAATACAAGTTGGGTGAAGATAGGATTGAGATCACCCCTGAGGAGAAGGACTTGCTGGATGAGAAGCTAAAACATGAGTAGGCAAGGTGGGCTTGCAGCCCAGAAAGCCAACCACATCTTGGGCTGCCTCAAAAGAAGCATGGCCAGCAGATCGAGGGAGATGATTCTGCCCCTCTAGTAAACTCTGGTGAGACCCCACCTGGAGTGCTGACTTGAGCTGCAGAGTCCTCATCACAGAAAGGACATGGACCTGTTGAAGCAAGTCCGGCAGAGGGCCACAAAGATGATGAAAGGGCTGGAGGGCCTCTACTGAGGACAGGCTGAGAGAGTTGCAGTTGTTCAACCTGGAGAAGAGAAGGCTTTGGGGAAAACTTCTAGCAGCCGTCCAGTACACAAAGGGGGCCTGCAGAAGAGATGGGGGGAGACTCTTTAGAGTTAGATATTTGGAAATTATATACTAGGAAGAAATTCTTTACTGTGAGGTTGGTGAAACATGGGAACATGTTGCCCAGACAGGTGGTAGATGTGCCATCCCTGTCAGTGTTTAAGGGCAGGTTGGATGTGGCTCCGAGCAACCTGATTTAGATGAAGATGTCCCTGCTCATTGCAGAGGGATTGAGCTAGATCACCTTTAAAAGTCCTTTCCCACCCAAACTATTGTATGATTCTATGATTTTGGGTTTTCATAGCATAAAACTGTTGAGGTTACTAAAGTTGTGGGGTTTTTTTGTTTATTGTTTCTTGGGTTCTTTTTTAAATTATTGCAGGCAAAGTAAATGCCTCCTCCTGGTCCCCAACTGAACTATTTTTTCTTCCTTTAAAAATATTAACTAGGATGGGAATCTATTATTTCCTAAGCTTAGACAAATTTGATCAGTTATTCAAGGAAAAAAATAAAGTGATCACAAAAGCTTGTTGTGCTCTAAGTAAAGTAAACATATATTGTATGTCAACTACTGTTGTGGTTTCAGCCAAAATCACCGCACCTGGACCAACAGATGGCCCTTCCCCACTGCAAAAGAGGAGAGGAAGAGATAAGGAGATACAAAAGTTTAGAATGAACTAAACTAATTTAATAAAGAATTAAAATTAAATAAGAAAAAATAAAATAACGAAATAGATACAATATATATACAAAAGCATATCAAGCTCCCAAGGTGACAATCCTGTCACCAGACTGGACTTAGCGACGGATGGGAACTGGATTCCAGCTCTGGAGTCAGGAATACACAGATCAGGATCAAAAGCAGATGAACAGACAGGGTCCTCTTCGGACATTGGTCATCGCAGGAAGAGAGAGTTGACCCTTTGGTCCTTCAGCTTTTATACTGAGCATGGGGCAGATGGGATGGAATACCCCAGTTGGTCAGGTTTGGGTCACCTGTCCTGTCCG
>JAOTQQ010000032.1:43986207-44026100 GCA_026546715.1 Gallinago undulata
CTGACCTTGTTTGTTATAGCAATAAGTATAAGCAAGAGCCTCTCTGCACACCATTCCTTGGCATGTAGCACAAACATCAGTCTTATCATTCTGAGAATGAGCAGTTTTCTCCACACTATGCTGTTAATTTCAAAGAGTTAGAGGATGCCTAGCTAAAATGTAAAATTCCAGAACATAAAATTGGTTCGGTTTTACCTCAAACTGGGACAACTACATATTGTATACAAGCAGCTTAGAATACTACCCTTATTTTACAGATCATTATGTATTAAAAAAAAGAAGGGAAATGATCTCAGATAATTGAGCTAGACAGAGTAATAGCCCACAAGTCTGGGAAAAGATGTCTCTTATCATTAAAGTTCATCTACTTCCCCTGGAATTGCTGGCTGCAGCTGGTGAAAGGGGAAACATCCTAGATCTCTCCTTTGTCCAATGTACTGAAGAGAGTATGTGCCTTGCAATATAATAAACAAAAAGACAAATTCAGTTATGTCAAGGCACTCAATTTGCGCAGTTTTTGTTCAAAGGGTGAAGATATGGATGAATTTAATTAGAATAATTTTCCAAATTTTAAGCCTAGTGTTACTGTGCTGTACTGGTTTGGAGAACATAATGTGGTTTTTTTAATCATTTAACTGTTGTAGTGAAGATCTGGGAATAAAAACATACACTTTTTCTGAGCAGCAGACCCAGCAGCAGACAACACGGAAGTCCTAACGCTTTATGTTTATAGATCAGCAAGCACAAAGAAGGAGAAATTTCCCATTCAAGTATACATCAGAAAGTTTCCTTAACAGAATGTTTTCTCTTTCTAGCATTATGTTTGGGTTCAGTGGGTAACAGAATATTTCCATTTGTATTGCAGATTTGGAGGAGTTCAGTTATACCACAAAAGATTACTTTAAGAGCCTTTTTCACAGCACTGTTCCACCACTAAACTATTTTTTTAAATCTGACTGGTTTAGCATAGTTGGAGAGATATTGCAACTTCTAAACTTTACCCAGCAGTCTGTTAGATATATAGAACCACAGTTTCTTCATAAGAAATATGTTATGTGTGTTCAGTTACCTAAAATGACCTCTAGAATTTTTAGAAATGTATTGCAACATTCAGGGTGGTTTGCTTCTGAATTATTTTATCTTTTGTAAAAGAGATCATCAGAAACATCTGATTGTACAGTACAGATGTAATGCTGACATTTATCAATCTCTCTTTAATCAAAGGATTGTGTAGTGCTTAGGAAAGTCCTAGTGAACTACCTCAAATCTCATCTGGGCTGCACATAAGGTTTTAAGATAAGAAAGACAATTATACAGGATCTCAAATAGGCCTAGAACCATGAAAAGCCAAATGCATCTGATCCTGTGTCAAGATCTGTTCATGTTAGTTGAATCTGTCCATGTTAGCTTTTAAAGTCATTTAACATATCACCTCTGATATCTTATGGACAAGAAATGCATAATAGGCCTTTGTGCTGTATAATGTTCATTTCATATCTCTATTAGCTGTTATGTGTCATAGACTCACTTGGTGTCCTATCCTTAATTATTACATTGATATATCAAATAGCAGTAATGTGAAGCAGAGTGATACAGCTAAAGGCTTTCATAAACATTTGCTGTGGTTTTGTTCATACTTCACTCATAGTACAAGAAATGAGGGCATAAAAGCAGAGAAAAGAATAACAAATAAGTTATGGAACTCCCTACCACAAAATTTCAGCAGGTCTAAACACTGAAATATAGGGACCAATATGGGGAGGGACTCTTTTTCAGGGAATGTAGTGATAGGATGAAGGATGGGGCTTTGATCAGCCTGGTCAAGTGGGAGGTGTTGGAACTAGTGGAGTTGGAACTAGATGATCTTTAAGGTCCCTTCCAATCCAAACCATTCTATGATTCTATGACTGCATAATTAAGCTTGAAGGACCAAAGTTACCAAAGTTACAAAAGACCTCTTGGCTGCATTTTTGGAAAGTATTTATAGCCTTTATAGCCTTGAAGGCTATAAACAAAGCACTTTTGACTGTCTGTTCCCAGTTGTTGGTAATAAAACACTTTTAGAATGTCTTATTTAAAGGATTTGCCTACAGAAATGTGGCCAGTGTTTAATCAAGGAGAAACTGAAGATGGATTTCTCTGTTTCTTCCTGTGCTCTTATCCACAATAAAATTCTTTTTACATTTTCTTTTTTTTTTATCTTACCAAGTCAGACCTTTTGCATGACCCCAGAAAAATGACCCACGCAGAGGTGATCAAAGAAGTGAGAAAAACAGCATGTGGGGGGCTTTTTAATTCCATGTATGCATGCTGATTTCAAAACAACGTGAAACATGTTTTAACAAAATCTGTTTGGGAGAGATAAGTAGCATAAATGGATAAGATATCTGTCCATCAAGATGTTGATGAGAAGACTTTTTTTTTTTTCCATTGAGGAATCCTTAATTTCTAAAATTGAAAAACAAGGAGAGGAAACTCTTATTGATGGAGGTCCTGTTTCTGTCTTTAATTGATTGCATGTTCTTAGTGGTTTTAAAGATAAGACTTTTACTAGCCCTAAGAGGTGCCTGAAGCTAAAATTATTTCTAGTTAAGTACAGCACTTAGTTGCATGTATTTAATGATGTTTAAATGAAGATTTCACACTGTCTGTACTTTAAGCCTCAGTATTCTCCAATATTCTGGAACAGGTAAAGCAAATACCTCAGGACATTTAACTCTTCCTCAAATCATGAATGTTAATTTATAAGTCAATCAAATAATTCTGTGGTCTATGTATAGTTTCAACTTTCTTCATGTCTTCTCCCTGTTCAGTTTGCATTGCTCCAGATGATGGATTAATTTTAAATATTTATAATGTATTATGATGTTACTGGAAAGCCCAGCTTGGGTAATGTCCTCCAGAGTCAGGTTTGCATGCCATGTTCCCACTCTACTGAGCTTCTATGAAAAAGTGCTAGGTTCACTCATTGGAAAACCTCTCTGAGTGCAGCTTAACAGATATTTAATGAATCCTAATAAAAAAATCAAAGAACTGGAAAATTTACTTGCAGTGATTAGTTTAGTTTACTCCCACTGAAGTACCTTGACATTTTTGCATGCTGCTTTGCATCCTGTAAGATTGAACACAGATGTCTGTAGCAACAGGTCCACTCTCTGACAGTGCGGGAATTTTTCACACAGAAAAAATCCTGTGATGTTTTTGCATAGTTTCCAGTTACACCTGCAACTCTGTTTTGCCAAATTTTAGATTAACTCAAATTTATAAATGTTTATTTCAATTTAGAACGCTATTGATTTTTATTTCTAGTTAAATGATCCTCTTTTTCCTTGGTTTGGTTTCCATGATCTACTTCCCTTTCATTTCACAGTGACACACTGAAGTAAATTCACTGTCACAATAGTACATACTAAGTATGTAATAAGAAGTGCTTAAGTAGCATCCTTACTATTAACTGAAACTGGAAAATAATATTGCAAAATAACATGGTGACAATAAAGGGTGTGAATGCATGGGTAAGGGCCCAAAGTTCACCCTATTGTCTATTAACATAGCATTGCAGGTAGGCATATTACTGAATAGTAAAGAAAGAAAAAACATTTCTCTTTTCCATGAAAATTAGTATTATCTTAAAAACAAAAAACCTTTCTGCATTGACATGAAAACAAGAACTTTAATGATTTAACTTGAAGAAATAAGAAAAAATATGTACCATCCAAGATAAACTTCTCTCTATCCTGGATATTTGTCCTGGAATAGACAGGTCCAACTTAGAACAAGTTTTGAAATACAGTTTTCATAGCCCATGATGTTAGTAGTATTCAAAATCCCAAATTACTAATTAGTTGGGTTTGTTTCTTTTTCTTTATCTTTATCTGTGTGAATACATGTTGACATATGTATTATATCTATGTCTATAGACAAGAAATAAATGCACTGATGTATGAAATATATATTTCTATGCATGTATATATTTCTGCAAGCAATGAACATTTTGACAAAAAAAAATGTACCACGGTGTAAAAGGCTTTTCTTAAGTTCCATGGAAACTGGTGTTTTCTTGTGAAATTTTTTCGTCTTCATAAAAAAATTGCAAAGAACTGTAAATTAGTTTTTTTTACCAAACTTATCTGAAAGACGTGACCTAACTTCGTAAAAATGAGAAGAATACATAGGCAGGAGGCATAAGCACATGAGAAATATAGCAGAACTTTACCTTGTCTGCATAGAGCTATTAATGAGTAATAAGCAATTAGCAAGAAAAAAAAAAATCTAGTTGGAAACAAGATATCTCATAAGGGCTAAATCACTGTGCCTTCCAACTGCAGTTGTAATCTGTTCTTATGCAAGTAATTTAGTGAGACATCATCTGCTGAGTGAGGACACATTGTAATGGAAGACGCCTCATTATGTGAGATCTGAAAACCAAATTAAATGTGAAGAATAGTCATTACCAAGAAGGTAGTATTTGCGATGATCTAATGCCAACGGAGTTGAAAAGCACGTGCCTTTCCTGGAAGAAGAGTGTTACAATATTTATATTAAAATCCTCATATTATTTATAACTGACTGATTGGGTGCTTATATTGTTTACTCACATATATGAAATGCATCAAATCCTGTTTTGGTATTAAAGGCATTTTATCTAACGAGATCATCTCTTGTCACAAAGCAACTCAGTACCAACTCTGATGTGAAACTGTCCTAGCTGTGTTTTGGTTTACCAATAACTATCATATTACTGAAAGGTAAACATTTGAAAGTTCCTAGGAATTTCTTTAATCAGCCACTTTGTTCCCTAGTCTTATTCCTAATGTTTGGCTACAATATAGGTATAACAGCCCTATCCAATGTCTTCTTCTTAGTGATAAGACACTTGATTCTGGCTTTATTGTGGCACCGCAGAACTTAAACCATAAAACTTAAACTCCTGGGCTATGCTTGCAACTAGTAAAAGCACACACTTTGTTAGCAACACACTCCTCTTCTTTATAATATACTCAAAATGTCTTTGACAGGGATTTTTTTCTCTTAATATTGTAAGTTTAAAAGCTCATGGTTACCAGTACCTGCTCTGTATGCAGAGAAGTCACTTAGAGCCATCAGTCATTCTAAACATTTATTGTGAGGTTAACATAAGTGAATTGCTTTCAGGTGGAATTCATCAGGTCCCCAGAACATGTTCTTGTCTACAAAGTCTTCCTGCTGCATTGTACTGCTCTTCTTCAAAATGTTAAATGTGTTGATTTGCATTTGCATGAGTTGGTTGAACTCTTGTTCTTGTTTGCATGCATACCACTTCCATTCTATCCTCCCTTTTTTTCATTGTAGTTCTTAGTTCATGATTCTTTCAAAGCCATTGTTATATGTGCTTAATCATTTTACATATATTTTCCATAACATCTTTTTTCATTGTCACTCTGAATTGTGATAAAAACGTTGGCTGTATTTTCTTTCCTTCTAATTTTATACTCTGCTCACCTTTTGAAATCTCCAGTTGCATCTTCTGATGGGGACTGAGTGAAATGCTGTCTGCATTTAGAAAATTATTCCATGTAGTATCTACGTCATATTGTTTTTTCCAGGGGAAAAAAAATATCAAAGGAACTCATATTTTTTAGTTCCTTTTTTGTTGTCATCATTGTGATGACGCACATCAATTGTGTTTTAAGCAAAATTTTCAGTGGAACCATTATACTGATCTGTGTGGGAGATTTCAGAATAAAGGGTCATCATTTTCAGACTAAGAGGAAAAAAAGTAAACCATTTTCTGTTCTCCACTATGCCAACCTCCTTAGAGTTTAGTGAAATTATTTAAATAGATACATTTTAGGAATAACTTGTATATTAATAAAGTATTTCTCATCTATATTTTTCTTTATAACTTGGAGATTGTACTGTGCTGACTTGTTGAAATAAGAGTGACTAGAAGGTTTAAGGATGAAGTGGGCACTTGGGTCCTTTCACCTACATGCATGTTTTATGGTAGAAGAATGAAGTTTCAGGAGTCTTTTTGGTGGGTAGTAAAATCACTATTCCAAGCTCTGACATTTAACCTAAAACACCTCTTAGCAACTTGCCAACATGATCTGATGTATTTTTACTCTTAGAGATGGTAACTGCTAACTACTCTACTGATAATTCCCCACTGAAAAGTAGGCTATGCAAATACAATTGCAGATTTGGATGTCCATTCAAAGCAAACACTGGGGATTTATGAACAGGTCTTTATAACATATAATGCGCCTGAACATGTTATAAACTAGGAGCATTGCTATCCTAGTCTGTCTCTACAGACACAAAGACAGTCAGCAGACCAGTCACATCATAAGTGATCTGAGCTGCACCATGCAGGCACCACTTCTCCAGCATACACCATGTGCAAAAAGTCTGTCACAAACAAGAGCCTAGCTTATTCCTTAGACTTTGGGGTGGACGGGAGCTCAGTACTGTGAGGATCAAGCTGACAACTGCATGACTTGGAATCACTTTGCAGAGATGATCAACATGGTCCATTCAGATTTAGACCTAGTCTGGAACCAATATAATGACATTCAGGTGATCCTGTGCCAGGAAAATATAAATCTCTTTTGGACTGGACTATGTT
Source organism: Gallinago undulata (assembly GCA_026546715.1). Taxonomy (NCBI): domain Eukaryota; kingdom Metazoa; phylum Chordata; class Aves; order Charadriiformes; family Scolopacidae; genus Gallinago; species Gallinago undulata. The sequence goes on from JAOTQQ010000032.1 coordinate 43,992,815, forward strand.
TGACTGTTATCAATGTCTGTGATTCATCAGTAGATGAATTCAGAATGCAAAATTCAGTGCTGAAACTACCTATGGTCCCTAAAACTCTGTATCTCACCTGCTACTTCTCTGTACCACTTTACCTTTCTCTAGCTTTCCTTTCATTTAATGATAGTGCAAAGAAAGAGGGAAGATAAATTATCTTCAGTGGCTTATATACCTAAGATACAGGGCCTTGTATAAAAATTATGGTGGATGTACACATGATTGATTAGAGCATGTTGTTTGTATTGTATTTGGAAATGAAAATGTAGGAAGAGAATTTCAATAGCAAAGTGAAAATGGTTGTCATCAGGATTAATGTTAAATGATCATTCATGTCTGCCTTATCTCACAGTAAGTTTTCTTCAGTGGAATTTTAATAATGTAGAGTTTACTGTGCATTACTGTGATAAGATCCTGCCAATGTTTAGTTGAGCTGGTTAATTTACAGGAGCTAATTTAAAAGGAAGCTATTGTATTAGGGAATCTGTCCAGTTGGATTGATAACCCAGCTTTTAGGATATTATTTCCACAGGAAACAGATCTTTATCTTTTCTCCTCACCTATGCCCTTTCTCTCCAGCTTCTAATTATTCAAGTGTGAAGGGAATTTCCTTCATTTGTAGACACAAACATCTTCACCACATGATTTATGAGGTTGGCTGTAAAGTGAACTTATTATTTTGGCTTGTTAGTATTTCTATAGAAATTTGCAATATATTAAATTTTTATGTAGGGATAAATACAAACTCTGTTATAATCCTGTTTTGGAGAGAGATTTTTCCCCTGAAAACATTTAAGTTATTTACTCACAAGTTTTATCATTAAATATAATCATTCAACATGCAACTCATGCATGCTTATAACACATCACAAACAATTTTCTCACCACTGAAATTTAAACCCTGAAGTTGAATGTGGCAATTATTTAACAATTCTCATCTGTGCAATGTGAGAGTTTAAACAGAAAACGACCTTACTACTTCCCCAACTTTAATGCATATTCAAACATTTTCCATCAACTGTCATGTTGTTTCATAAATTCCTTTGTGTGAGGCACTGACTGCCATCTCTGTTGTCACTTAACAGAGCCCTGGTATCTCCTTGAAAGATTTTATCCTATATTGGCTTTCATGCAGTTCTCAGAACTCTTAGCATTTAGACAAATTTCAAATAATCAATTGAAAAATGTGACCGACAGAATTAAATTCTCTGGCTGGTTCCTATAGTCAACTCTTTTATTCATGAGCCATAGTGAAACATGTAAAAAACATTTAGCAGTTTCAGCTGCTCACATGTCTTTTCTGCTCACTTTCTCTATACATTCAGGCAATAAAGTTTTACTGGCACAATTGTTTACAGCAAGTGAAACTCAAAGCCTCATATGAGTATCTGCAGAAGGCGAGATTTAAATCTGCAGAGGAAGACATCCCATGGGAAGTCCTTCTGTATTCATCCATTCAAAGAACAGGAAGACAGGAAACATGGCATATTTTCTAATTGAAAGTGATGAACAACACGTGTTGAATCTCAAGTATTTGCACTCAGTCCCCAGAGTAAAATAGTGGAAGATGACAATGGTGAAATAATTTCATACACAATCAAATCTGACACTCATTAAAATAAATGAAAAGAGTTTGAAATTAGACTAGGCCTATAGGTCCCAGTCTAGTAAGCTACTCAAGCATGTCTTCAAGGAGACTAAGCATGTATTTAAAGTTTATGCACATGTTTAAATGCCAAGTTGCTTTGGGGGCAGAATAAATTAAATTAAGGATACTGTAACTTGCCCTCTGAGGGGGGACGACTAAATTTTCTTGATACATTTTGAATGTTTAAGAAAACTTTTTCATTTTAATAGAGATATTCAAAGAAAGTTTTTTACACAGTTTTCATAGGCAGAATGTTAAATAGTTCACCTCTTTGAAGTGACAGAATACTAGATGCCATCAGATAATTTCTCTAAATCCTCTGGTTTCTTTGAAAATGATTGTTGTCTATTATTCAAGCATGCTTTTGTGAACAGATGAGAATTATAAAACTTGTTTCCCATCTTTCCTCTTAGAAATAGAGAAAAGCACTTCAACAATAGTCTAACCACATAAATATACTTAAAAGCTTCATATTACATTTATCCATGCTCTACCTGAAGATAAAACCTAAGATAATCAGAGCTATGTGTTATGGCTGTAGATAAATTTTGCTGTCCTTCTTAGGGTAAATATGACTTTACTCTGAACACAATTGCAGTAATACTGAGTGTAACTACTGTCACAGCCAGCACCAGTAGATGTCATGTTGTTTGTACATACTTTAGGAAGTCATATCATTCAAAAATTTTTCAGACAAGTTTTGCATCCGAGGAATATCAAAACTAAGTTGTGTACATTGCTGAACTTACATTTTAAATTGCCTAAACATGAAAAAAAAGCATATACAAACCCAAAAGAAAATGGAAATTTGTGGGTAATATTGTAAGGAATGGGGAGAGCCAATGGATTGTATTAATATTGTAATTTTAATTTGAAGTTCTAGACTTCTCTGATTGCAAATCATTGCTTACTTTAGTACTTCAATGTCTCTGTATAGGAAATTTGCCAATTTCCAGATTGCTCATCAAAGAAATCATTCTCAGAAATATGGAATGTAAATTATTGGAATGTTTTGTTTTCCTTTGTTATCACCTTTGTCATAGAATGTAAGAAACATGATTTCAGATTGCATTCAATGTAGAAATTATTGATACTTTATCTGCTGTTGTCATGACATTTAATGAATCTTTCCATTTTTCAATTCTGAAATCTTACATTTGATACCTTACCTCTCAGAAATTTAATAACAGCCAAGCCCTTAATAAACTTTAAGTTAAAAAATAATTATCATGAATCTCAGCTCATTAACTTTTCTCTAACATGTTTTCTGTGTAACTTATCACTTGTGGATGTGTACAACCAAATATTATAAATCAAATTTCGTACCTGCATAAAGCACTGAAATAAATGGCTTTATACTGGCATAAAAATCCAGTGATGAACTGGGCTCTGAACCTGTTTATTTTGTTCTCTTGGGAAATAGGAAACGAAAACAAAGACAAGTAAAACATCAAGAAGAAGAGCAAATGTGAGACAACATAAATGGCCTGAAATTGATTCCTTTTACTTTGGTGACATTTCATTAACTTCAGTGGAGTTTTGGAGGATTTTTATAGAAAGGCAAGTGGAGAACAGAAAGAAAGACTTTTCTTGCAGACCCCAACAGTCTGATTTGCTGACCTGTGATTTTGTATAGGGAAGAGCAATATGCTACTTTCAATTCTCAAATAACCTTGTCTCTCTTTATTCACATGTGACTTTGCAGATCATTTGTATCAAAAATTTCTGGGGAAGATCCTAGCTATGCAGCAGTCCAGAAAAAAGGCTTGTGGATAGAACTGCTAATCACAACTCTGATATTTTTAAATGAAAGTTCTCTTCAGCTTTCTTACTAGTCACAATAACAGGCTGTGACTACTTGATTATTCAGAAATGTTCCAGGAAGATGGTTCATCTAAGGAAAGCAAATATATTGTGTTTTCTATCTATTGGTGACTATTTTTTTAGTAACTTCAACCAGAACAAAATGTACAGACACACAGCCATTAAGAAGTGAAACTTCTTAATTAAGATTAAGCAACAAATAGCAGTCTGTATTTTAAATATTCTGTTCCAAATACTCAATGGGGAAAAATGAATACTAAAACACTTCCTGACTTCAAAATCAGGCTGCAACCAGAATTAGGCCAAAAATTCCTGTTATTTTTATCATTGTACAGTTTAGTACTTTTCATGGTTTAGGAGAACCATGAAAATTTGGCGTGGGAGTCAGCTTGCAGATTCTGATACATCTAAATATATATGTCTATATATGAGTGAGTGTCTTGAGTCAGTTCCTGAAAACCATCCATCTGGAGCTATTTCAAACACGGCAGTAGCTCTGTGGCATCTGCACAATTTTGGAAGGTGTGACACATGACCAGCGAAAAACATGCAACCTCTACAGGAGTGGTTGTAGGCCATGTAGGGTGTCCTAGAGTGTCTCAAATGAACTGAACTCTAAGCTCCCATGGTAGCCAATGGAACTCAGATAAAGAACTGTTTGACAGACACCTTCACCGAATAGCTCTCATGACTCTATTATAAAGTTCACAGCTGGGGCAGATCTGACAATAACCTGCAAATACAGAGGTAAGTTCCCGTGTCCTAGTCTGAGTGCTGGGCCCTACTTTTACTGAACAAACCAATGTCATGGCAGTCAGGAGAACAACTCGGCTGTAGCAAATTTAGAATAGCTCTGTGATTGTAGAACAACTGATAATAAAATATGAATAAATAACTGTGGCTTGAAAATAGACCAATAAAATGCTCTGTAACTTAAGCTTTGTATTGTGGACTGCATTTAAGAACTTGTCTGATATCAATACGTACATACAGCTGGTGCTCTTGTTCTTTAAAATCTGTTAATTTTATTTTCTTTTCAAAATAAATTTTAAAAACCAGTCATTTCGCATCAGTATGAAAGCAAGTTTTACAGCCAACTAAAATCCATTAAAATCTGTATTCCTTATAGAAACATTGATGCAGCTGCTGGTGCAAACAGCAGTGCCGTAAGGTATGCCTATATTATTTTGTGAATGATGCATGCTGTGAAGGGTGTTTGAGCACAAAGCTGCCAGATGCTCTCTGTGACTTGCATATTTGTAGGTCATTTGAGCATTCTGATGGCTGAGCTGTAAATGATAAAATTATGGAACAAAAAAGAAAATCTGTATCATGCCTGCCCTGTGACTTCAATGATACAGCATTAGATCAACTTTTAATGTGGCTGAATTTAATTCAGAAGAAGCAGACTTGTGTCATGATTCTACCTGTTGTCAGCTGCTGATAATGCAGTTTTCTCTCACACACTTTCAAAGGTTGCAACTGTGAAGCAAATAAGCTTATGTGCATTTATTGCCCCCATGCTAACTTCCAGCTTTAATAATCGAGAAAGGAACTCAATTGTTTTGGTTTGTGAGATGAGTGCTATGTGGAAAGGACCAAATTCTTCTTAGTCTTTATAAAAACACAAATGCAATGTCATCAATTATTATGGTGTTATCCACAGACCTCACAAATCCCTTGTGCTAGTCTCCTGTCAGAGTAAAGAGGAACTCCCAAAGGTCTCCAAGTTAAATTCACAGTCAAAAAGACTGAAGTGAAAGGAAACACTGAGTTGGAGATGTTCATAGCTAATACTATAGTATATGGAGTATGTTAATCAATCACACAGAGACATATCTGAAATTACTCCTGATAGAATTTAGAGATGACCCAAAGATTTGTATTATATTAAATAAAAAAGGGGTGCACCAATCACACAAAGAAGTTTGTTTTACTTGCTAACTTTGGATGTCCCAAATAAAGTATGTGTCAGTGCAGCTGAATAAAGCATTAGAGATTGTGGAACAATGAATGTCAGCCATGCAGAATGCGAGACCGCATGCTGGAAATTTGTAAGGAGGTATAAGGATTTAGGAGTTATACTAGTCAAGAGATTCAAGCTTTTTATGCAATGTTGTGACTGTGACTCCTGATGTGTAAAGTGGGGATTAGTTCATTAAAAATGAAAGTTAACAGTAGCTTTGCATGTGGCATCGGTGAGTCCAGTACTGGAGTACTGTGTATTGAGCAAGTACCCCGTGATTTTAGTGAGATTTTAAAAAGATGAAAAATGTGCAGACAAGATGCACAAATAAAGGTTCTAGAAGACTCAGGAAATGTCATAGAGGGATAAATGTTTGGTTTTCCACAAGGAGATTGAGAGGTGACTTCATTAGAGCACACAAATACTCTCACTGAAGAAAATGCCAGGTATTAAAAGACCTTTACTCTCATCAGGTATAGTGGTTGGAATTTAGAAGTAGATTAATACAAATTCAAAACAAAGCACAAATCCTTAACATTGAAAATAATTGCAGCAAACGACAAAAACTCAATCTTCTGAAACCCTCAAAATTGTACAAGTGTATAGAATAAAAAGTGGCTAGTCAGTCAAAAGATAATTGAATTACATTAAAAGGTCTGTGATATATAAGAATCTGGCTGGGTGAACTAGTAACTTGAAACTTGTAAAGGTGTGAAAAGAGTTTGGGTAGCCCCTTCCAGGATACTAAGCAGAGGAACCAGGAAGTCTGAACAAGGAGAAATTCTGAGAAATATGAAAGATGTCAAGGTGGACCACAGAGAAGATTTGTAGCATAACCAAATTTGAGGCCAGCTGAAACAAGCAGGTGTATGCCTAACACAAAAGCAGCTTTGAACTTGATGCCAAAGCCAAAGTGCTGCTAGACGAGTATTACATAATGTTGTTGAATACTCAACACATATTTTATGGCTAAGACTATTTACCCTGCCAGTTTCTTTGCTTTCTTTGTACATATCATTTCTAGCAATCTTAATTTTACTTTCTTTCAGGAGCAAAGATAGGTTCAAGAAACCATAATAGGTGGTTCTCTGAGACTTAGATGACATTTATGTAGCTTTATGTCATGCATCTGTAATAATACCAGGGGGAGGAATAGATTTTCCATGTCCAAATGCACTAGTCTGTTGGTATATATCAGAAAAAAATACTCTCTACAAGTACTAAGTTCAAACTGAAAATAAATGAAAAAGATTTTTGCTATTAAGCACAAAAATAACATTAAATAGGGCATGGCAAAATATATCAGGAAACCAAAATCCAAAGCTCTCGCAGGATAGCTTGTTTATCAAGTTTCCAACCCAGATTTTGGATCAGATAGTTATGGATAGGTTCAACTAGTCTCAAATGTTTTTGCATGCTTACATCAGTAAACCTTCAAACCTTCTCAGATTCACTTATATCATTAATCATAGTTAAGAATAGGCAAACATGAAAGGCTACAGCCCACTCATTCTGAGTGTATTCAGATATGCATTCAGATTAATGTGTAGTTAATTTATCCTTATTTCTATAGTTTATGAGTACTTATTTATGAGTTGTAAAAAAACAGCACAGTGAGATGTTAATGCAGCCCTTCCGCAAAGACACCACTTAGGCAATATTTGGCAAGAACTACATAATATTTTGTTTGCAATTAGCTTTTGGGGTCATTTTCTGTATCAATGGGAGTCTCGTTTGATTAATTATCCACTACTGTTAATCCTTTTTTTCTTATATTTATAGATTCTAAAGCCAGAATACTCTACTCATAACATAGTATTCAGTGATGCCTATATTAATTTCCTAAAAACTTCTGGTTACACTTGCTAATAACACTTAAAAAGGGTTCTGATCTTGATTTGGAGACTTTAGCTGATGGAACTGATTAAGTTGTGAGATAAACTTTTGAAATGGTTAATTAACCTTCTTCTTAAAATATGCATCTCATTTCTTATGTAAATTTGTCTATCTTTGGGCCCCAGAGGTAACATTTTTTTTGTTCAGTGGTTTCTATTGTCAATGTAGACATTTCCCCTTCACCCATATGGTGCATATCCATAAAATGTGATCAGACCAAGATTAGTCAGTGCTTTCCCATAAGGATATTTATGTGTAGAGGATAATCCCACATTTGATGAGGGAATTGTAAGGCTTGGTTATTGTCTTTTGGGCAACATTCTTTTTTGTATAGTTGCTTCTGCTTCACCATGGTAGTTGCGGTAATGATGATTTCTGATTATGAAAGTTTTGCTTAAAAATCCCTTGCTTCATAAGCTTTCCTGTACAGTTGATGGCATTTCTTACCAATCATAAAGAGAAAAGGAGAAAAGAGTTCAAATTCCAGGTTTTAGCCATTCTTTTCCCTTGTCACTGCATTTGAGAGTAAAGTTGTCTGTAGTAGATACTATCTTAAGTAGGATATCATATTCCAATGCTCCTCTACTTTTCTAATTAACCCAGACTATTTTTTTTTTCAGAGTCATCCCACAGTTCCACCAGAGAGTTCAAAATACATTATTGTCATTTTTCTAGTCAATAAACCATCCTGGTGTATGGAATGGACTTTGCATACAAGAAGCTGAGGTCTTACTTTCTCAATATTCTTAATACTTTTTGGCAAACACATTCTAAATTTTTAGGTAAACTGTTGAAAGTTAGTGGCACTCTAAGTTTTATACACTTTAGATATCTTTGTTACAGTGAGACAAATTTTGGTTAAGCACATCTGTGATGGCTGGAGGACATTTCCTACTGTGCCTCCTAGACATAAAGTGGTAGTCCTGGCTCTTGTGCATTTACACTGATGTGGGTACAGAAGTATGAAAAAATATATTTTTGAACTTGTTTATGCTACATATGTGTGTTTATATTAGGAAAGACAAGTAGGCCTGCAAGTAGTAGTATACAATGTGAAATAGTGAGGATTTTTGCTTATGGTTACACTGCATTCATTGAATTAGAGGAACTAAACAAAACTAACAAAAAAATCAAAGCCCCAAAGACTGCAAATCAGAAGAAACCTTACAATTAAGTTTGTGGATGCCACAAGCTAAAGCATGTCCAATTCAGCACATTCCTTCTTATAGCTTTTAAACTGTTTTTAGATTATCTACAACATGAATTGTTTCTAAACAAGGAAATGAAGAAGGAAGATTAAGAAGAGGTTCTTTACAATGAGGGTGGTGAGACACTGGAACAGGTTGCCCAGAGAGGTGGTGGAGGCCATGTCCCTGGAGGCATTCAAGCTCAGACTTGATGAGGTTCTGAGCAATCTGATCTAGTTAAAGATGTCCCTGCTTACTGCCGGGGGGTTGGAATAGATGACCTTTAAAGGCCCCTTCCAACCTAACATGTTCTATGACTCTATGAAACAGAAACATTTCAAATGATAAGCTGACAAACTCTAGACTAATTTCAATTTAGCTACCTACAAAGGTTACCTAAAGCCATTAATTATACAAATTTTTAAAAAGACTTTCTCATGGTTTCCACACTGAACTAACCTAACACTATCTGTACAGTAGACTACATTTTTAATTTTTTTCCTTTAGCAATGTCACCGAGGAGACACTTTTTGTTCAATTGTAGGGGCCTTAATTTCTCATTCTCCTTTTTTTCTCTCAACAATCTTAAAATATACACCTTGATTCCCAACCGCTCCTCTTGTTGGGCATATCTACACTGGAGACCAAGAAGTGTTTCTTAGCTCCTGGGTGCCTGCGCCAGATCACCCCTTGTATGTCCTAACTATATCACAAGATGACATGCAGGGATTCACTATCATGACTGCTCTCCTCCCAACAGCTAACCAGCAAAAAGCAACCCCTGTGCTAAAGTCTGCAGACTATTTACTACCAAAAACACTTAATAGCTAGGAAGAAACAAAAAAGTGAATAAGCTAAATGGCAAAACCTTGACTTTGTTTTACTTGGGATGATGCAAATTACATTTTTTCTATGTCTTCTTTCTTCTAACTGCAATAAATGACTCCACTTGTAAAATGAAGAGCAGTAATCTCAAAGCAGTGCATGGTGAAAGAAGTTATACAAGGATAGGAGGCATCAAATATTTCTTCTGTGTAGACCTTTTAGTGCCAATTTATTACTTTTGATTATTTCGACTCATAAAGTAGTTAATAATTTATAAAGTACCTATTTATACACAGAAATGTACTTCCTGCCATTCCCAACTGCAAGACATAATTCTAGGATTAAAAATCATGTTGGTGAATGGTTTTATGTAAATGTAGAATTAATTTGCATTATTAAATTGATTCTTTTTCCTACCAAAACAGAAGGAAGGAGTATAACAGAATAAATAAAATGAACAATAGTTTATAATTCCAATAATGGATATTTACAAACTGCAGGATTATGCCATCTTCTTTCTCACTGAAAGATTATTCTTCATATTTATAACTGAAATAATAGTAAAGGAACCATTTGCTTTAAGGTTTATAAAATAAGTATCCTACCAATGTCAAAGCCATGAATTTTGGTCTTGGTCTTTTACAATTTATTACATATGTTTATTACATCCATTATGAAATCATTTTTATTTCATGTAGCAAAGACTTTGTTAGTTATCTGGACTTTGTTACCTACTGCTTGCAATAATTAGAAAATATTCTTGTTTTCTGAGAGAAGAGATGGGCAAAATTAAGAGAAAAAATATTTTTACCTCAGTTTATACTGCATGTCAGTTCATCTGCTCCCAGGCTCAGAGGGTAAAAAGTAGAAATCTGTGGATAGCAGGAGTAGGATAACATCTACTATATAGGTTGAATACCAGTATCACTCAGGGTCAGTGTTGTAATTAAAAACAGTAACAAATATATTGTTGGAGACAATCTGGTTCCCTGGAGATAGGAGCAAAATTTTAGCTTTATATGTGTTTCTTCAGGTTCTTTATTTTATGTTTTTGGCAAGAGAATAATTAATTGTATAGAGCTGTGGTCCAGGAGGTCTAAGAGAAGTATTATTTTTTTATGTCTCATGAAAGAAATTATTGGGCTGTCCACTGCTGATCGAAATGTTTCCAAAACACATACTCAGTCTGTCCATATTAAGATGGTTTAAATTACACTGAAACAGACCATTGTACCAGACAGAAAAAAAGATCTTTCTCTCTTAATCCCTGAGAGCATCTTAGTTTGGCACCAAAAATCACAGTGACTTCCAAGACATTTGTAAAAATCTAATTATTTTTATTATTTCATGAATTTAAAAACTTTCTATTTATCAAGGGGTGAACTCATTGATAATTTCTCTCTGCAGTCTTTAAGCATGCACAGAATTTCTCTTAATTCCACTCTTCAAAACCTGATTTGTTCAACGACTTCCTGCAAATCCTCAGCTTATTTATATCAACCCTTTAATAACTCTTCGTCCATTTTCTCCTGAAAGAAAATCTATGAATACTGCTATTCCCAAAATAGTATTTCTATCAACCTCAAATCTGATGGGTCATGTGGAAATACAAACATATTCCAATAAGACTGAATCTTATTTTCTGGGAAGTTCTATAAAATATAATTGTAGTTTTTGCATACATTTTTCACAGTGGCAAATTTTGCTACGTTAAATAATAACACACTTTTGTAAACTTCATGAAATAATTACCCACAGTTTCAAACTGTAAAAATATAAATGAGCAGTGTATGGCTTGAACAATGAGTTACCTTAATGTGATTACTGTCAGTACTTTATTATGCTCCTGTTTTTCATAGATGGAAAGTTATCTTAGTATATCAGGCAGTTAAAGACTGAGGTGTTATCATCAATAGATCCCTTTGGAATGTCTTACTCAAGCATGGTAAATAAAATTAATAGTAAAGGTAAAACTGTGGTTTTCTAACATAATTACCACACATTTTTATCACACTGAGAAGCTATTCCCCAGAGGTCCTCCTTGATAAAGTCATGTATTATTGTTATTGTTATTCACTTTGTTCCTGTTTCTGTGTACCTAGACAAAGATTTAGCATTTCCTAGGAAACATGAATTTGTGCAGTAAGATGCAAATAAGCATCACCAATTACAGCTTGAAGGTGACTCTATGTGAAATTAATTGATCATTCCTGATCAATATCTGATACATCCAAATCACCAAGATAAAGGCTGAATGCATGCAGAAAATTAACTGCATACTTTGCCCTTACTAAGACCTCCCTAGATCAGATCGAATACCCAGTGATGGAAAAAAACTTGCACTTTTCTATTCCTAGTGTCCTTTTCACAGAGAACTTACTTCTTCAGAACTATCAATCTGGTAGCTCTAACTAAAATTTAGCTCACTTTAGAAGAAATACATATTACTCATTTTAGATTCATTATCCTACATTTCAGCTATGAGCTTTTAGTCTGCTTTACTGTAGTTAAATTACTTCTCTGTCTTTCTAATATCTCACTTCCCCAGCTATTCACCCACTGCCAGTTTCATTTCTTTATAATGCCAGAGATGCACTGTTTAAATCTAAAGTGTTCTTAAGAACATTAAGAACATTAGTTTGCAAAAGGCTCCTTGCAAGATAGAATTATACAGACTAAAAAGAAGTCAGAAGCACTTAGAAGAAGAAGAGACTACACTAGATGTCTTCATCCTGACACTTAAATGGAGTGTGACATTCTCAAAATATTATGTGAACATGGGATGGTCGAGAAAATAGTAAAATATTTGTGTTCTATTAACACAAAAAGTTGTGTAGAGGCATAAAGGAAGATTCAAAACCAGAAATGACAGGGTAGTTTAGGAAAAAAATCTAGTATGGCAGTAATACTATCACATGGAGAAAACAGTATTGTACTTTATAAGAGATGAAAGCTTCTGTCTGTTGTATGAGAGAGATAAAACAGAAAAGCAATAAGTACTGCATAATCCGAACTCATTGTTCAAGCCATACACTGCTCATTCTCTGACAGCAGTCCAAGGATAAACATCAGTGGTACTTATGTACAGGCTGCTTGCATAAGTATTTAAAAAATACTACATTGACTCAGCGCAGTAAATAATACAATTTATTAAAATAAATAGAATATGTGAATTAAGGTCACTTTCTAGTGCAAAGAATAAAGTCATAAATCTAATCTTGCTCAGCCCTGGGATTGGCAGACTCAGATTTTTCCCACTCATTACATTAACTTATTACATTAAGAATCATTAACTGAAATATGTAAAGAGAAAACAGCTCAAGCCTGTGATCCTGTCATGTACTTCTTCTGGTCCAGTAATAGTTTACAGGGGCAATTAAGAACAAAGCAAAACAAAAAATCTTTCCCCAAGTAAGCAGTTCCACATTTGGTCCTAAACAGTTTCTTGTCTTGTAACGTTTAGGGAATATTGAGAACTTCTGTTTCTTTGAAACATGAAACTGTTATCAGATATGCAACTAAATAAAGCATAATATCCTGTTTATCTACTAGTTCTACTACTGGTAGGGTTAAATTGTCCTTTTTATGATTGAAACTGTGGGATTTCTTTAGTATTGGACAGTATCTCAATGCAAAAGTAGAGAGAATGTAAGAAAGAATAAACATCTGAATAAATGTTTGATTTACTTGACCTGAATTTTCTTCTGTGCATAACTTCACAAACTGCAAATGAAAATGTTGCATGCTGAGATATTCAAATTGTCCACAGGAGGATAAGGAGAGGGTCTTCAGAGGCAAAGAATTTCACTAGTTAATCATTCTTTGAGAAAAAAATCCACTTTTTCAAAGTGATTTTTCTGAAACAATATCCACGGTCCTTAATTTTAATTACTGCAGATGATGTTTATCATATTTCCTCATGTTCCCCTCCCAAAAATATCCTACAAGCTAGTTACTCTCTACTAGAAACAAAAAATACATCCCCTAAGGTTTGTGTAACATAGAATCATAGAATGGTTTGGGTTGGAAAGGCATCTTAAAGATCACCGAGTTCCAACCCCCGGTGTCAATTGTACCACACAGCTTAGTGTTGTTGGCAAACTTGCTGAGGCTGTACTCGGTCCCACTGTCCATGTTGCCAACAAAGACATCAAACAGTGCTCGTCCCAGTATCGACCCCTGAGGGACACTACTCATCACTGGTGTCCACCTGGACATCAAGCTATTGACTGCAACTCTTTGAGCACAACCATCCAGCTAGTTCTTATACACAGAGTGGTCATCCATCAGATCTGTGTCTCTCCAATTAAGAAACAAGGATAGCATGTAGGACACTGCCAAATGCTTTGCACAAGTCCAAGGAGAAGGTGACAGTTGCTCTTCTCTTATCCACCAACACTGTAACGCTGTCACAGAAGGCCACCAAATTTGTCAGGCACAATTTGTCCTTAGTGAAGCTATGTTTTCTATCACCAGTCACCTCTTTATTTTTCATGCCCCTTAGCATAGTTTGTAGGAAAATCTGCTCTATGTTCTTGCCAGGAACAGAAGTGAGACAGACCAGTCTATAGTTCCCCAGGTCTTCTTTTTTTTTTTTTCCTGTTTAAAAATGATTCCCTTTTCCAATCAGCAGGAACTTCTCAAATGTGATGGATAGTGGCTTAGCAAATTCAGCCTCTGGTTCTCTCAGGACCCTCTGATGCACCTCATCAGTTCCCATGGAGGTCTCAGATCTGATCTTCTCCTAGTATGGGTGATCATCATCACCAGTACTAAATGTCAGTTGCTAGTTTTGGTGTCATGGAACAGTGGCCCTACACATAACTGTATCCCTTACCACAGTTCCTTAATTTAACTACTGATAGTAGTACAACAAGTAACCCTTCTTCTGTTGTTGTATTAATTATAGGGAGAAAGAAAACCCAAAAAGACAGTTGTTCTCATCAGTATAATAAGCATATAAGGGAAAAAAAATGCATTTGATTAGTAATGAGATACTGTATCTATGAACAGACTTCTAACGGATACTTCACATCTACCTATTTTTTTTTCCTTCCCACCAGGGTGATTCCTGTATCAAGCTCATAACAACTTGTAAGTGCACTAATGCATTTCTTTTAGAAAATGACTGATTCCAAAATGTCAAGTGATGAAAAATCTACTGTGCTCCTAAGTGTAATATTCCAATGGTTAATTACATTCATCATTAAAAATGTTTCCCTTTTTTATGTTCTGAATACGTCTACCCTCAGCTTCCAGCCATAGCATCTCATTATACCTTTGTCTGCTAGATCAAAGAGGTCTCTTCTCTCAGAAATCTTTTTGTGTTAATACTGATCATCCATAATTCTATAAGTTGAATTTTGATGTTATTGAAGTTGATTTGATTTTTCATAACCTTTTTGACTCTTACACTAAGTGCACACAGGAATGTAAAGCTGAAATGCCTGACAAATTTCATATTGCTTTATTTTAGTCTTTGCATCTGTTTGACAATCCGAATGACTATTGAAAATCTGGGGAGTTTATAAGTGTCCTTGTCAAAATAGTTGTTTTTCTAAAATATTTTCCAAAACCTGCAAGATCCTGGAGGCTTTTTTTTAATTGCTGTAGCCAATGATCTTGACATGGGATAAAGTTTAAAATCATGCTTTTTCTCCCTGAAGTGATATTGCACTGTGAGAAAGAGATGCACTTCATGAAAAAAAAAAAAAAGTCAACCCTTGAGACTTTGTAGGTAAACAGGATATGGAGTATATTTTAAAGTTACACCATTATGAAATTTAGTGAGATCAGTATAATTTTAAGAAACTGCTTTAAAGCAACCCCACACTGACCCACTTTTTTGTTGTCATTTCTACAATAAAAATTGATAACACATTCTTGTCCTTGCAGAATTATTGTATTGACAGAGGAAATTTAACTCCATGCATGATTAATGACCGAGGTAGCACTCTATCAAACCTGCAACATGCATTGGGATATTCGATGCATCTGACAGCCCAAGAATGATTATTCTTTAGGGGAACAGAAAGCAGACTGGGACAAAATTACAGTTACCGATGCATCCTGCTGCATCAATAAAATGGCACACCACAACAAATGGGACTCTTGACCTCATCACTTACAGCGGAGCAGATCATTTGTATAAACAAGTTATTTAGGTGCTTAGACAGTTTTCTTTAATGTACTTTGCTGTTGATTAATAAGGCCTCCCTCCATTTTTGCACAACATGTTAGAGAGGTTTTGAGAACGAAAAGAAGCAACGCAGAGTCCTGAGAATGAAGCAATACACTGGAAATTTCAGTTCTATATAGATCTTTAGTTCTAAATTGGGCAAATTACATATTTATTAAAGCTTTATCTCAAGAAAGTATCATGCATTAAGTATGCTTGTAGGTACCATGTGTAAACATTAAAAAAGCCCAGAAATGCCAACTCCATTTTCATGGCAGACCTTTTGTATGTGTTATCATGAGAGTTGTGCTAATTTTTAAAACAACACAGCTGCTATTTTCTCCCCTAACTACATATATCCTTTCTCCTAGCAGACTAATAAATCATTTTCATTGTGCTCTAGGTATTTTTTTTCTGCATCTCATTATGATATTTGAAAATATTGGAGAAAACAGAGCAGTTTCTGTTACAGCCAGAGAGCTTTTCTGAAATGTTATGCTGTGTGTTTTCATTGGGAAATGAGAATTTGCTATAAAAGCAATGTTTTATCGATTTAAACTAATGTTTTCCAAAATAACAAGTTTGCTACGCCCATCTGTTTAACTTGTAAGGAATGAATTTTCAAAGGTCATTCTAGATATTCTAGTATTTCAAGTTGTCATCAGTTTCTGAACTATAATCCAGGGAAATGATTCAGGGGTTGTCTGATTTCTAGATTATTTCCATTATGCAGGGAAAGACTAACTCCAGAGGCCTCCGTATAGGCTAGCTAAACAATCTCCATGCATAAGGCAGCCTGTGTATGTTTCTTTTTCTGAAAATAACAAAGCCCTGATTTTATTTTTTTAAAGCAATTAGTAGATTTTGATTGTTGGTTTTTTTTAAAAAAATTGACTCCACATTTCAAGTTAGAACAATCATATTGAAATAATTTCTGATTTTCTCTACAGAAAGAAATACAACATTAGTGAAGTAAATAAGACTGTTTTTTCTCTTTACAGTCTTTATTTCTATCCTTTTTCTTGGTCTTAGATTTCAGATAGTCTGGTTAATTCTCTTGTTTTTGTCTTTCTTGTTGTTTCTTTTGACCATTCAAAGTCAAAAGAGGACATTGCTGAACTGAACAATAAAATATGTGCTTAAACTTCAGTTACAGCTACAGAGAGACAGATCTTAGTCATCTGTCAAGAATATCTGACAGATTAATTAATTAAAAATTAAAAAATCAGATCTTTTAGCTTAGACAATCCAAGGCATGTTGGGAGTCTCTTTAGATACATACTTCTGAAAAAAGCTGTAAGAAAAACTAGACTGTATTCTGCAGTCATGTATTAAGTATTATTTTATGTATTTTTTTAGCCCTTATTTATTTTTATATTTTCCTTATTTTCTGGTGTGTTAGCAGTTCTGTTAAAGCAAGACAGAAACATTTTGAATTTTTTCCTTCTTCACAAGTGTTGGATCCTATGTGAAGAAACACTGATCTGCAATTTAAGTTACTCCAACTCATTTGGACTTTCATATTCTCCTCCAGTAGTTTACCTTTCCTCCCACAAACCATACAATGTGTTACATATCCCCCAGCAAAAATTCTCACTCCACTCCCCCGTTGCATAATTTTCAAGGAAATATTTCCTCACTCGTTAAAAGCCTTATGATTAAACAATGAACCAAACTAACTGGAATTTGTTCAGTGCTTCACAGCAACGCAGGAGGAGAAAAAAAAAGATGTTAGTCTTAGTTGAAGGAAATTAAAACGATTTCTTAGAAAGGCTGTCCATTTCGTGGTCCACTTTTCTCCATTAAAGTCTGTCCATACTTCCAAGCAGAGCTCTCTTTCCCCCCTAAGAGCATAAGACACCTTGTAACTAAAGCTAAGGGGATCACAAGAATCTTACTAATTATGGTGGTTGGCAGAGCTGTGGAAATTGAAAGTATAGCCTTTTGCAAACCCCTTGCTCCATCTTTAATAAGTCAGCAAAACAGGAAAGGAGAAACTAACCAGTGTTGGACTTCTCAGTGTTGCACTGAATCACTGCTGTCTTTGCTGCATTTCATCCTCCTGCCCTAGGAGAAGGTGAATGACTGACTGATGTATGGCATTGGGCTGGACTGACTGACAATTGTTCTGTTTTGCTGCTCCTAGCTTTTTTCTGTGCAGCTGTTTACACAACCTATGCCTGACACTAGACTAAACAATGCCGATCCTTAGTGTTCTGCATAAATATGCAGCTCTGTATTAAACTCTTGGAGACATGTATTGATCTTTGCACCATTACAAATGTCTAAGTTTTATCAAGCCGTAACATCATCTGTTTAGCATAGCTCATTCTCTTTTCTGGTAGTCATGTTTCCTCACTGTGTTGTGCTAAATAATGACAGAATCTAGATTTTATGACTATTATTTGCATGACTGATATTCATTTGGACAGTCAATGTTCATTGTATTATTAGAGTCGTGAGTCAGTACTGTGGTCTCTGCCTTACACAGCTTTCAGCCGAGGAGGGGCATTACTTTCCTGGAATTGTCATTATTCTTCTCTGTAACCTTTTTCTCATCAAGAAACTGCTGTGTTTCATATGTTCCTGGTGATCTAAGCAGAGAGGAACTTAGACCAACATCTAGATGAAAACACAGCTTGATTTTGCAGTTAATAATATGACTGTGACTGAAACCAAAAGCTTTTACACTTTAAAACCTAATCCTCCCTCCTTTTTTTAGGTAGGTCTCCTATTACAGGATGAATGAATCTGATAATTCATTTGCTACAAAGAGCAGGAGGTATGCGTCAGCACAGATGAGTTACTGCAGTACCTACCCATTTTAACTAAGAATGTATAAATTAGTATTTCTGATTCGGTTATGTAATCTTTGTTGACAAGGGCTGTCTCCTTTGTGATGAGTATTGTAACACCTGCCTTGAAAAAGGTGTCTAAGCAGGGATGTAGTAAATATAATCTTGCTGTCTGGATGTAGTTTAACAGTATATGATTTATTCACTGTGACTACAGGCAAATGAGAGAGTGCTATCAATACTACACAAAAAGTATTTGCATCTGGAGTATGGTCGTCCCATTCTTCTCACAGTCACAAAGAACAATCAGTTTATAATACAGTCATAAAAATTTGTTGGTGGTATTGCATGCTTTGGTACAGGAAAAGTTTCTGATCCAGCTGCACTGGATCAATTTGCACAGGAAAAAATGTACAATTTTTCCTGTTGGAAAAGGAAGAGGGAAACAATTCAGCAGTCTTTCAAAATTTTGCAGGGGAATTTCAGTATGTATTGTGCTGCCAAGCATCTTAGTGGTTTGCCACTAAATTGGTATTATGCTGTTTAGAGAAACTTCTTGGTGAAATCATTCCTAATGATGGGGCGAAAAGTCATTGATATCCTGTGATCCACAGTTGTATGTCTCTTGCCCTGGGGAACCTGTAGCTCCTTCAGTGCTGTGGAGGAATGATTGATGTATGTACCAGTGTAAGATGTCATGACCATGTCGTCCTAAACCCCAAAAGTCAAGTGATAAAATTTGTTTCTCCATCATGACCCTGCATTTGTGACATTTTCCACTTGCTGAGACTTCATTTTTTCCGGAGATGAGGACATGCACTGTTTTTGTAAAGGTCATAACCTCCAGGCTCAATAATTGTTTTTTCTCTCTGGTCCATTTATTTAGTTTTCTCATTCAATTTCATTAAGATGCTTACGAGGAGAAGTAAAACAAGTTTTACTGTATACCAGTGAGTTTCAGGGTAAGACAAGCAATTCTATTTCTAACTCAACCCCATGTGTAACATCTTGCATTACAGAGCTCATGTGACTTGAGTCACATGTCATGCAAACCAAGACAGCAAACAGGTAAGAATCACACACAATGTTTTTTCATGTTGACTAAGAGGCACATTGCAAGGTCGCATTTTTGACATCTTGCCCTTGTTCAACCTCATTAGGTTTTTCTCTGCCCAGCTGTCCAGCCTGTTCAGGTCATGCTGGATGGTGGCACAGCCCTCCGGAGTGTCACCAGCCCTCCCAGTTTGGTATCATCAGCAAACTTGCTGAGGATACACACCGTCTCCTTGCCCAGGTCATTGATGTGTATGTTGAACAGGACTGGGCCAAGTATTGACCCCTGGGGGACACTGCTGGGTACAGTCCTCCAACTTGACCCTGCTCCATTAATTAGAACCCCCTGAGTTCTGTCACACAGTCAGGACTCAATCCACCTCACCGCCCCCTCATCTAGCCCAGACTTCCTTAATTTTCACACCCTTAATTAATGAGGATGTTATGGGAGACACTGTCAAAAGCCTTGCTGAAGTCAAGGTAGATGACATCTGCTGCTCTCTCCTCATCCAGCCATCCAACATCATAGAAGGCTACTAGATTGGTTGAGCATGACTTACCCTTGGTAAATCCATGTTGACCACTTCTAGTAACTTTTTAATCTTCAATGTGTTTGGAGATGACATCCAGAATGAGTCATTTCATTATTTTCCCAGAGACAGAGGTGAGACTAATTGGCCTGTAGTTCCCTGGGTCCTCCTTCTTGCCCTTTTTGTAGACTGGTGTGATATTTGCCTTCCTCCAGTCCTCAGGCACCACTTCTGTTCCCAAGACCTCTCAAAAATGATGGAGTGGCTCAGTGATAACATCTGCCAGTTCTCTCAGCACTTGTGGGTGCAACCCATCAGGGCCCATACTTATGGGTGTCTGCTTTGGCCAAGTGGTCTCTAACCCAGTCCTCCACAACAGAGGGAAAGTCTTCCTCTCTGCCGACCTTCCCCTTTGTCTCCAGGGTCTGGGATTCATGAGGAGCAGCTTTGGCAGTGAAGACCGAAGCAAAGAAGGCATTCATCACCTCTGCCATCTCTGTGTCTTCCACCAAGGCACGTACTTCATTCATCAGTGGGCCTACATTTTCCCTAACTGTGGAGCCAGGAGTTAATCTGTTGTCTCTTCCTGTTTATACCCTCATTAATTCCTGCAAGTGGTAGGATGGAGGAGAACACAATTTGTGCTCCTGATCCCTTAACCAGCTGTCCAAGGGCTCTAAAGTCTTTTTTCATTGCCCTTGGACTACTGGTAGCTACCTTGTCACCACCTACTTGAAATACTAGTAATGGACAGTAATCCAAGAGCCGGACCAGGGTAGGGAGATTTTTCTGTATATTCTTAATCCTGGCCCCAGGGAGGCAGCAGACTTCTCTGTGGGATGGATCTGGTCTGCAAATGGGGCCTTCTGTTCCCCACAGAAGGGAGTCACCCACCACAACTACCTTCCCTTTTTTCTTTGTTGAGGAAGTCCTAAGGCATGGGGGTGGATGGCTGGTCTGGGCAACTCATTGCATAGTCACTGTGCGTAGACTGGCGTCTAGACTATTCAGAGTGGCTTATAGGCGGCAGTCATCACAGAATCACCCCTTGTGGTGGGTAATTCAGCACAGGGGAAAGAAATTATTCTGTCCCGCTGAAAGGTACGACAAGAGCATTGTGTTTAACTTGCAGCAAGGAAAATTCAGGTGAAATATTAGGAGTGAGAAGAGAGTCAGGGCTGTGGTACACAGGGGTATATTGAGTAGGCAAGGCATGGAGTTGCCAACGTGGGAGATCATTATGAACGGGTTATACAAACATTTCTTAGGACTGGCAGGAACAACTGAGCCTGCTTTAAGGCAGGCAGAAAAACTGTACCATTTTTGCCCATTCCAGCCATATAGTTCTATATTTCTGGGTGATCTGGGATAAAATAGGAAACCATCAGAGAAATTATTTTTTAAAAAAAAAGGCCAGCAAGAGCAATATAATTTTTTCTCAAGTACTTTCCTTCCCCTTTCTGGTGTTTATCCTCTGCTGCCCACCAAACTCCTTCTCAGTCCAGAGCCATCTCCTTTCACAGTCCGTCTCTAGGAAGAGCCTCTTTGTCTCATTTCCTGCTGGGGTTTTTTTTGGTTCCTGTTCAAAGTTTGAAAGATACTGCCCTTGTATCATGAGTTCATTTGCTAACCATTTTTCTCTAGTGTTATATTTTCATTTTTTGCCTATGTGAGTTCAGATTCCGCTTTATGATGTAGTTTGTGAATCTTGGTCACTCTACTCATCTACATCAGCAAATGTTAGGTATCCTGCATTGCAGTATTTCCCATACCCTCTCTCTCTTAACTGCGTAGGAATGTCAGACTTAACTTTTGTACTCTGCAGTATGTTTAATTTAATGATATATATTATATGGTGGGATCAGTAGTCTGGGTAATTTTATATTACACAATTAGTACCTCATAGTTTTGGTTGTTAGGATTTTTTAAGAGTTTTAGCTGTTGATTTAAGCTTCCACTGTGAAAACAAGTACTTTAAGAAATACCTATTGGACATGCAGTTCTATATTTGTCAGCTCAATATGTTTATGCTCGCCAAAACACTCCTTAACATTTGTGTTGTTTTACATGGGACTACCTGAATGAGTGAAAATTCCTCACATGAGCAAGTTATGTATCCCAAATGGTAGTCAGCCGTATCTGCAGCCTTCACAGCTTTCTAAATATTTCTTGGCAGTATTGTTGGACTTCACTGTTTTCTTTGCCTGTTTTCAAAGGAAAAAAGAGTGGGGCTGTGATTTAGCAGTTCTGGGTTCTCTAATAATCTCTGCCCTGTTCTTGTTCTACAGTTTCAGGAAACATTTGCTCCTCAGTTTCTGCCTTTATACAACAGTGAGAACAGTGACAACAGTATTGATGTAGAAGGGTTCTATGGTAAAAATACTCCTATAAAATATTTCCTAGTCTTGGGATGGCAGAGACTAGATTGAGCCTAAGCCACTATAGATAAGCTAGAGGGGAAAGATTAATTTCATGTAATCTGTATTTTATTGAAATTCAGTCTGTACATTGGGTGTATGAAGGGAAAAGGAAAGCAAGAGACTTTCTAGCCAGAAATATACAAAAAAAGTTAGGGTATTTTTTTCCCAAAAAACCTTCAGGGCTTCTACTTTTATTGATCTAGATTTACTGCAGCGGTTAGAAGTAGTGCACAAACTTTAAAACACACTTAGTGTTCACAAATTGGCTGAGTGTATGGTATATCATGCCAACACTTACACTCTTTTACTGCAGTGCTTTAGGGCCAGAACCTAGCTATATTTCAGAGGAGTTAAAAAAAAGCTTGTAATTTCATCACTCTCCAAGTAATACGGTAGTACTGCAATACTCGTGGAGGGGATATTGACTTAGTACTTACTGGTATTCAGCCCTAAATCACTACCTGTATGACTGGTAAGGGAACAATACCTGTGATCTGTATTACAAAAATGGAATGCTTCACTGCACATCACTAAACATATAAATAGAATGCATAGAGTTTGGAGATTTTACCACTAATTCAAAAAGACAAAAATCTACAGAAAGAGTTCGGATTTGAAGGTGGGCAGTTGCCTGATCAATTTGTAAAGTCACAAATAGGTGAAGAGATTATTGCTTTTGTTTTCCGGGTATGTTGTTTCTGTTTTTTTTTGTTGTTGTTTTTTTTTTAACAAGTTGTATATACCAGCAAGCCTGTTCTGATCACATTCTTTCTATGAGGCCATTCTTCCCTGCAAACACTAACTACTTGCAGATTTTTGTGAGGAGTTCATCACAGAAAAAAATGTCAAATGAATGTGACTTTGTAGCTAAAGCTATATGAAAGTCAGCAGGTTTTGTTCAATGGGATGTGTGCATTATATTTTAGTTTTGGTGTGCATGGATTCATGCTTTCTGAGCTACAGGTTCAGACAACTCATCAAAACCTACTCCAAATGTCCTCTTTTATTCTGGCTTCATGGTAAAACCACTGTAAACACTCAGCTCCTATATTTGAAAATAAAAAGGCATGACTCACCCCTACTTTCTTCCAGCTCTATGCCATTTCTAACTCCACTGATTTCAGTGTCAGCATGATTTTGGAGACATTAAACTGACATAAACTTAAAATGATACAACATTTAATCAGATCCCTCAGGCTTAAAAGAGGTATTGCAATGATATCTGTTCACTGACCTTTGTGAAATGAATATGGAGACTTCAGTTCAGCTCTTATTTGAAGCACATAGTCAGCACTGAAGCTAACATCATTAATATATCTCCTCTTTGCAGTGCTAGAGCTCTGCAGAAATACAGACCTTTAGTCTATTAGGACAAGCATAAGAGACAGTGTCACATATCTTAGGAGGAAAGGATATATTTGGGGTCATCAAACACCGAATTCTGCATCCATATCACACAAAAATCCCCTCTTCTATGCATTGAAAACCTTTCTCTTAAAGCGGTGGGTTTTTTTTCCTTCTCTTTGCTTGACAATAATCCTCTTCAGCAATCAGATTAATCAGGGAAAGAGTGTCTGCCAGGACCTTGGTGAACGGCTTTAGTTTGGTCTTCTCACCTTTCATCTCCATGGCATGAAATAATAAAATATTAAGATGTTAAATAAAGAAAGAGTATTTCACAAATTGCAGGATAACCCTGGCACTAGAACCGTGCATGCATTGGGAGATACACGGGCATCTAAGGACTGAAGTGATTTTGCCTTTTCAATGGGTTACTTGTAAAAATTTTATTCCCCTCTTACCCGTGGGACCTGATACTGAACTTTCTTTACCCTCTCTAAGCAGTTTTGTGACCTGGACATGCCCCTCTTTTCTTTCCCTACATACATCACTGTGATCTGCAGTCAGATAATACTTATACATGAAAAAACCCCAATTACAACCAAATATTGTTTTCTTCAGAACCAAGTTATTTTCACATAATCCTGCTGGATGAATAGAAACTTTAAAGAAGCCATAAACAAGTTGCTAGTTCCTTTTCAAACAATGTTTCAGGCAATTGTGATGTCTGTGCCAACACAAAGCATTGCAACATAAAAAACCGAGATGTAGTTTGTATTTTCTATGGAAATACTACCTGATGTCTGGGAAAACTGGTGGAAATCAAATTGTTGTATTTTTCCTTCTTATGCAAAACCTGATTAAAACGTGTTTTAGCTGGAATTTTCCCAAACTTTTCTAAAGATTACCTGCTTTGAAAAATACTTTGAAGTTTACTGATGAAAAGCACACTAAGTAGTAGCTGAATATTATTATAAACACATGAGACGGGAGATCTGAAAAACTTTTGTTATTATGTGCTGACTTATAATGGTGAAGAACACCACAGATTTCTGTTTTCATTTACCTTCTATTGCTGGAAAATGTCAAATCACTGTTAATAGTGAAAATGTGGAGATTCATAGTTTTGTTATCTATGTATTTATTGTGGCAGACCACACAGAACCTTGATTAGTTCACTGTCTCTAGCCCATGAATATTGTCATCTTTTTTTCCTTGATTTACACACAGGTCTCTAATCATAAACCATGTTAAAAAGAAAATGTGTGAGGCTGTCTGCCAGAGCTTTCAGAAGGAGCTTGTCATAACTCAACAGCCATTCTAAAAGTAATTTCCAAAAAATCAATTTTGTTGGTGTTAAAGATAGTTGTACTTTAAAACTTAACTATTAATTCCACTTCTGTGTTCCTGACGGGGGGAAAAAAAAGCATACTATATGCTTTCTGTAATAAACTTACTTCTCCAGAAGAAAAAAAAAAAACCAAACCTCTTAATATTTCTTTCACATGCAAATTCTAATAAAAATGTACCTAGCTGCAATTTACTTGTGAAGTAAACCATGGGATGCTATGGCTGAAATTCTATTGTATAAGCAGAATGATTGTGAATGGGATTATCTATTGAAAATAAGATTATGGACTGGAAATTCTATTATATATTTCTCATCCAAGTTATTTTTATCAAGAGATAATAAAAATACATTGCCTACATTTATTTATATACATACAAACACACAACCACACACTCATATATATGTGCATGTGTGTATTGTATGCATGTGTATTTAGATAGATAGAGCTATATCTACAAAATTAATATCTAACTTGAAAGGAATGAAAAAGATTAATTCTTCCATAGCAGCTTTAAAGAATCTATAATATGCCATCATAATACACGTAAAGCATATTTCAGCTTTGCAAGCTTATTACACAATAATTTGTTCTTTCTAGAAGGGATTCACAGATTGGGCAAGAAGCTGAGTTTTCAAAAAACTTTTAGTTGAGAAATCATATCACCTCAATGTTCCAAATTTTATTCACAAACATGTCACTTATACTCCCATGATTTTCTCACTTTTCCCTAACTGACTTTTTGGTCCAAAATAACTACAGACATACCCAGGACTCAGTCTTACCTGAGCCCTCTTTGAAATAAATTCAATAGGTATCAGGCTATGAGTGAAGAGACTTCCCTTGTACTCTTAGTTTTGTCATTAAGTCACCAGAGTAATTTTTTGCAAAGAGATTTTTGTGCTTATCTGTCTCATGAAAGTTCTACTGATATTAGAGTTTCTTTGATATTAATGAAAAACAGCGTGCCGGCTACGTATTTCTGCCTTTGTAGGGGGGGTTAATGAGTTTTTAGTCTTCAATAGAACTATGAATTGATAGAACGATCTCCACCTTAACACTGTAAATAAATACTGAGATGAAATAAGACAGTGTTTTAGGAACTGGTTGCTTGAATTATGCCATTTGGTAATTCAAAAGGAATTGAAATCTTCCCTTCCTTCCCCTAGGAAGTGGTAGGAGTAATTAAATATTGAGCAAGTATAAAATGAAAATGAGTATATGCGGTTAAAAAACCTTAAATTTACTGAAGTAAGTTCTTTGTTCATGACCATGGCATAAAGAGAGTAAGATAACACAAACAAGTGGGATAGGACCTATTCAAATTCCCCAAATGAACCAGATGTCCTCAGAGCTGGACAACACTTGTTCATGTAAATTTAGTATAAGGCCTGGATAGTAAAGCATGAGACTCAACACTTAGACTCACAGAACATTTTGTGTTAGAAAGGATTCTTCATTGCCCTAGACATGGCTTCCAGGAGTCCAGCAGTCCAAAAAGATTTTCTTTTTCATAGATGTCTAGCTTTCTTGGCTGGCAGACAGTGAATTAATCAAATATTGTGCAGAGTTTAAAGATGGAGTTTGTAACTACATATCACAGACTTTCTCCACTGGATGGTGAGGGCCTAAGAGAATATACCTAATTAATCCTGTGTAGTAGATTATGCAAAGCTCTTTGAAGTCAGTAGAACTTCCACATAATTACAATATCACACAAATTAATATTGTTCAACCATTGTGTCAGTGTACAGGAATATATATTATACAGGTATAAATCCCTGGTCCAATAAGCAGGGACATCTTCAGCTAGATCAGCTTGCTCAGACCCAACCTGACCTTGAATGTTTCCAGGGATGGCACATCTATCGCATCTCTGGGCAAGCCATGCCAGTGTTTTAACACCCTGAGAGTAAAGAATTTCCACCTCTATCTAGTCTAAATCTACCCTCTTTTATTTTAAAACTATTACGTCTTTTCATTTCGCTACAGGCCCTACTAAAATGTCTGTCTCCATCTTTCCTGTAGGCCCCTTTAAGTACTGAAAGGCCACTATAAAGTCTCCCTGGAGCCTTCTCTTCTCCAGCTCTCTCAGCCTGTCCTCACAGGACAGGTTTTCCATCCCTCTGATAATTTTTGTGGCCAAATTTGGAGATATCCTTCTTTTACTCTGTCATTTTTATCTGTTTTACTCTTTTTTTTTTTTTTTGAGTAAAATCCCATGCTCTGCACCTCCAAACCAAGAATTTTAAACTGAAGACTTCTCCAGAATACAATAAGTTACTTTTTTTTTGATCTGTTAGTTTTAATTTATGGGGAACATAACGGAAGATTCTGCTATCTAGGGAACAACCAGCTCTAAGAGACTCAGGCAATGACGTGTTTGAATCAAAAATACTTCAGAGAGGATGTATCAGAAGGAAATGCATGTAGAAGGAGCACATCTGACTGCAGACAACATGAACCTCATGTCACGCTGTCGTGGTTTGGGCACCCATTCAGCGCACTGAAATGTTAAATTGTCACAATACTTCTATCTTGGATTAAGGTGTTACTCAGCCTCAGGTCAGGACTGGCATTTGAAATAGTTTCTAAACCTTTGTCTTCATAGTCCTTTCAAAGCAGACAATTTTATTTTCTCCTCAGTGCTGTTTGATACCACTTTTTTTTCCTCATCAGATGAGACACGCGCACAGTCGCTAAACAGATCATAGAAACACATATCCCATTTCAAATGTCGATACAATAATCTATGAAGACAGCAGTATTTCATAGCTTTTGTCTCATGAATTCTAAGTCTTTGCAGATTTTTTACACTTCCAGTTACCTCTGTTCTAATTAATAATCCTTCCTTTAAAAAAAAAATCCATTCAGTATAAGTGGGCTAAGTGCTATTTATCTAAAAGCCTCTGGCAGCTGAAGTCTGGATTAATCTTCTAGCTGAAATTAAATCATGTCAACTCAGATCAGCTTCCTTGTATAATCTGATTTTTGCAGGGAAGTCAGCTTCTCTCCCTTTATGTGACCTATGACAGCAATGTGAAGAAGGAAACTTGGCATCTCTGTGTGAGGTGGGTACTCAGATGGTGGAAATCAGCACAGATTTCTTCCTTTTCCTAGAACTTTATCAATTTAAATCACCTGAAGATATGGCTTGAACTCTTTTAATACATTTCATGGATCATAACTTTAGAAACTAGTAAGTCCAAAAACTTATCTTCCTATTCTATTGCTTTCTTTTGTGGTAAAGTCTGTGTGTTTCTATTCAAAAACCTTACCTATCTTTCATGATTTTAAGAATGGCATCATAAATTCTCATGCTTTTCTCCATATGTATATTATATATAGCTATCCTGTTAGCTTCTATGCTGCTTTACTGCATTTATTTCACAAACTTTATGCGTAAGTAACCCTACGCAAGCCTCCATTTAAAAATGAGTTCTGCAAGAGGCCTGTGGAAATTACAGTAAGCAGCAAATTCCTGCTGCTTATAGATATTGACTTTACAGTGTGACTGAATTATATCCATCTTCTCTCTCTCTTTCTGTCATGCTTTTGAACTAGACTTCAGTCACTTTGGTTTAAATTCCCATTTCCAGAGCAACGTTTTTCAGTAGTGGCCATTGCTTATGATAATTTTATGCTCTAAGCAGGTTAATGTATTAATTTTTTCCTTAAACAAGTTCCCAATTATGGTACATCCAGTGCCAATTTATGTTCTCATTCTAGATTGGCTTTTGTGGTATAAAGGTTGGCTCTTAACCTTAATAATTTTCTTATTCTGAGCACAGAGTTGCTGACCCAATCTACATTCTGGCCTGTAGACTCAAGGTCAGTGATACTGGAATATCATTAGAGTAAATTGCCGCCACAAAATAAAACAGTACGTGGAAAAAACAGGTCTCATAAAAATATTCAAGCCTCTCCAGAATATCCAAAAAACCCCAAAACAGGACTGGAGGATGGGGTATCATAGATAGGGGAGAATTTTGGCTTAGGCAGCTATTTATGTCCTGGGAGTTTTCTTTTTTTATTATTTTTCTGAAGGACAATGTTAATGCTAAATCAGTAATGAACTAGCCATAAGTCGCTTCACTGATGGCATTAATTTCATGTCATATGCTATGGCCTTTCTGGCAGGAAGCTAAATTGGCTTTTTCATTATAAGTGAACATTTTTTCTCTATATTTTTTTTTTAATGTATTCAGCATCTTTGACAAAGAGAGATAGTCCTGTCTGTGGATTATTACCTGCATGCTATGTCAAATTCTCTGCTTTGCAACAAGACTCCTGTGAGCATAACAGCTTAATCATAAAAGGGAGTTATTTGGGGTTGAATCCATAAAGGAATTTAAAGTGTCAAGTTTGACTCTAAACATAAACCTCTAACTGAGATATCTACACCTCCCTATGACAGTCCTCTCCTGTGTCTCCTAAACTGAAGATCTTTAGGCAACATGACTTGTGATGCAGAGGTTCCCCAGGAGTCTAAGATTTCCTTTGGAGTATTTCCAAAACCATCTTATTCTTGATAAAACTGTTCTTTTGCATCTGTCAGATGCCTAATCCCTCTAAGAGTCACAAACTGAGATTTGCTATGACTGTCAGTGCCAGGAGTGACAGGAAGGAAATCTTCCATAGGCTGCGGATTTATTGATTTTTGACTGCCCAGGGGTTTTAATGTCGTAAGTCCTACCACCTTTGGGTTTCTTCTAATCGTCAGTAAATGAGCTATTCCTGTGAGACAGGAGGTAAATATGTTTGAATTTCCTTTAATGAACTACTTTGACTTTGACTTTGTGAAGAATGATTAAAGTTTCTTCAACTTATCAAGCAAACAGTATTAGCATGATGGTTTAGCATAATGGCTGAGATATCTAGCTTGGAAAGGAAACTTAAGGGTTGCACTGTGTTCCAGGGCCCTCTAAATTATTTATCTAATGTATATTGGAAGAATTGCTATAAAATATACTTTTCAAATCTTTCGGTGTGATTAAGATGATATTTAGGACTAATATTCTGACGGGAAAGAAACTTTGACTGAGATATTAGCTATATATTCTTGAACACCCAGAAATTATCCTGAACAAGATCTCTATGATCTCTTAAAAATATCAGTTATGAAAATAAGACTTAAAATTTCAAGAAGAACAGAGTGATGTCTGTTCATTTTTGCAGAGACACGGGCCTTTGGAGCTTATGTTACTTGACATCCAAATTAAAGAATAGGTGTCAGTAATGCTATCCTTCAACACTTCCCTCTGCTAAAGTGCCTTTTAAATTCATGTATAAGTCTTCTCTTTTTCTTTTACATATACATTTTAAGGTCTCTCATATTAGAGATCCCAGATAATAAAGTATAGCTTCAAATTCTTTAGATTACTCTACTGTGAGACTGGTAAGCTAGCAAAGCTGGAAATTACAGTAACAATGAGATGCTGAAATCACAGTGTAAGCATCTAAGCTCTTCTGCTCTGGTTCACTTGTCCTCTGGGAAATTTTATCTGGAGCTGTGAATCTATGAAAATAATGTCTCCACCTCAGAGAACAGTCTGTACATACTCAGTTTAGCCATTAGTTTCCCTGGAAACTTAGTAGAGACACCAGAGCAAAGTGCTTTTGCTAGAAGTACTGCTCAGGAGTTGATATCCTGCTGTCTGCACAGGGCTTGCCATCTGTGGGTTAGTACTAGGTTTCCTTTGGAAGCTCCATCTGCTTTTACTGCTTTCAGTGACTCATAACGACAAAATGCTTCATATTTTTAACATTAAGGTTTCCAGCTGGAGATCACTCACTGAGGTATTAAAAAAAAAAAAAAATTAAATGGTGGCATACATGGATAACATACACATAACTGATTTATAAAAATGGCCACAACAAAGAAATTATGAGATGGTTGCGGAAGAGTAACCACTAGTTTGCTCAAACGCTTCTGTTCTGGCAGCGTTCCTAATTTGTCTACCTGCTTATCATATTTTTGAATCGCCCTCTCTTTCTTTTTGAAGCGATTGATAACTACTTTCCCCTTTCCTGCAGGACTTTTGGCTTTTCATTTTATATTTCTTCTTCATTTCTTACCATGTTGCTTTATACAATAGCTTATAGCATTACCTTCAGGGTCACCTCATAGAACAAACTTTTGTTGTCTTTTCCAGTGTTCCTTTTCTAAGCTTTGATTTGATAATCTAAACTAAGATTAATTTAAATCTAAAACTAAATTAAATCCAAATTTAATTTTGAACTTACTTAAGTACAATCATTTATTGGTATCAGAAAAATTCCTGGGTAACACTGAGATCATGGCAAGAAGAGTAGTCTAAAATGAAGTTACCAAGGCTACTTTAACTTTAAAAATATCTACAAAGTTCCATGGGAATCGGAACTAAAGACATGTAGCCTATAGGTCCACAAGAAATCTCTGGAATGTTAGCTTAGATTTTTATTGTACATCTGTAAAAAAGGGAATAGTTCCCACTGAAAAACTAGAATGAAAGTATCTGCATTTAATAAAAACAACAATAATGAAAATAATAATTAAAAAAACCAAGAAAACCAGATAATACTAATTGCTTAACCGTCTCCAGGTTTTTACTACAGCTGTGGTTATTTCTATTTTATTTACAGGTGGAAGCAATTGGATTCTCTCTTATTAGTCTTTGTAATTATTTGCCTCTTCAAACCTGGTGGAGGATCTGATGAAGCGGCACATATTCTATACAAATGCAAAGTGAGCAGCGTGAAGAGGTCTGGCTGGAACCTGATGAGAAATGTAATCCTAGAAAAGCCTCCCAAACTATATGACTTAATACAATTAAGGCTTATGGAAGACTCCTCTGTACCTGCTGTCAAAGCAGATAGACAACGATCCAGCAGCGTGTGAATTTGTTATCAGGTAGAGTCTGGAATTTACAGAGACGTGGTTATGCTTTGGACATGGTGTCAAAATCATTATTTTGCCTAAGATTCTCCTGTTTCTTTTACTTCTGCCTCCAGCTTAATAATTCATCCATCACACATTAGAAGAACACAAGATAAACATCAAAAAAATACCATTAGAAAGTAGCACAGCTTTACACAATGGTAATTTAAACAGAAAAATAAAATAAACAGTATTTAAAAGCTGGTAGGAAATATAGCAGTGATTCAGTTAGACAGATATTATTAACTTAATGGAATATTAATAAGATATTCCATTTATATCTCCTGTTCTGTCCCAAAGCCTCCTGAGATAATTTCCAATGAGATTTTAATGATAATATAAAATGGAGCTACTTCTGGGATAAGCATCCATCAGAAATTAGTAACAAATTCATCATTTAAAAGCTGAGTAAGAGGACTTTTCTAACTAATTCCATAAACTAGAATATAACAAGAACCCCAGGTACATTTCTAATCCTTCCCCATGTATTCATTCAAAAATCACACAGTATGGTAATAGGACAAAACTTAAGATTATATCATAGAATCATAGTATCACAGAATCATAGAATCTTTTAGATTAGGAAAGAACTTTGAGATCATCAAGTCCAGCCATTAACCTAACACTGCCAAGTTCAACAAGCAACAAGCCTTGTTGCTTCTTACTTAAAAATGCCAGAGAATGCTTAAATTTCGTAGAGGTTAAACTGAGAGGCTCTAAGGGACTTGAAGGTGGTCTGCAGAATGTAAGACATTAAGTTTAAACTTTTTTTTGCCTTTTTAAAGCATGCAGATATAAACCTACTGGATGTAGTACGTTATATAGCATTCTTGCCTTTAGCTGGTAAACACAATGTGTCTTGTAAGGATCTAAACCTCTTCTCATAACTTTCAGTAAAAATATTTTTATGTCATGTTTCATGTCTAAATCAGATAACCAGTTAAGTTTTGACTTGAGACACTGAGACTTCATATTCTTTTCCTTCTATCTCTTCCATTTCTTAAAAATCTTCAAAGAGCTTTAAAGTATGTAAAGGAAGCCCATGAAGCAATGAGGAAGAACAGCCTTACTGTTTTTGGCAACAGCAATAAAACCAGTGATTTTTTAGCAGCTATAGTGTGATTTAGTAAAATTGCCAAAGCCTTCTTCTCTTGGAATAATCAGAACAGCATACAGAACCTCTTTCAGAGGTCCAGAGAAGGGCAACAAAGCTGGTGAGGGGTCTGGAGCACAAGTCTTACGAGGAGAGGCTGGGGGAGCTGGGGTTGTTCAGTCTGGGGAGGAGGAGACTGAGGGGCGACCTTATCGCTCTGTACAAGTACCTGAAAGGA
>JAOTQQ010000032.1:44026200-44042204 GCA_026546715.1 Gallinago undulata
TTTGTGGTTGGACTCGATGATCTCTGAGGTCCCTTCCAACCACCACAGTTCTGTGATTCTGTGATTCTGTGATTCTGTATCAGATGGCAGATCATAGAATCATGGAATTGTGTTGGAAAGGACCTCCAAAGATCATCAAGTCCACACCTCCTGCCATGGGCAGGACCATCTTCCACTAGATCAGGTTGCCAAAAGCCCTGTCCATCCTGAATTCGAACACTTCCAGGTCATGCACAACGTCTCCATGGGCAAGCTCTTCCAGTGTCTCACTAGCCTCATACTAAAGAATTTTTTTCCTTGTATCTAATCTAAATCTAGCTTCTTTCAGTTTAAAAAAAATTACTTCTTGTCATAGCACTACAGGCTGTGGTAAAAAAGTCTCTCTCCATCTTTCTTATAAGCCCTCTTTAAGTATTGATAGACCTCAATAAGGTGTTCCTGGAGCCTTCTCCAGGCTGAACAACCCCAACTCTCTCAACTTTTCTTCATACGGAAGGTGTTCCAGCCCTCTGTCCATTTTTGTGGCTCTCCTATTGACCCGCTCTAACAGGTCCATGTCTGTCTTGTTCTGGTTGCCCCAGAAGTGAATGCGGGACTCCAGGTGGGGTCTCACCAGTGCACAGTAGAGCGGCAGAAACACCTCCCTTGACCGACCTGCATTACTAAAGATAGTGAACAGTACTTGTCCTAGTACAGACCCCTGAGGGACACCACTTAGTACTGATCTCCATTTGGACAGATAAAATGAAACATATTGATATTACCATAAAAATAAATAAATATTAGAGTCTGCTTGTGAAATGAAGCTCATTGTATCCTCAGAACAGATGACAGTGGACAAAGAGTAGCTCCATCTACACATGACAGGGTGCATGCGTTTGAAATTGGTTGCAGGAGCAATAGGGCAGCAAAAAGAGCATGTATTTATTAATTATAAAAAAGGAAATTAATTATAAAAAGGAAAAAATTGGAGTAAAGAAACTAATTATATTATTTACATATCTGCAAATAGTGAGTGCCACAGTGCTTTGGAAGAAGAGACTGAAAAGCATAT
The DNA here is from genome assembly GCA_026546715.1 of Gallinago undulata. Lineage (NCBI taxonomy): Eukaryota > Metazoa > Chordata > Aves > Charadriiformes > Scolopacidae > Gallinago > Gallinago undulata. Next base: position 44,027,255 of record JAOTQQ010000032.1, read on the forward strand.
GCAAAAATTAAACTTTCAAATAATACAATTTCCCTCATCCCTCCTATCACTGCCTTTAGCCTTAAAACATCAAATGATATTTTAGTCCTGGAGAAGGCTACTGGATTAACAATCCTGGAGAATAAAGTACTTGTTTAGTCTGCAAGGTTTGTAGAAAATAAGAAGTCATATCAACAAAAACAGTTCACTTTATTCTGTCAAGGCCTTCCCAAGGAATGAAGAACTAGTGTCAACTTGATGGAACCAATATCAATTGGTTCTGCCAACAAGGAGTTCAAGGTAATTCTGGTGTGATAGTTTTCTTTGTAAAACGTTCATTAAAATCCACGGACTCTATGGTTTATTTTATAGACACCACAATTTTCTTCAGGTCTTTAGATTGTTGTTTTCTGTTTGAGAGGTGTAAATTAAGAGTAAATTATTGAAATCTTAGTTAGATGAGAGGCCAGATCCTGTGACTTTGGTCCCAAAGACATCAATTTTGATTCCCACCACAATGCTCTGAGCCTGTCAGTGTTTAAGAGGCATTTGCACAATGCCCTTAACAACATGCTTTAACTTCTGGTCATCCCTGAATTGGTCAGGCAGTTGGATTAGATGATCATTGTAGGTCCCTTCCAACCAAAATATTCTGTTCTATAATTTCATTCCTCTAGTCCCTGATCTGAGCTTCAGGGGCTTGAGAGATGCAGGAAGAGACATTACTATTGAAATCTGTGATGAACAGATTTCTCCAAACCAGACTGTGTCCTTATACATAATACTGTATTAGACTGAGAATTTATATTGAGTCCTATTGAAGGCCATCTAGTAAACTGCTAACCATATCTCTTATAGAACATAAGTATTAATTGGATTAAACACATTTTGGCGTATGAGGCTTGGTGAGATCAAGTCATCTATCATGCAGTGAATGGATCCAAACAACTCAAGTATGCCATTGAGTCATGATGAGAATCTTGAAGATGAACAGCTTATTATACACCAAGGGTTTGCAATTTCACTGTTTCCACATGCTAAGCCTGGAAACTTTCTGTAATTCAATGGAGATGATGGGGTCAACTTTTAAAGCGGAGACATAATATGTATCTTTGTGGGATTTCGCAATCCATTTCTTTGAACATAGAGTGCTTCTTTAAACAAACAAACAAACAAACTCAGAAAAAGATCTCACCTTCTATTCAGAAAACAGAAAAACTAACAGAACCTAATGTTTCCAGCATTTAGATATTTTAATGGTCTCGAGGGAAGTGTTAAATAGATACTCAGAGCTTCTTGCAGGGAGGATTGGATAGTGAATGGTAATGGATTTCACTGAATTCACATCAGTGGAAGTTGACAGATAAAACATGGGTAACTTTAATTTGAACCTATTAAACCGAGTCATAAAACAATGTTATCATTTGGGAAATTGATTCTGAAATGTGCATAGCTTTGCAGGAAGTTAAGGATGCTTGGATCTCAAAATTCAAAACTTAAAAGTCTAAGCTCTCTAGGTATCTGTGAAAACTCAGTCTGCATGTATCAAAAAGTGATAATTCACTTAAACACTAATGATGTGCCCAGATGAGTTCTTTGTGTTCCTACTTCATTCTCCCTTGTGTATCTTCCCTGAGACATTACAAGCATGTCCAAGTACTATGGGTTTGCCCCTTGCCAAAGTGACATAGATTATGCTTAGCAATATCTTTGTCTTTTCGTGCTTGCCACTAGCCACAGGCAAATTGTTTCTTTCACTTCAATGAGAAAAGTACCTCTATTCTTAAGGTATAAGACAGGGAGTGATTGTGTCTCTATGCTGACTTATTTGAAATCTTTGCTTTCACAGAAGTGCTGCGCTGTGAGCCTGGAATGCACCTGGCTCCACTTTAAACACTGTGTAAGCTTAAAGTACAAAGTAAATGGACTTTATTGAAAAAAAAAATGGCAAAGATTACAGTTTTGTTTATAAAGTTGGAAACACATTTACATAAGAAACATATAAAGCCAAATATTGTGTGCATACTGATACGATAGTCTACCTATAGCTATCATTTAGATTTTTTTCTGGTGTGTCTAGCAGGAAGTTAAAACTCCTGCTTGGTAGGGCTTTACTACCACATAAAATGACAGTGCTTTTCAGCGTAATTTTGAATCTCTGACTTTCCATGCCTGGGTTTTGTTTCATATTTTTTCTTTTATCTTGTCTGCTGTCAAACGTAAATTAAATTCCAGAGCATGTCTCATTTTTCTATTAATACCAGGTACCGTTCTTACTGTGACCTTCTTTTCTTTTGTTGTCATGTAGTGTCTAACAGAAGAATAAAGGAAAACTAGAACTTATTTGGCAGTAAATCCCCTACAGAAGTAGAGAAACACCTTCCTCTTGTGCATTTCACTTCATTGTTGGTGAAACACTGGAAGAGGTTGCCCAGAGAGTTGGTGGATGCCCCATTCCTGGAAACATTCAAGGTCAGGTTGGACAGGGCTCTGAGCAACCTGATCTGGTTGCAGATGTCCCTGCTCATTGCAGGGGGGTTGGACTAGATGACCTTTAAAGGTCCCTTCCAACCCAAACTAATCTGATTCTATGATTCTTCTTTCAAAACAAGTTGATTTGCACTTTTACATTATAATTCAGCATACGCCTTTTTTTGTGCAAATAAGTTATTTCGCATACCATGTTTGATAAGATTTTTTGGTGTCATGCAACAGTTTGTCTTTTGGTTAAAAAGAAACTTATATGTGACTATAAGTTGATGGGGTTTTAACTACATGCTTTACAACTGTGGTCATCTCAACTAAGCACAAATATTCCCTATCAGCTATGTGGCATCTACTATAATACACTGTTATATACACCTGAACTTGGCACACTAGAGAGAAGCCTTCAGGCTGTTGTAACTGATGTTTATGAGCAGATGGGTGCTGGGATGGGACCAAATTTAAATTGGCACACTACAGGTGGTAACAGAACTAATTATACTTAGTGCTACTAGTGCAGAAATCTAGTGAGCACTGAAGGAAATTTAAATGGAAGTCCACGTTTCCAACAATGTTATGTGTAGTTAACTCAAAATTACTAAATGTAATGGTTAAATGTTGAACTTTAAATATTTTGTGATCAGATTTTTCTTGAACATGTATTTCAGTCCTTGAACTGTAGTTAACTACCCAGTCATTTGTTGGAGAAGCTTCTAAATCTCACTCAAGATCATCCTGAACTGTATTCATCTAGTGTTTCCTTTTTTGTGGTTGGGACATGGTTGGCCATGAGTGATTGATTGCCAAAGGAGGAGATTCAGAGAGTGGTGTAAGTGCGTAAGCCTAGGAGTCTGGTGCCATTTTAAATGCCTCTGTGGTCAAAGAAATCTGAATGGAGCTGGTCAGGAATATGACAGGGGAGCTGTGGGAGAGCCAAGACACCTAGATTTCTCCCTCCATGTTGTGCAGTAATGTTCATGTGGAGTTTTTAGCAAGGAATATCTCAGAGACAAAGGAATATGGGGAACTGGCACTGGGAAGATGAAGCTGAGGAACAAGTGGACAGAAATACATTGGGACTACTTCCTGGGATATATATAGCAGACAGCACAATTTGTCTGCACTTGTTAACTTCTTGGGGATAAGACATCAAAACTGAATTCACATTATTTTTCCCTCAGTGAATCTTTTCTATGTGGTAGATCTGAGACAGATTTGCATTTTTTATTAGTTCAGCGTCATGTAGTGTCATGTACACAGGAATGACCTTCAAGTATCATATTCTCTACCCAGGTAATTTCACTAAGATAAAAAACACTGCAGAAAGAAAACCTGAGCAGTATAAATTTTGAGTACTGTGCCTTATTCATCCAAGAACAATATCATTGTGCCAGGTTTTGAAGCTTCTGCACTAAAGGCATATTCAGGAGAGACCTCATGATATTAGGAACTTTGATAAAATTCTTTGGGCTTACATTACAACACTGTTAACAATAAATTTTTTTTTTTGAACTGTTAGGTATTGGCAGCTGATAAAATGTTATTGTGGTGGGTCTAGTTATGTGATCTGGGGTACCATGTTGCACATTACAATAGTTGAAACCAAATTAGGCCAATGAGATCCTGAGTATATTAGAAATAAAACCACCACCAAAAAATCCCATGTGCATCATTATAAAATCATCCGTCAAGCTGCCTCATTCAACTTTTAATAGGCAGAACAGAGTCTAGCAATTAGTGTCACTATCTGTTATTTTCTTTGTAAATGATATGGTTTTTTCTTCAAATAGTCCCTGCTTTGCACTAATCTGCTTCAGTAATACCTAAATCCCTTTCCACTGGGATAAAGTTCAATTCAATCCCTTTGAGTGTTAAGAAATTTCATGAATGTGTCCTGAATCTTGTAAGAAAAGAAGAGCATACCAAGATGTTTTCTTCACAACTTCAGTTAAAACTAGAGCTGTGCATGTAAATGAAACCAGTATGCTTTATTAAAAAGGCATGAGATGATCTTACAAGGGTCATATTCACGTGGCTTAAATTAGTCATCTGAACTGTAGTCTAATTTCTTTCTCTAAGTTGTCTCTACTAGCAATATACATCTCCAAATGAAAAACTACTTTTTTTTTTTTTTTTCTTCATGACAAACTAAATGGAAACCTTGTCATTCTGTTAAATCCTTTGGAAGTGATTTTTATCTGTTTATGGAATGCCTTTCAATGTGGAGAAAGGGTACAACTCAGTTAAGCAGTCATTATGTACAAAGGTACAGGGTGCAGTGCACTGAATGAGACAGTTTGTATTAAGATTTACAAATACTTACACATAGCTCCTTACTATTTTGTCCCTCCTTGCTTTTTCTTCACCCTTCAAAAAGGATGTGTGTTCTAATGACTCACTGATAATGAGACCATGAAAGGAATCTGAATATGTACGAATCCATGGGACCTGATGAAATGCATCTGTAGGTCCTGAATGAACTGGCAAATGAAGCTGTTAAGCTACAGCTTTCTCCCCATTTTTAAAAAGGAAAAAATAAGGAAGACCCAGGGAACTACAGGCGAGTCAGTTTCACCTCTGTTCCTGACAAGATCATGGAGCAGATGCTCCTGGAAACTATGCTAAGGCACATGGCAGAGAGGTGATTGGTGGCAGCCAACATGGCTTCACTAAGGGCAAATTGTGCCTGACAAATTTGCTAGGAGCACTGGTGGATAAGGAAAGATCTACTGACATCATTTATCTGGATTTGTCCAAAGTATTTGATATGTACAATGTCCTTGTCTCTAAATAGAAGAGACATGGATTTTACAGGTCAGCCACTCAGTGGATAAGGAATTGGCTGGATGGTCACACTTGTAGAGTTGTGGTCAACAGCTCGATGTCCAGGTGGAGATCAGTGACCCTCAAAGGTCCATGCTTATGTATGGGACCAGTATTATTTAACATCTTTATCAGGGACATGGATGGTGGCATTGAGTGCACCCTCAGCAAGTTTGCGCTTGACATCAATCTAAGTGATGTGGTGGATACTCCAGAGGGAAGGGATGCTATTCAGAGGGAACTTGATAGGCTAGAGAAGTGGGCCTCTGTGAATCTCATGAAGTTCAAGCTAAGCGCAAATCCTGCACATGAGTTGTGGCAATCCCAAATATGGATACAAGCTGCATAATGAGTGGATTGAGAGCAGCTCTGTGGAGAAGGACTGAATATGAGCTGTTGAGATGCGCTCACAGCCCAGAAAGCCAACCACATCCTGGGCTGCATAAGAACTGTGGCCAGCAGCTGAAGTGATGTGATTCTCCCCTTGTACTCCACTCTCATCAGACCCTACTTGGAGTATGTGTTCAGCTCTGGAGTCCACTGCATAAGACATGGACCTGTTGGAGCAGGTTCAGAGGAGGGCCATGAAGATGATCAGGGAACTGGAACAACTCTCCTGAAAAGACAGGCTGATAGAGTTGCAGTTGGTCAGGCTAGGCAAGAGAAGGCTCTGGGGAGACCATCTATCAGCCTTTCAGTAGTTGAAGGGAGCCTACAGAAGAAATGGGAAGGGACTCTTTTTAGGGAATGTAGTAATAGGATGAGCGATAATGGTTTTAAACTAAAAAGAGAGTAGATTTAGATTAGATATTAGGCAGAAATTCTTTCTCTGAGGGTGGTGAGATACTAGAACAGGTTGCTTAGAGAAGTTGTAGATGCCCCCTCCCTGGAAGTATTTTGACTAGGTTGGTCCTGTGGTCCCTGGACAGGTGATCCTCCCTGTGGCGGGATGGTTGGAAATAGATTATCTTTAAGGTACCTTCCAACCCAAACCATTCTATGATTCTATGGCTCTATTAAAATTACGGAAGAAAACCTTAATAATCAAGTTCTTAGAAAGACTAATTTCATGATCTTTCCTTTACCCTCGCAGTGATGAGTTTCAAAGCCCAGGCTCATTCACTCTTTTTCATGGAAGTGCAATTGCAGTACAGAATGGTGCCTATATGGATGTCTTCTTTGGGACAAATGACAGTTGAGTTGAGGATTTGTAGGTCAGGATTAAAAGACCTCTTTAAACCACTCAACAAAGGCTCTAGATCACTGAACCTTTTTCTCATAGAAGACTTTAAGCTCCCTGACATCTGGAAGGACAACACAGCAAGACACAAGCAGTCAAGGTTTCTGGAGTGAGTTATGGATAACTTTCTAACACAGGTACTGAATGGGCCAGCCAGGAGGGATACATAGCTGGATCTTCTATTAATGAAGAAGGGAAAACTGAGTGAGGATGAAGTAGTTTTGGCAGCTACCCATGTGGTTGCTTTGGCATTAATAAGACCCATGAAGAGATACTGAGGGAATAGGCCTGTTCTACCTTGAGAAAACAAGACTCTAGGGAGACCTAATATCAGCCTTGCAATATCAGTGAGTAGTTTATTGAGAAGATACAGCAGGAGGATGTGAGGCAACAGACATAAAATGAAATAAAAAAGTCTCAGAGTGGAGGAGGAGGTTGGACTAATTACTTCCTGATGCTCCTTCCAACCTGAATTATCCTATGATGCTGTAGTGAAGGACAGAGCGAGAGATTGCTGTCAGGGTAAAGACACAGATTTTGTTTTCAATGAGAAGACATGTCAGCATTTCAACACATATGGCTTCATTGCTGTATGTGTTCTGCAACTGAATGTAAATGTTCTCAAGGCTATCCAAAGAGACTTATAAAAAAGACACACTGTCTTCCGAAGTGCTAGATTTTCATTTAGATAAGTGAGTTTTCAGGAACATACATGTCTTAAGACATAGCCAACTGTCTCTATATTGACTTATTCAAGATCTGTCTGATGGCTGTGTCAAGTTCCTGATCAAGATAGTATGTAAGTCTATGAATGGATAATTTTAACTCATGATGATTGAACTCAAGAATTTAATCAGAACCTGACTTACGGCTATTTCATCTCAGTACATGGTGGAAACTGAATTGAATGGCTGTTAAAACTTTAGAAAGTGGAAATAACACAGCAAATCAGAAGGAACAATCAAAGACAAATCTATTTCTGAACAAAAATAGGAATAAGTAGTATCTCCTATATACATTGAAATTCCATCTATGTTAGATGTTCATCTAGTTACCAGGAGGGTCATTTTATTTTTCATTTTAAAACTACCAGATTGTGACAATGTTCTTGTGCTTGAAAGATACTCTGCTGTAGTGTGTTCTGCATACAATGGCTCAGACCTCAAATGATTTTAGAAACTGAAACTACAGCAGACTGCATGTCAGCTTTCTTCCTAAATGCCTCATGAGGTCTGCCTATTTCAGAAAATCCTTTTCTCTGTGCCGTACTACAATTAGCAAAGCAGCTCATTATGAAATCTCTCATGCTTACAAGTAAAAGGAGTAAACGGTGAGATATTTTGTACGTCTGTGCCGCAATCAAATAGCTCTTACTTCATTTTATCATGTCTGATTTTTGACCAAGGAACATGATGGGTTTGGCTTTTGAAAGCTATGATGTATGGTGTGTCCTCTCAGGATCCTCTAAGGATGGTCCTTTTTTACTGACTTTTGGTATCGATTGCCTTTACTTTTTCATAATGTACTGAAAGCCTCTGGCAGACATTTTGTTAGTATGCCATTAGAATCAGGAAGGCCCATGATGATTATTTAAACTCACATTCTAGTTTATTCTAGTTATTCTAGTGCTAAGACTATGTATAGTAATACTTCCAAATTTAAGTAAACTACTAATAAGTATACAACATACTGGTTTCAGAACCACATTAATAAATTGATCTGGTTTTGGACTGCACTTCCTCAGGACCGTCATCCGTTACAGATTTAGAGAGCTATGCATATAGAAACATATAAAAAACATTCCCACATACTGGGAAATTAGTAGCTGAGGAAAGAGTTTGAAGATACTAAGTCTGACAGGGCTGCTCTCAACTATGGCTCTGGAAGTGGGCAGTACCATGCAGGCCTTGAAGTTTACGTTCATTCCCGGTTGTATGCTGATTGTGTGACCTGAACCATGTAAGTGCTATCTAGTCCCATGGGAATGACTGAAATATAGAATCCCTCCACTAGACCAGGTTGCTCAAAGCTCCATCCAACTTGGCCTTGAACACTATCAGGGAGGGGCCATCTACAGGTTTTATGGGCAACCTGTTCCAGTATCTCACCTCTAAATTTCCCCTCTTTCAGTTTAAAATTCATCCCATAGCTACAATCCCTGATAGAGTCCTTCCCCACCTTTTCTGTAGGCCCCCTTTAAGTATTGGAAATCTGCTAATAAGATCTCCTGGGAGCCTTCTCTTCTTAAGCCTGAACAACTGCAACTCTCTCAGCCTGTCTTCATCAGAGAGGTGTTCCAGCCCTCCGATCATTTTCAAGGCCCTCCTCTGGTCTCTCTTCAACAGTTCCATGTCTTCTTATGTTGGGGGCCCAAGAGCTGGACACAGTACTCCAAGTGGGGTCATGTTACCCTTAATTACCATTAGTTATTGCAGGCTACAATCTGAAAAGGCTAGGGAAAATTAACATAGCAATTCAGCTCCTGTTCTTGTCCTGCTAGAAGCACCCAGCCCACTTTTGCTTCCAAGCTACAAATGAGTGTCATTATAATAAACTCTGTATTTTGCAAAGACTAGAGAACGTTTATACAAGCTAAATTACTGTTACTCTGCTGTCCAGGTTGCTCTAATCTTCTGCCATGAAAGTGAAAGCTGGGAAAAGCGATCATGGCTAGAAAAAATCAAGTCATCACACTGTAAATACATGGCAAATAAGTCATTAAACACCTCCTCACACACATTTCTCCTTCTCTCCAAGCACAGAGTCAGCAACAGCTGTAACCCAATTAAACTCAATAGTTCACAGGTGTTCAGTGGAATGATTATAACACAAAAACACTTTTCTCTTTAGGCTTCTTTAACATTTTTACTGCTATCTACGTTTCATCAAGGACTAAAGCCTGAAGTTGTACAAAAGAAATCCGTTCAGATACCATTATGTGTTAATTAAACATTTCTGCAAAGTGCCCCATAGGTCCTGTTGCCCTACCCCACAACTCTTAAAATTTATGGAATCTCATACTATGTATTCAGTTTGAAGACTCACTATAAAATGAGAGCATGTATTTAACAAAAGAACCATGGAATTTGGTCAGATGATATCACAGTAATTCAAAAGATTCCCCTGACATATGAGAGCTTTCTTCTTCTAATAGCCAGCCTGTGCCAGAGGGATTGCAGCTGCTGGAGTCCCTTTCCTGCCACTCCACTCTTACAACTATTCAAGCAAATCCAAACTTTTCTGTAGATGCTTCTTTACTTTTTGCTTTTGTTGCTTAGCTGGCTGTATGCATGCCCGTTCCTTACTGAATTGTTTTAACTTCATATATTGAACATATTCCCTCACGCATACATGGTGTCATCTGCTTATTGATTATATCTAGTGGTCAGTTTTGAAGCATCACAGTATGGAGTTCACAAATTATTATGGGATGATTTTGAATAACATATTATCTGGGAGTTTTGGGGCTGGGAGCTGGAAGGGGAGAGACTTTTAATAGTGGGATTATATTATGGCTCCAGCTCCTGTTCTGCAAATCGAAAGAAAGCTGGGAGACTGCTTTGTAAAGTACAACTGCTGGTAGACATTGGGTTATAAAAAAAAACTTGTCTGGCTATGAAGCATTAGCTTGACTTTTCTGTGTGTCTGGCCAGCCATTGAGAACATTACCACTGCATCCTTGTTTGCCTCCTTGGAGAGCCTTAAGTAGGGAAGTGTAGGAAAGAAAATCTAGGTTTCCTTTCCAGCTCTGACAAAGTTTCTGCCTGTGATCTTCATAAAGCTTTAAATGTGAAGAGATGGGAGAACCTTTCCACCTATCTTATCTTAGGAGCCAAGTTACCCTTGGGAATTAATAGGTGATAAGCTATTACTTTGTCACAGATGCAGAGAACAAAACACTAAATACTCATATTTGGAGGGCTACATTTCATCTAATTTTAGACTTCACAAATTTAGTTATTTAGAAAAATTTATACTTCTTGAATAATTTGTTCCATCTAGCCTAGCCAGCAACTTTCAAATGACTATACCTCACTGATCATAAAAGCAAACCCATGTTTCTGTAGCTTATACTACATGTATTTTTGATGGCCTAAGTTAGAATCCAGGCTTTTGAGATATTTTTTTATGGTACAGAGTATCTTTCTACTGATGTTCTCATTTAACCTCGAGTCTTTAGAATCAGTACAGGATTCTCTCACAGGGAGAAATAATTTGGCCAAGATAAAAAAGTCAGTCTAGATGATTGCATTAGTACCTTTACCTCCTTTACCTTTAAATTTTATGAAGATTTGGAAGTACCTGCCCTTTGTTTCAAAATAGCAGTTGACTCACTGAATGTAGTTATAAAAGACTTCATATTAAAGAGAATTTATGGATTTTATCATCAAAGTTATTTTGCATACATTAAGACTTTACATATTCTACAAGTATTACAAGAAATGCCCTAACAAATAAAGATTTTAACTACCTCTGGAAAATAGTGAAGGTTTCAAATAAATTGCAAATGAACATGATCTGTTTTATCTGGGAGAAAAGGGTGCTCTTTTGTGTTACATTTGGGATGCATCTTGCACAATAAGAATCCTACGTGGTACCAGAACCCAAAATAGCTACAGATGATGGTATATGAACAGTATGAGTTTTTCAGCATGTCAGCACTCATTTCAACTCAGGTGTGCAAATCAAATGTATTACCATGTTGACTCTTCCACTACTGTTTTATTTCATACTGTTCCCATTGTCTTATATATTACTGTGCTGTTTATCTTCCTTAATACCAAAGAAGGAAAACCGTGCTTTTAAATTTCTTAAAATATGCACTTTTCAAAAATATATTTGACTCATTGGGAAGAAAATGGGGAAAAGGAAGTAACAATTTAAGAAAACACTTTAGAATAAATTTTCAGGAGGTCTAGTGGCTAATCTGTTTCTTAGTAGCATAGACAGTTGACAAGAAGCTTTCTTTTAAAGAAAACACGTTTTTTGTTGCTTATGTGTAACTAGATAATGATCCAGTACCATTTATAAATTCCATATTCATAAACATCCTGATCAAAACCACAAAACCTTTTAAAAAATTGATAAATTCACTTTAGACAGAGCTTTGCCAGCAAGTTACAGGAGGTGATCCTTCCCCTCTACTAAGCATGGTGAGATATACCTGGATTGCTGTGTCCAGTGCTGGGGTTCCCTATACAAGACAGGCACAGACATACTGGAATGAGTCCAGTGAAGTTCCATAAAAATTATTAAAATATTGTTAGTCTCACCACATAGGAAAACCTACCAGAAAAAGCAAGTAAAAAGGAGAGTAATCTAAAAGAATGAAACATTGCTTTCAGGTTTGTTTGTAATAATGAGTAAATGTTCTACTGTGTATGCGGTATTTCCAAACGAACTCACTCATTCATCAGTTATGTAACTACAATTTCATTCAGAATGAAAAGACACATTTTTATACATAATGTATTCAGTCCTTTGCAAGTTTATTTGATATAAAGAAGGAAAGCAGCTCTGTTTAGTAGCTGAAGGCTTGGCTAGCAGGCAGCACTCTTTAAATAATGGTAGCCTTGAGCCTCGTATTGCATCAGCTAAGCAATTACCCTTCCTTTTGCCTTCTCCAGGTTCAATGGATTTTAAACACTGGTGTACAGAGATTTTTCACAAGGTGATCCATTTTTTATAACATTGTGTGAATGCTGTGTAGGAGAGACATTGCAGAAGTTAGAGCTCTGCGAACTCACTCAAAGACCAGATGTCAGATCTATAGCTTTTGTTACAGTACTTAAAATCTGTTTTTTCTCCAGATAAAAATAAAACAATAAATTGGACCATGTAAGTGATGTTGAAATTTTCACTGATGATAGCAGTTTAACAACTGCAAAAATTAGCATTATCATAAGAATCAATGATGACGGTCACTGATACAGAGGAGCAGGGAAATTCCTCAGTATCAATTTGCAAAGGAGTTTGTCCTTATTTTCAGCTAAGTTTAAATCCTTACCTGATGGACGTAATTTAGTTAAGGGATGACCATGGAAATCCTGCATTTGTAGGATTCCTCTTCATAGCATTTTGCATTGTTCCATTTTGAAGTTTAAATGTACACATTTGGCCATTTGTGTATTTCCTTTCTGTATCTTTTCCAGGTTTACTTCATGGTTTTTGACGTAAGGGGAGGTAGTATTCAAGATGCGACCACTCCTAAGAAGCTACACAGTGGCTAATTAACATTTTCTCTTTTATTTCTTTTATTTTCTATTTCTCTCCCAATGACCTGGTATTGTTTTTCTTTTTGGCTTACTAGTGCATATTAAGTAAGCTTATTACTCCAGCCAGTAAGTCAGCCCCATTAGGTACCCAGCTGAAATGCACACAGCATGGGGAACAAGCAAGAGGAGCTAGAGATGTGTGCATGCCTCCAAGGCTATGACCTTATTGGCATTACTGAGATGTGGTGGGATGGCTCTTATGACTGGAGCATTGGAATGGAGGAAAGGAAAGACAGGATGGGCAGAAGGGAGGGGATGTTGCCCTCTATATGTCAAGGACCAGCTGGAATGTGTGGAGCTCCACCTGGGGATGGATGAAGACATGACAGAGAGTTTATGGGTCAGGATTAAGGGGAGCACAGGGGTAGGTGATGTTACAGTAGGAGTCTGCTACAGACCACCAAATAAAAGAAACAGCGAGGATGTGGCCCTCTATAAACAGATAGGGGCAGCATTGCGCTCACACACCCTGGTCCTCATGGGGGACTTCAACCAACCCGATATCTGTTGGAAGGACAACACAGCAGAGCACAAGAAATCCAGGAAGTTCTCGGAATGCATTGAAGACAACTTTCTTCTTCAAATGATCGAGGAACCAACGAGGAAAGGAGCTGTGCTGGACCTTGTCCTTACCAACAAGGAGAGGCTGGTCGGGAATGTCAAGTTCAAGGGTAGCCTTGACTGCAGTGATCATGAGATGATAGAATTCAGGATTCATAAGGCAGCAAGGAGGGTGTGCAGCAAGCTGGCTACCCTGGACTTCAGAAGAGCAGACTTTGATTTCCTGAGAGATCTGACTGGCAAGGTAGCATGGGAAAAAGAACTGGAGGGAAGAAGGGCACAAGAGGGCTGGGTGGTATTCAAGGATTGCCTCCTCCAAGCTCAGGAAAGGTGCATCCCAAAAAAGAAGAAATCATGCAAAATAGCCAGCAGACCTGCATGGATGAGCAAGGAACTGCTGGACAAAGTCAGGACCAAAAGGGAGGCCTATAGAGGGTGGAAGCAGGGACGGGTAGACTGGGCAGAATACAGAGAAACTGTCCGAGTGGCCAGAAACGAGATCAGGCAAGCAGAAGCCCAGGCAGAACTAAATCTAGCCAGGGATGTGAAAGATAATAAAAAGAATTTCTATAGATATATCAGGGATAAAGGCAAGATGAGGGAAGCTGTGGGTCCCCTTCAGAAGGAAATGGGAAACCTGGTCACCCAGGATATGGATAAGGCTGAGCTACTGAACGACATTTTTGCCTCAGTCTTCACCGGCAAGGGCTCAAACCACACTGGCCAAGTCACGGAAGGCAAGAACAGGGGCTCTGAGAGTGAAGAACCACCCACAGTACGAGAAGATCAGGCTTGAGACCTCTTAAGGAATCTGCATAAGTCGATGGGACCTGATGAAATCCATCCCTGGGTCCGGAGGGAGTTGGCGGACGAAGTTGCTAAGCCCCTTTCCATCATATTCGAGAAATCGTGGCAATCTGGCGAAGTTCTCACTGACTGGAAAAAGGGGAACATAACTCTAATATTCAAAAAAGGAAACAAAAGACCCAGGGAACTATAGGCCAGTCAGTCTCACCTCTGTGCCTGTCAAGATCATGGAGCAGATCCTCCTGGAATCTTTGCTAAGGCACGCAGAAAATAAGGAGGTGATTGGAGACAGCCAACATGGCTTCACCAAGGGCAAATCGTGCCTGACAAATTTGGTGGCCTCTTACGATACTGCCACAGACTTAGTAGACAAGGGCAGAGCAACTGACGTCATCTACCTGGACTTATGCAAAGCATTTGGCACTGTCCCGCACGACATACCGGTCTCAAAATTGGAAAGTCATGGATTCAATGGATGGACCACTCAGTGGATAAGGAACTGGCTGGATGGCTGCACTCAAAGGATTGCAGTCAATGGCTCACTCAAAGGATTGCAGACCAGTAATGAGTGGTGTTCCTCAGGGGTCGGTACTGGGACCAGTACTATTTAACATCTTTGTCGGTGACTTGGACAGTGGGATAGAGTGCACCCTCAGCAAGTTTGATGATGACACCAAGCTGGTGGCGCAATTGACACGCTGGAAGGAAGGGATGCCATCCAGAGGGACCTGGACAGGCTGGAGAGGTGGGCTCATACAAATTGCATGAAGTTCAACCAAGC
>JAOTQQ010000032.1:44042304-44090829 GCA_026546715.1 Gallinago undulata
GTCCCTGCCCATGGCAGGGGGGTTGGAACTTGATGATCTTTAAGGTCCCTTCCAACTCAAACGATTCTATGATTCTAAGTAATATTTTCTCAGAATTATCTCAAATAACTCTAAGATATCTGGTCTGAGTGTTAATAAAACTCTGATTTACACACTTTTGGTTGATTTTTTCCTACAATGTTTTTAATTTATCAACATCTAATTTCTTTTTTTTTTTTCTCCTCCTCCACTCAAATCTATGACTCTATGACCTCCTCCTGCCATTCCTACAGTCTACTTTCCATTTTACTCATTTGGCTAAGTAAGGATCATCAGTAACATTTGTCAGCTCACTATCTGTACCCTTTTCTAGATTACCTGTGAACACATCGAAAGGCACAGGTTTTAGCATAGATTCTGTTGTATTATGTTGGCAACTTCCCTTCATTGTGAAAACTATAATTATTCCCTACCTATTTTTCCTATTCACTAATCAGTAGTTAATCCATGGGAGGACTTTTCTTTTTGTCCCATGACAACCTAGCTTCCTTTGAAGACAATTGTTTTTAAAAGTTCTTCAAAAATCCAAGTACACTATTTATATATGAGTTTAAGAAGTGTACTATTAAAGGACTTTTTTAGGTATGGAAAAGTGATTTTTCAAGTCTATTTTTTTGTGTTTGAATCACTGTGATTACTTCTTTATGCTTTGTTTGACATTTTGATAATAATTCTATGAAACTTCATGAATATTATAATTTTGAGGAATAAAATTTCATTAATATTCTATGCAATATAATGAAATAGTTCATGATGTATTTCAGAATAATTTCATGGGGACCATTTTTGTGATCTTAATCTTATATTTTATTAAACTTATGGTAGGAATACTTTCTTTAATCTTCATGTAACATTCCATCAAAATTTTAAAAGATATTTCGTCAGTATTTCTTGAACTACTTCATAATCACTTTTATGATTTTTTTTCTGCCTTGTGAATATCCTCTTCTGTATTTGGAAATAAGCCTGTATAAGATACTTTATTTGTAGCATTTGTAAAAGCATAAGTCATCACATTGCAGCATAACCACTATTTATTTTTAAGTGAAAATTTACAAATATTTAATGTAAACTACTCTCTAGCTCTAATTCTATCTTTATCTTATTTATCTTCCTATTAAGTTTTAATGCTTACTGTAGCTAAGCAAACAATTCAATAAAATATCAAGATCATTCATATTTTCATTTGTGCAGGCTTTCACCAGAGCTTGTCTTCTGGTAAGTTGTTGAAACACTGCAGTACAAGGTTCCTCCTTGAATTTGAGAACTTGAGTATGATTCCTAAGCTTGATTATCTGCTTATGTTGCTGGCCTCTGTAATGTCCCAGGATGAAGAGTAGACATCTATGGAGAGGTTTCCAGAAAGCAAACTGCATCTTCCCCTCAGCCAAGTTCTCAGCAGCTCTGCTGCCAGATGTTGCCAAGAGGTGAAAGATGGTACTGATTACCAAACAAATCAGAAAATAAAAATGTGAACATCTTTCTTCATTGGTTTTTAAATGCCATTTTTATAGCTTTTTTTTCACCAGAATTGGGCAGAATAGGGTTAAGATGCTCTATGGGCCGTGAGCTAAGTTGGCCTTCTGGGACTATGGCAGCTGGGACCTGCGGAAGAAAAGTAAAGCCTTGTAGGCCTTCCTCATGGTGGCAGAGAAAATCCCTTAACACTGGGGTATAAAAAACAATCATTTATTTTTTTAGAAGCCAGAGAGATGACTAAAAGTTATCTGGGCTGCCAGTAGCCAAAATAGTTCCTTATGGGATGCTCCCAGGATATAGCTTGTCTATGCAGTAAAAACAGCCAAGACACTTGTTCTTTTTAATGGAACACTCACTGGAAAGAACTGCTGTAGTTTTTATAGTACTTCATATTTTCTGTAGAAAAATGTGAAATATATATTGTCAGAAGCAGAGGGGTTAGCAGTGTTCTCAGGTTCCTTCCTCATTTGTGCTCTACTCTATTTCTGTACTTTCACATGTGTTCAAGCTCACACTCTGAAATATTTCCCCTGAAGAGTTTACCTGCTGCTAAAAAGCTACGCTTTGTACTGAATGAAATATCTGCATAAATGTCTTTAAAATACATATGTTGGATGATATGATGAAATGCTATAAAATGTGCCCCACACAGTGATATGATGCAGCAGTCTAAAATGTACCTTATCACATGCAAAGATGAAATAGTGTGCGTTACATCTCATGTGGTTCTGTGATGTGATGCTTTGAACAGCATCTCAAAGAAATTCTATGAAGCCTGCTAACTCAAGCAAAGCACTGATCAAATGACAAGGCAAATTTATTTAGATGGTGTCTAGTTTTTGCAGTAGTTTGCTGTTAAATGTGTTTGCTGTTAAGTTGTTACCACTAGAATTTGCAGGGGCAGTGGGGGACTGGGCAGTAGGATAGGAGACCAAAAGTTGGATATATGTGCAATGGAATGGATTAGTGGGAAGAGGGATTTGTGAGGGGTTACTGAACTGCTTATTCTCAAAGCAATAATATTTTTTTTTGCAGCTGAGACACCAAGCATGTGGATGAGAATAGGATAAAAACTTTGGGCAGGCTACCCAGGGAAGTAACTTTTCTGTTTGTGTTAGCCCCAAAGACTGAAATGACTACAACAGAACTAATGTTAACTGTGGCTCCAAATTTAAAAAATACTTAAAATAAATTCTATTTAATGGCCACATGAGAAAGCCTTTATTTTTTTAAGTTCCCTACACAGGATTTTCAGGGTTAGTAGCAAATGGATGTCTTCAGGTTGGTGTCCTCAGATATCTTCATAGAATCATAGAATCATAGAATGGTTTGGGTTGGAAGGGATCATCTAGTTCCAACCCTCCTGCCATGGGCTGGGACACCTCCCACTAGAATATTCTGCTCCCTTGTTCTTCAGAGAGACCCTAATGAGAGATAGATCCTCCTCAGAAAGAGAATCATAGAGATCTCACACCTTCATTGCCTTTGTCATTATCTTCAGTGAAATGCACCTTGGAGCAGAATCATGACAGAATCTTGTCAAATTCTTCACTATAAGGGTAGTTAGCAGATTCACTGCTAGAAATGCAGGGGTTTTTTTTGCAGTCCTTGACTTTCTTATAATCCACTTTCAGCTCCTTGACCCAGAAGTGCTCTGTTTTCAAGGCCTGACTCCTTAGCTGCTCTTTTAGTA
The DNA here is from genome assembly GCA_026546715.1 of Gallinago undulata. Lineage (NCBI taxonomy): Eukaryota > Metazoa > Chordata > Aves > Charadriiformes > Scolopacidae > Gallinago > Gallinago undulata. The sequence goes on from JAOTQQ010000032.1 coordinate 44,045,516, forward strand.
ATGGTTTTATATGTTGTTATATTCCAATGGTTCTATCCCAGAGTTTTCTATACTTTCACCTCTCCCCGGGAAGCAAGGACCTCTTCACGTTTTTCTCCCAGTGCATGGAATAACACCAGGCAGGCGTGGCTTTAAGAGCAACAAAATATATAGAGTAATGTATAGATTGGTTAATGACACACAGGTACAGTGAGGCTACAATGCCAGGTAGAGGAACATCAATTAATGCGAAGTAGAGATGCATCTACACAAAACCTTACTTGTTTAACTCAATAAGAATTCTACTTAATGCAGTCAGGTAGAAATACAGCTAGCTGTGGTTGGAGCAATGGATTTAACCAGGAATATGTAGTTGTATCTGTATTTCACATAGTGATAAATAAGGTCAGCATGAATGAATGACAGGGAATCAAACAGTGCTGTAGAAAAGAGAGCTTTGAAGTCTATGCCATTTACAGAATTACAAATAGTTGAATTTAGATACCCTTGATAAATCTACCCCTAAATTAGTGTCGTGTATCGAACAGTGCCTGGGACCTATACCCTCAGTAAGAGTTGAAGGCACTGTCTTGAAGCTATAGAATAATTTTGTCCTCAGGAAGAGTTCAAAGGGGGCTGGCCTAAGCCTGTACCAGGGAGACCAGTACCATTAGCAGACTATTTTGTCTTTTTTGATGTCCATAAATTTTTACATGTAGTACTTTGGCTGTATTTTGGTGTTACTGTACCCACAGCATAGTCCTAAAAATTCTAAATCTAAGGTTGTATGTTACTCTGTTTCAGTTCCACTGAGTTTCACATTTTTTGACAGAGAAAAAGAGAGTATCATGTTTTTGTAGGTTTACTTGGTATAAAATAGATTTTTAGCTGAAGTCAGTGGTGCTAAGTTCTGGTGCCATCAACTTTAAGAACCACTGTTTCCATATATCCACCCATATGGATGAAGGTGTAATGAAGATGTAAAAATTACATTTTTCATCTTTGCCAGGATTCTTAATTCAGTCTTATTAAATCAGTCTTATTTCTGAAGAAGTTTTTTTCAATAACAACTTTTGGTATCACATCTACTGGCTTGAGAAAACAACTCGGGAACTCTGGCAATTCTTGACATGACAGTAGAAGCTGATGTTTTAGCAATGTTTTCAAGCCCCTGACTGATTTACCCACTGACATGTAGCAAGAAATTCATCTGAATGAATGAATCTAGGAATCTACTTCAGGGTAAGCTCAGTAGCTCTCTAACCCCTTCTGAGTGCACTACCAGAATACACTGTATGTAATCACCCAATCCACATATTGCACCCAGATGTAGATTCCTATATTCAGGCATTTAAAACAGCAAGCTGAATCTCACTACTAAATTTTATGCAACTCGGTTGGCTAACAGAAGTTTAATTCCAACTATGTCCATCTAAGTGGAATCGACAAATATGACTTTGGCATTTTCAAGGACTTTCCTCAACAACTTATTTAAGTTTCTAAAGTTAAAAGGGGAATCTTAGGGTTAAATTCAGTTGCCCACTTAATGGCTGGTGGGGCCACTGAAGACTTTGTAGGGCATCTGAGATTTCCAAGTGGAGCTGAATGCTGTGAGCTGGCATGATACCTCTGTCTTTCTGGAGTGGCAGCTGTAGATTCCTGTAGATCAGACAGGGTGCTTCAGTGCATCTCAAATGCCACTCAGCGCTTTCATTTAAAGTACTGATCACTGAACTACAGCGACTTTCTTTGTATAGGCATGTTAATTTTTTTAACATGGGTAGGCTCCTAAATCTAGATTTCTGAAAATTTCATCCTGAATCTTGGAAAACAAGGTATTGAATGTGTGTAGAGCAACAGGAAAAAATACTGTCATGCACCTTTGGAGTATTTGTATTCCCTCCAGGCGATATTAGTAAGGCAGAAGGTACCTCTATGAGCGGTGTTACTGCTCAGCTGGCCTCAGGGCTGCTCCCACTGTACCATACAGGTGAGACCAAAGAAGCTTAATAACGTGGCAAGGTCATCCAGGGAGTAAGTTGCAAAGTAGGGAACTCCAGTAAATTGCCACATATCCAGACCCTCCTCAGTTTTTCTTCTATCCAAATGACATCAACAAAGCTTGGGAGCATTACACACTACTCCATGGAAATTTATCTTTATCTTTTCATTATTATTCTGTAGAAGAGAGATGAGTTATCTGTTTGGCAGCAATCTGCATGCTGCTTGTGGATGGTATTCCATTTGCTACTAATCAATAGTAATATAATACTAATTTCTGTGGAAAGAATCATTATCTGTAAGAATATTTGCAAAAATATATCTGTGGATGCATTAAAAGCACAAACCACCCAAAACGCATGCACCAAGCTAAACATTTGAATTGTTATTTCAATTTTTGAAGTAGTTACAGTTAAAATCTACCTATAACTGTTGGTTTTTGAATGAATCAATTATTTCTTGAAATAAAATAGGAAAATTAAATGTTTTTGTCTTCCCTCTAAGTTACTTACAATAGACATTGGTGAAAATAAAAGCCCTACACCTACTCAGATTTAGATAGTAGGAATTTATGGAACATGAATGTGCCATGCAGTGTGAAGCTAAGAAAGAGGTGTATTTAATTCTGGAACTGATTATTAACTCAGTATGCCTTTTTCGCTTGCCAGACTGAATAAAAAATAGCACCGTCACATCCTGTTCATGCAGTGACAGTTAATACCACCATATTTTAGCACATGCTGGTGTGATTTTTAACATGAAAGATTCCTAAGATGTATTTAAGGTGAAGCACCTTAGTTTAAAATTACTGTGTCAGAATGGCATGACAACAGTGACTGCTCAGCTCTGTTTCTGAGTAAAGGGGAGAGCAGCTTTCATTATCCAGTACCCTGAACTCTATGCTCCAATACAAGCAGCATGTTTTAATTTTGAAATAGGCTGGTGAGACAGATATTCTGGCATTTTCAGAATGAATATTTATAGTCTTCACCCAACTGCTTTCTGCGAGTCACTCCTGGAGAACAGAAATCTTTGCTTTGGAATAACAGTCACTTAGAACATAGACAGAAATGCCAGTTTTGTAGTGAAGAACTGGATCTCATGGCTTGTGAGCCAACACTGTTCATAGCCACAGGACAGTCAAAGAGTTTTCTAATTAAAAAAAAAAAAGCCACTATAGTGTGCATATATATATACAATACATATGTTTATTGCAGGGCAATTTTTTCTAAACAGCAGTGCTCACAGGCCCATGAATTTTGGGTACCATTGGCAGAGGGTTTCCTGGAGGCTCAGGGAACTCATCTAACTTCATGGAAGTGTTTCCATTTGAAAAATGGGTTTCAAAGCCAGTTCATCCTGATTGTGTTTAAAACTCACCTTAAAGGTAATTCTTGTTCCACCTTGCTCCTCTGGCAGTTACCTTAGGACTCTTTACACGGGGATGCTTGCAGAATCTTTTTTTTCTTTTTTTTAATCACAGAAAGTTGATTTTACTCCTGCTACTTATAAAAGCCTACTCTCTGTCTCCTGATTATAGGGCTGGGGAAGAATGAGGAACCATTGGCATGCTGGTAGCCAAGTTAGAAGAGAATCTGATTTCAAATCAGAAAAGGCAGCACTGCCTTTCTGTACCAGAGTATTTCCACAGAGACTGTGGCTCAGGGATTATAAAGGAGCACAAGCTGAGGTGAACTATGTGTTATACCTTAGTGAGAAATCTTCCCACATATCCCTAGGTGCCTGCCATTTAATCACATAACTCATGTCATTCTCTGCAAACTTCCCCAGTTTAATGTTGAGTTTTGTTCTGAATACTTACAGTGAAAGCAATTTCACAAAATTCTCTGGCAGCTAATTTCACTGTCTAAGCAGAACTAAGATGATGAACTTTAAGAGAAAGCTTTCTTCAGCTTCCAGATGAAAATCTGTCTTCTAAACTGAGGAATACACCCATATGCATTTCCCTCAAGTGAGATCTTTTATTGTGTATTATAGTTTCTTTATGCATAAAGTGTAAATACGTGAGTAAAGCACTAAAACGTTGAAAGAATATATTCCTTTTGTATTGGCCTGCAAAAAGTAAATCGCTATTAAAAAGACCCAACAAACCAACAAATTAATGCCTGGAAAGAAAGCTGTTGAAAGAATGTTACATACTTGCTATCTAGACACTTGCAGTGCAGTAGTTAATGAACAGGGAACACAAGCTATGCTTTTTTTTTTTTTTTCATAGCTATGGCCAAAAAACGTAAATGTAAATTAAATTGAATAAGCTCTTGCTTAATTTATTGGATTAATTTTAAAATACACTTCATAATGACTTTATCCTCTGAGAAGTTTCAGAAGCTTTTAATGCTTAAAAGGCCAGATGCTGTACTGTGCTGCGTATATTCAGGCATAGCAGGTCTTACCAGATGAAGAAATAACATCCTTAAAAGGTTTTTGTGCCTCAGAAATGCACACATGGGTAATTTGCCTGACATTTTAAAAATTTAATTTAGGGTTCTTAGGAAAGAGACATAATCATCAAATAACAGCTCACTTTCCAACCATAGAAATTCCTTAATGGTTCTAAATATGATGCGTACTCTGAAAAATTACTTGACTCACAACCATGAACTTTTAACACAATTAATTTAATTTGTAAATTGAACAATATGCATCATTAATGACTCACAATTTCCAATTTGCTGAATGGTTTCTGCCTCATGTCTCAGCCATTTCGGTCAAGCCATTTTCTGCAGCTTTATGTTGCCTTTAGGTTTTGTGCAACTTACCTACCTTAACTCCATAGTCTCCAGTTTGAACTTTACTGATAACTACTACCGGTGAAGAGACTGGTCTTATTTCGTAGCTGTTCAACAGACTGAGTCCTGTACACTTCTCTCTCCTTCCAGATGATGTGTAGGTTAAGGTCTTAACTGGAAAATTGTTTCTGGGCTGCAGCAACTGGCTATGCAAAGGCATTTTGAAGCAAGATGATATCAATGCAAAGTACACTCTAGGCTAACCCAAATTTTTGTATTCATACCATGTATACAGATTGATGGTCTGCTCCACCACTTAATTATCATTACATCTGGGATTGCTGTTTGAAGGTTGCCTTAGAGCAGGAAGTAAAAAAGATCTGGTGAGATCTCTGAATAGCTTTCTGAGAATACAAAAGGTCTGTGAAATAAAGGAATCAAATGACTGCAAGCTTCTGAAATTTCTAAGGCATTAGTCAAAATTGCCTAAAATTGCCAAGCATTTCAGTCACATAAGAAAGGCCAGTGGAGGAGTTTGTGGTATGAGCATGATGTTAAATGCTGCTGAACAAGCCCAGCAAATATAATTGCTCTGTGCACCAGGAGTGGTTACTTCCAAACTCCAAGAAAGTAATCAGAGATGCCCATGCTGTTATGTTTGGGCCATGATCAAAGGCTGTAGCTCTCAGTTCCTCTTAAATGGTTATGCCAAATCATGAGAATTAGAAAACTGTCCTTTGGAAAAATGAAATAGCGATATGACAATAAATTCTGTCTACCTTTAAGAATGACTTACCACAAAGCTGTGCAACATTAAGTTCTGAGTGGGTACCGATGTTCTTTGAAACATTCCATGGCATGGGACATTTCAACAAGATGAGACATATGGTGTGACATGCCAGAGAGATTTTGATAACCGAGATTCCTCATTTATGATGCAACTTGCGATGAAAACTGTGTACCCTTTCTGAAGCCCAGGAGAAGTTGAACAGAAAAGGTTTCCATTCAACACTGATGTAAGTGATACTGGATAAAATAATTCACCTCCTCAACATTTCAGGATGATGGTCCAGCAGGATTAATTATTCCACAAATTTTTAAAACTCTGAAATAAATATAAATAATATCTATCAGTATGGTGATAGTTATTTTCATAGTCATATAGACTTGATGTGACTAGACATAGCCCCACAAAAGGTAATTTTTGTCTGAACTCACACAAAATGTGAAAAGAACTTTTCAGGATGAAGGTATATGGAGATCTACGTTGACATCTGTGCTATGTGCTTAGTCATTGTGATACAGCCATTGTAATATTTATCCTTTGCATTTTACATAATGTTAAAAAGCATGAGAAGCACAGAATCAATAGACTGAGGATTGAAAAGAGAGTAGCACTTGCTGCAAAACATGCACAGCTGCAGATAATTGTCTGTGGTTTAAATCCACTCATCTTCTCATAAAGAGCCCACATATAAAAGTTGAATGCACATGACTATAACATGGATGTAAAGATTTAAGGATTTGCATTGTTGAAGTGTGTTTGAGCCAAAAGTGACAGTAGTACCAGCTGAAAATCTGGGAATGAAAAATAACCATCATTTGGGCACTTTTTTTTTTTGCTAAAATTATTAGAGATTTTTAAAATCTAAAAAAAATATTGGGATATTTACTGTAGTAAGAAACTGAGTTTCAGTAATATTTTAACACATATTTAAAATTTTAAAAAATGAGACAGCAATCAAGTTTTGAACTAAGCAAAAAAAGAAAATCCATTGCAATTTCTTGCTATTTTTTAAATCTTAAATGTTTAGCAGCTAATGACCATCACAGCTTTCTTTGCTTATGGCAATCTAGTGTTGCTGTGTGCTATTTAATTTCTCAAGGAAATTATTTATTCACATAGCAATCTACAATGAGAGACTCTGTAGAGAAATTAATTGGGGCATTGGTGCAGTAATAATGTTATCAATTGATCAGACAGGGTTTTTTGTGTTGCAGTTAGGTTTAGTTTGCTGATCAGATATTTTTGTTTTAAAACGTATTTATTTTAGTATCTGTATAGAAATTGTTTAAGGCACGTACATTGTGAAAAAAATATTGATACTGAAATAAAATATATTTGATGAAGTCTACGTGGAAATAATTATTAACAATAAAATTTACTAAATATAAATCAGATGTAGTCTGACTGGACTAACATAGAGCACTGCATATTATCTTAGGAAAAAAGAAGAAGTGAAAGGGTAGGAAATTAATCCACTTGTGGTTTCAAATCTCTATCTGCAAATATCTCCCAGCTACACAGGAGGGAATGTCAACACTGCTTTGATATCAACTTTCTTTAAATAAGTTTAACCAATGTAAAGTTCATCACTGTACTTTTTTTCACCAAGCATCTCCTCACCAAAAACCATGGAGACAACAGAAGATAGAAGGTGCATTTCACTCAACCTCTGTATGATTTTTTGGTGGGTAATACTTTCTTGTGCAAAGGGATAGAACTGCTCACTCTTCCATAATGTGAAATCCTTCAGATTGGAAGTTTAACCAAAATGGATGTACTACTTAAAGTTCATTAAAGCTTTCACTGCAAATGTTTTGGAGGAAGTCTTGCTTATGCTGCAAGTCTTGTCAATGCATCACATACACACTTCTATCTGTGTAGAGAAATATAGTCACCAGTTTGCAAACAGATAGGAAGACAATATATGATACATGTAGCAACCCTAAAATTTAACAGAACAAATCCCTATTTATTTCTCGCACTTTCCTCATGGCTGTATCATAATTTAGAACCATTGAAACTAATTGCCTAGGTTCTTTCATGTGAAAACATGCCTATTTATTATGTTTGATCTTCACTCAAGGCAAGATACTTCCTTGTGAGTCTCTGTCACTGCAGTTCTAAACACAGTTCTCTTGCTTTAGCTAAATTAAGATGGTTCTTGTTTGTAAAAAAACCAACAAATTTCGTAGTTATCCTACCCTGATGTGTCAAAATGATAATGTCACTAAATACAAGTGAAAAGGTCAGAGGAAATAAATAATTACAACCGGTATTATATTTGGCATTACAAGACAGAACATTGTGTTTTAAGTTGCATGAAAAACAAATAATATGTTTTCTTTGATTTCTTACTAAGAGTAGTCTATAATTTAGTTATTCAGTTGTACAATAACCTGTGGCCCATTGTCCGTCTTTCCTTTTCCCTTTTCTGAATGCATCAGTGTCTTACTGTGGACAAAAAAAACCCAAAACAATTGATCCCTTTCAAAATGTGCTAAGGCTCTGGAAAATGTGCTCTAAAAACCGCAAGTGGTTTTAAAAAAAAAAAAGTGTCTTTTTTTAAAAAAAAACCTGTCAGAATTCTAAGGCAGTGCTATGGTTTCCATTAGCATATTCTATAGAGTGGTTAGGGTAAGAAAGATAATCAGTCTTACTATATTCAGTTGGACTTCACTATATATACTATATATATATGCATATATATAGAGAGAGAGGGTGGTGTGTGCATGCATCTATATTTGTTAGGTCAAATTTTGGAATATAACTGCATGGATCACAGATACTTGACTTTATTCTATACAGCTTTGAAATCCTTCTTGTTTATGAATTCCAAGCACACTGCACTGCTGAAAGCTTATTCAGCCCGGAATACTTCTGTTAAGTTTTGAATAGCTTATTCAACAGTAAGGCAAAGCAGATTGTGTTATTTATTCTTACTATTTATCACCCTTTCAGTTAAACGTATACTCCTCTATTCCCATAAGACATGTGAATTCTGTTGAAAAAATTATTTTATTTTCAAATACAAGAATGTCTATTGAACTTTTAATGTACATTCATGTTAATTAGAAAAGAGAGATTGGTAAATAGAAAGTGCAGCTCAGCCCTCTGTTTTAAAGACACAATACATGTTGAGAATAGACACATTTCTGAAAGACAGAGGTGTCCTTCTCTTTTTGTCATATATATAAATAAGAACTATATATTCGATTTATATGAGGTTTCTCTTAAATGCACAATTTGTATTTGAGCTTTGAGATCTGTATCGATTTGGAAACAGTTAATACATCTGCACATTGAAGACTGTGCAAAGAAAGCCTTTGCCTCCTCATACACATATGAAGTTGAAATTGAATGGACTGTGCTAAAATTAAATCAGTGAAAGAAAAGAAAAAGCATGGAATCACACTGAAATCCATTATGTCGGACTTGACTAATAATACAGCAAAGAATCGTTCCCAGACCATGTTATCATCAGTTTTATCTGCTTTACATGATTTTGTAATACTCTTTACCAAACATGGTCTAAACTTCAGCTGAATAGATGCTTTTACTGTAATTTCATAGAATCATAGAATCATCTGGGCCAGAAGGGACCTCCTAAGGTCATCTAGTCCGGCCCCCCCGCAGTCAGCAGGGACACCCCCAACTAGACCAGGTTGCCCAGGGCCTCGTCAAGCCCCACCCTGAATGTCTCCAGGGAAGGGGCCTCAACCACCTCCCTGGGCAACCTGTTCCAGTGCTCCACCACCCTCACAGTAAAGAACTTATTCCTAATGTATAATCTAAATCTGCTTTTCTTCAGTTTAAAGCCATTGCCCCTTCTTCTGTCGTTGCCGGCCTTTGTAAACAGACTCTCCCCAGCCTTCCTGTAGGCCCCCCTCAGGTACTGGAAGGCAGCTATTAGGTTTCCCTGAGCCTCCTCCAGGCTGAACAACCCCAGCTCCCTCAGCCTGTCCTCAGAACAGAGGGGCTCCAACCCCCTGATCATATTTGTGGCCCTCCTCTGGACCCGCTCCATCAGGTCCATGTCCTTCTTATACTGAGGGCTCATTTCTACTTCATGTTGAGAGATTCCATATTTCAGTATAGAAAGGTGAAAAATACCTCTTACTTTAACTACCTGAAAAAAGAAGCCAACTAGTTTTGAGTGAAATTTGCCATCTAGACCTGGTTTTAGATTCTGGGGGCACGAATTGGACACATGTAAGGAAGGAACATCACCTGTCTTTTAGTCAGTAATCCACTGTTTCAGGCACTTTAGCAAGAGGTAGGGTAGGTAATTCAATTTTCTTCTCTACCTGTGGAGATTCAATCCCAGATGTCTCATTACTCACAAGTGTTTCCCAGTTAACTTGCCATATGTGATTATGCTATGCCTTTCTCTGAAGTTATCCCACTAACAGTGCTCCACTTGCTTTCATGGTGCGTACATATTCATTGAAATTAGGACTCAAATCCTGGCATTCTAGGTTAGTTCCAAATCCCAAATTTATGAGGTTATTTTCCTTTGTTCTTTCACATTGGCTTAATAAATAGCACCAACTGGAAAGACTGTGAGTGCCCTAGAGTAAAATATGCTTCACTGTATGAACAGAGAACTCTCAGCAAGATGAGAATATTAAACCTTGATCTCCCGTTCCCAGGCGATGCTGAATAATGGAGCTATGCAGTAAAGTGTAGTTAGACAGTATTACTCCATTCTCCATCTTGGGACAAGTGCCTATGACAAACCTTTCATTGTTTTGCTAGAGAGCAACATCCAAGCATGAAACAACCCTCTACATTCTTATTGTGAAAATAACTAACCACAGGAAGAATTTACCAAGTGATATGACTGACCTTCTAACGTGAAGCTTTGAACTAATACCTGGATATTCTCTGAAGAGAGAAAATTTTCTTATTTGAACATATATATGTCTTATTTGAATAACTAGTTGCTGGTTCTGCACAGGAGACAGTAGGTGAAATTCAAAGCCTTTTAAGCTGCAGGGCAGCTGAGATGATTATATTGGTCCCTTTTGTGCCTAAAATCTATGAATCTATGAAAAATGGTCCCTTGTGGGTTTTTTGTGTGGTTATTTGTTGTCCACTCTTTTTGTTCCTTGCTTCATAATTCTGGAAAAAAACCTACATTTTTATTCAGAGAAATATATATTTAAGGTCTGTGTCACATAATGTATTCTTGTAATTAACATTTCAATGTTTGTTAACACAATAGCACTTACAGTATTGGCAAATACAAACTACTAATCTTAAGAGTTACACAAGCTTCTGTATTTGATTAAAATACTCCCTAAAGCACTTCGGTACAACACTAGACACAAGAATGAAAAGGTCAAAAAATATTTTACTGTTTGGTTCATTGGTGGGTTGGTTCAATAAGTCAAAATTTGGAATCTTTCAATAAAGAGTGTTGGAGGATAACCAGAATTCTGTAAAGCTGCTTTGCCATCAATGAATTGCTAAATATTAGCTAATTCATGTAAATGAGCAATACAAAGAAATTACCTTTTACATTTAGATTTCTAATTAACATTCAGCCTAAAGTAAATATTTGCCACTTTACATAGTGGTCTACTAAAGGTGAGGTAGGTATGGGAACTGGGGTCTATGACAGCCCATCTACAGATAGAACAGCAGTGCCTTGTGCTGCCCACTGGGCACTTTTCACAACACCAAAAGTCACAGAAGTGTTTTCTTTTTTAAAACACTGTATGTACTCTTGAATACAGAAAGATGGCGCAAAAGAAATTATGACATAGGAAAATGATTTCAGAAAAGATTATAATGGAATCACAGAATAATCTAGCTTGTAACAGACCTGTGAAGCTTTCTGCTCCAGCCTCCTTGGATGCAAGTCTATATGCTGCACATGACCTTGTCCAATTGACCTCTGAATATCTCAAAGGATGGAGATTTGATAGTGCAGACAAAAAAAATTCCTCATATTTAATTGGAATTTCCTAGATTTCAATTTGTGTCTGTCATACCTTGTCTTGTCCCTGTGCTCATCCAAGAGCTCTGTAACATCCATATTCTCCCATCAAGTAGTTGAAGACAGCAATATGATTTCTTGCTAGACTTACGTTCCTAAAACAAAAGAAATCAATTTTCTCAACCTCTTGTACTATGTCCTCCAAAGCAAAGTGCAGAGTATATGTTTTTTTTACAGGCCATCCCCAAGTCAATGAAGCTATAAAGCTGGGAGATGATTGATAAGAGAATTAAAATAGAAGAATTTCAAACATATTCACCTAACCCTGTGTCATAGGACAGGGGAGAAACTTCCTATTTCTGCCCCACCATGATGAATTGAGTTCTGACTCCACATTAATGAATTCTGGTCAGTCTTCTGAAGCTGCTGATATGGGCCTATTATAATTTTGGATACATTTATGTGAGTATGTGCCAAATACTACTGATAATGGTTGTGTTCTGTTAGTGTCAAACTAGTGGCAGTAGCTGGTCACTAAATCTTAACTGGTCATTTACTCCAGCTGAGACAGGTCAATAATACTAATTTTTTCTTACCAGCCTGGAAAGAAAGGACTGGAGATACAGAAACAATTCAAGAAGGACAGAGGGACTGAGATGACATTTGAAGATTTTAAGGGTTCAAAGAAGGATTTTTAAAAGGAAAAAAAAATTAAAGGCACTACAGGGAGCTCTAGACAGAAGATAGAGAGACACAGTCTTCTGTAGTGGGAAAGACTGCTGTTGTTGCACCACCATCCAAGGTTAGTGGAAGTACAGTAGAAAAATTCCTTGGTGAAAAAAGAAACTGTGACCTTGGACTATGGCATGTAGGCTAAAAGAAGTTTATAGCACAAGCCTCCTTTAGATTAGGACCTCACACAACCTTATAGGGAATACCTGACAGAAGAAACTTAACAAGATCTGTTACAATATATCCTGCCTACTAATAATGGGTAATGATCAATACCTGTAAAGTAGGGGGAAGGAAGCTAAAGCAGTGGACCAAATATCTGCTCCTACACTACTTCTTAATCCACTAGATAAAGGGATATCAGGATTCAGTGGGTGAAAACTGAAGCTTGCCAAATTCAAGCAAAAGCAAGTATTTCAACAACGCCAGTAACCAACCACTGGAACTGTTTATCAAAGGATGTGATTTTGTCACTCGAAGTCTTTATATCAAGAGTAAACATCTTTTTCAAATATATAGTTTAATTCCATATGTGACTAATGTGGAATCATTTGCTAAAATTACATGGTCTATTTGAGGTATGAGATTATGTCTATAGCAATGGATGTTCTTAGTCTGAAACTCAAAAGGTGAAATTCTCCTCTCGTTTAAACTCAAGTGAATTTTTCTTTGACTTCTCTTAGGTCAGGATTTCACCAGGTACCTGCAAAACTTTTTTCCTGAAAATGCTGGGCTGATTTGTATTACACGTAGAAACTGATGATTAAATGAAAGGAAAACATGTCCTCACCAAAGCAAATGACTTCACTGTTGAATGCTTACTCAAAAGTGCTTTGAAATAAACAGTACCCAGTAACAGAATTTGGAAGGAGAGTCATTGAGTAAGAAAGAGAGATTATTTGTAAAACATGCCAGAAGAGAGCCACATAAAACTGAATGAACCACAATGCAGAAAGGTATATGTTCCATTAACAGCTTTTACGTAGGTATTAAATAAAAGCTTTCAGTTTTATTAATAAAAAAGAGGATATTTGAATAAACGTCAAGCCAATATTATTTTGTGTTTTCTGCAAATTCACATAATCCTTAAAATATTTATTCATATGAGGTGATGGCTTATTCAATTAAAGGGAATTAAAAAAAAAACAACTCAAAAACCAATGTTGGGTAGAATATGTATTATAAAGCCTATTTAGTTTAATTTGCCTTAAATATGACTCCATTAAATTATGTAAACCTAATGCCACAAATTGATCTGAAATCAAATAGTTATCTTCTGGATCAGAAGCACTCCCTAAATATGGGCCATTTCATAACAGGTCTTTAATTTTTTAATAGGGCTTTAATTGTTGCTGAAGTTTTGTTTACGATGGTGCCACTGCATTTTGTGTTTCCAGACCAAAAAGTATGGAAGATTCATATTAGTATAATCTGAACTTCTGGTGCCTTATATATAGTAAAATTTTGCTATTACAGAGAAAAATTTGACTAGGCGTGTCATTATAGATAAATAACAAAGTCATATACACACTGACAATCTGGAAGGACACAAAATACTAAAGAAATTAAAATTTGGCACCTTACACAATCAAATTGAAGGTGAGTTTTGTTGTGGGTTTTTTTCTTCTCATTTAGTTGTGGCTTCAGTGATATCCAACAGACAAAAAGAAAGGCCATGACCAGTTTTCAACACTGAATCTAATGTGTATTATTAAGCTATTTGAATGAAAGTTGCAGTATGATTCCCCACTCCTGTACAGTGTTAAAAATTAATGATCGAGTTCTTGGTGTCACAAGCACAAGTCTTTAAAAACTAATGTAGACTTCAGTGCCTTACTTCTCCCATGTTGCCAGGTATATGACAGCTAGTTTAGATAAAATAGTATTAAACAGTTCTTTCGAGTCCCCTTTTGTTCTGTTACAAAGCGTGTACCAGACAGTGGATGACTGACAGGTTTAGACATAAAATTAACTGGTCTGTTGGCCAGTTTAATCTGTGAGCTGGACCAATGGTAAGGGTTACTTTCTCAAAGTAACAAATAACTTTCAGATATAGTTGAAAAAATATGCCCTTTAGTGAATTCATTATCTCTCTAGCCTTCTACTTTCTTTCAGCTTTTAGCATATATATGCATTTCCCTAGGGTTAAGCTAATGTGTTTCTCAATTCCTAGATTGCTTTAACAACAAGAGTCAAAGACGATAACAAAATGAATTCCCAAACCCATTCTGAAGCACATGCTTTTTGAATTTTAAGTATTTTGTTGTTTCAAGGTATAAACAGTATCTTCTGAATTAAATAGAAAGTCTTCAACTTGTGAAATGCTTCCATGTTCTCTTCTCAGTCACCACTGAAATGAAATAATTTTTATACTAGTGTCACAAAGAGCAATTCAGTGACAAAAATTAATTAAGAGCAAAGAACTCTGAAAGACCATTAGCTATTTTAGATTGGCCATATTAGGGAATTTTCAATTTTAAAATGTGAAAAAGACTTTAAAGCACACCAATAAGAACATGTATTTATGCTTCCTGCTGTCAAATGCTTTGGATTCCAGTCAAGTCTTTCTGTGATATTTTAAAAACACAGAAATTGGAAAGCAAATAGTAGATGGTTAACTCATTTGTCAGCTTAATGATACAAAGGCTCGGTGTCTTGGTAATATAGATGGTATTGCACTTTTTCAGATTTTGAACTCCCAAACATTTCCCTAGGAAGTTGTAGTTCCTTGTATGAGTTTACAGACATGAGATTTGACTTTCTTATTAACCTGTCACAGACACTGAAAGGGCTCCAATGCTTCAAGGGTAACCCAGTAAAAAACACTGATTTGCTCTAAAAAATACATTGTTTGAAATGACTGGACTGCCTTGGGAGACCTCTGAAATTCCTCTAAATGGATAAAATTTAGAATCTACTATAATTTAATCATCTAGGCTGATTCTAGTGTCAAGAAAGAGAGATCTTAAGATACTGGGAATGAAACTCTCTTCTTCAGGTTCCTAAATTGCTCATGTCAAAGCCTAACAGATTACCTTGTGCGAAGACACCAAAACATTTACTTGGCTAAAGCAGGTGATGCAAAACTCATTGTTTAATTGTTTAAGTCCAAACACAAACTGCTCAAGATCTACAAAATAATAATGAATTTACACTACAGTTCAAAAGCTTTTCATACAACTAAAGGCCTTGAAATACTTTAAATTCAATTGTTCCACAAAGTAAAACAGAAATTGCTTTATCTGTTTATCTATAGGGTATTATTTGCTTTAAAAAAACCTCTCACTGCTTCTGGGAAATGAAAGAGACACTTAAATTTTTGATAGGTGCACAAGGGAGAGAATATCAAAAAATTACTAGAAGAGACTCTACCTAGTACTTCAAACAAACCCATGCACTATTTCTGAGAGGCCAATGTAAGTAAGTTTAACTATTTGTGCTTGTAATAGAATTTTGTATTTTTAAAGACTCTCATACTCCGGGTAAACAAGGCTTTGTTGAATAATATCACATGCTACAGTACTGTACTCAATTCTTACAGCTCACAAGGCTTTGGCTTACTGAAGACAGGCTGTCTTAGAGAGTGATCATGCAAAGATGAACTCAGACACATCTACTCTACCAGCAAAAATGAGCTGGCTTTTAAGAGTAAAACCACAATATGTTAGGGAGAAAAATAATTACTTGATTAAGGCGCTGGAATAGCATAAAAAACAAGATTCCATTCCCATGGCACATCTAATTTTTCAGTCAATTTCCAATGATTTTGAAGATACCACTAAGCAAAAAAAATGAGAAGGAATTCATTACTTTGGAATTACACTCCAGGACACCTGAGTTAACCACTGGAAAAATGTTAGAAATTCTAACCTTACCACACAGAAATCAAAATTCAGACCCATAGCAGTTCACCTGCTATCATAAGAAAGAAGAGCGCAGAACCAAAAGAGATGTCTAGTTCCATCAAGACTAGCACTTTTTTATTTTTGTCAGAGATAGCTATACTATGCAATTTCTATCTTAAACTTACCAAATCTTGTATTAAAATGAGTTATGGTGTTTGCCTTTTATATACCTCAGTAAAAGCTAGAGACTCACTCTGCTGACAGAAGCATTCCTGTTTGTAGTCTAAATTGCTTATAGCAAGCTTATGTTCTGCCAGAAGTGCTTGATTGCCCATAGGTCTGTACATCCTCCTCAGTGATTTGGGCTCTGTGTTGGACCTGTAGACTGGCTTACTTTAGAACAAAGCTCTAGTTCCTAATCTGATAAAGTTAGAAGCAAACTGGCATTTTATTATTTTTTTAAAGTTAAGTCTTTGGGAAGGTTAGATATACCTTTTTTTTTTTTTTATAAAGATCAGATACTTAATATAATATGGTTTACTGTCAGTGCATGAGGTTGAATTTTTTTGTTTGCTTCTATTGATTAAATTGACACAAACTTTGTACTAAAAATGTCAAAATGGGCAGATATGCTAGGAGTGTTTAGAATGATATTAATGAATGAAGAAGAGTTTGGTCAAATGTTTGGACTTTCATGTTATTTGCAAACAGCCATGCTACTGAGATCACATTAACAGGCTAGTAAAGACCTCAGTAATTTATTTTTTTCATGTTTTCATAGACACAACATGTACCAGTCTTCACTTATACGGAACTATCCCTTGTTAATTCGAACAATCCTTCAGAGCAGACTTGTGGTTTTCTTTTTTTTTGATTCCAAGATGCAGGTAGTCACATCTTCCCTCTTGAACACATTAAACACTTTCAGTTGATAGGATATAAAAATCTATTACTCTGCACAGAGTGTAACTCCCTCGCGCTTCCGTTGTGTCTATCCTTTAACAAGGTAATAAGTATCAGTTAGTCACCCACAGAGAGGACAGATATGGAAGTAAAGCTGAGTTTCACTGTCCAAAGGGAAGAAAGGTGACTTGGAGGCAAGGAGGGTCAGACTCATGTTGGTATGCTCAACGTTGCCTCTTTGATCTCCTTGATTAGAGACTTGGGCTGTGCATTTGCTTTGGGTTCCCTTCTCAGCAGCACAGAGAAACAGAGCTGTTAGAGCGGCAACAGCAGCTGCAGTAGGAGGGGAAATAGAGATCACAGGTGGCAAAAACAAGAGCTATAAAAAGTCTAGATGAGAGACTAAATGCCTAAAACTGCTAAAAAAAGGAATACAATTGTGACTAAATATGTCTAAACCAACAGCTGACCAAGTGATATTTTTTGCTTTTACAGAAAGTTTGGACTCCTTTAATTAAAAAAAAAAAAATAGATGTACTTTTGTCATCATAATTAATGATTAAAAAAAAAATTACAGCTCAGAACATGATCTTCTGTTTGAACAACAGCTATGGAAGTTTGGGGAATTTAGGGAAGAGAGCAACAATTGCAGAGACATCTATGCCCCTTAACATGTTCTTCCTCATAGATTGAAATGTGAGGAGAGATAGATGCTCTAAAGCAACTGAGTTCTTTCTAAATGAGTTAGGATTCACCACCAATTGAGAGACAAAATTACATAAATGAAGTTAATCGCAACCACAAAGAGTGCGTTAGCTTATACAATCTTCATAAGCCCCTATGATCTTAATGTATTCGGTAAACTAGAAAAGGCTGTTGGCTCAGTTATCATCACTTAAGTGACTTGAGTAACTAATTAGGCCACACTAACTCAACTACTTGCAATTATTTCTCCTTATCGATACTGAAGGACCTGTGAGAGAGCTAAAAAAGACACAGTAAAGTGAAAAGGAAGAAAATGGAGAGTACAAATAAAGTGAACCAATCTTAATGAGAATACGTGTCTTGAAGATGATTGTTGAGAAGCTCATATAGTGTTTCCATTGCTTTTCTCAAAGTCCTAAAGTACCACACAGTAAATTATGAGTTCAAATATATGTAATAACAATCTATGTAATTATTTCCTTCCAGCTTATGAGCTAATAGAAGCCAATGTCTGTAAGAAAAATGTCATGGAATTTTGTCAGGAGACTACCATAATGTGACCACTACTCCAGCAGGTTAGATGCAAAGGCAGCTGTCAGTTCTGGTATTCAGCTTTAAGTGCCTGGATTTGCAGCCTTAGATAATATTTTGTAGAATAATTTTTCATCATGAAATATCTGAAGGGGTTTTTGTGTGTGTGTGTGTGTTATTGCATCACATGGCATCAGAATGGTTCCAATTTGCCTCATTGGACAGACCGGAGATCTCAGATCCATAGAACAAGCATCTGTCACTTCAGCTGCCTCAGTGACAAACAGCTGTAGGAGATTGTTTTCCATCAAATGGCCAATGATAATAAAAAGAAGAAAAATACAGCTTGATGGTGGAATTTACTGATGTTGACTGACACAAAAAATGAAGGCTAAGAAAAAGAAATCTGGAGTTTCTCCCAATGCATCAGTTCCTATCACTGTCTGTGTTTATGCTTTTTCTTGGTCATGACAACCTATCTCTCTTCTTCTGTTCCCATGCTTTTCAATATCTTCTTCAGGCTACATCTATTCTTATTGTTATTCCTTTTTTTTTTTATTCATTCATATTATTGTAATACTTGGTTATCATTCTCACTGGTTTCCGGTTTTACTTCACTCTTACTTCTGTATAGCTCTGTACAAGCCTGTTCACCCTTCTGTTCCCCACTTCTTAGTAAGCCAGTCAATGCTTCCTCCTGTCACCCCCAACCCCCCGCCCATGCTTCTTAAGTATTTTTCTTGCAAATAGAGTACTAATTCTGAATTTCAGTGATTCTTGTGAGTAAGGTTAGGTGCAACAAAAGAAATCTTTGGGCTGACAACGCCTCTCAGCTTTCTAATAATGTAGTTGATATAATGAATTGTGGCTCAACAGTATCTACATGATATAAGATGTTATCCAGATTCGAAATAATGGCTTGTACCTATTGCCAAAGTCCGAACATACGCAATCCTGAATTTTCAAATATGTTTATATATATTTATATGTATACATATTTACAAAATTGTAAAAATCTTTACCAATGCCCTTCACAACTGACCACCTTTCAAACTCCTGGTCCTGTTTCAAAGATTGGAAGCACTAGTATTTCTATGTGATTGGACTGCAAACACTTTTTTTAAAAAAATCTTGCACTCCTCTCAGTCCTCTTATTGGAGAAGATTGAACTGTATTATTTGAAACTTTCAAAATCATATCTACCATGAAGCAGACATCTGACAGAGGATACCTTATCCTGAGCAGTTTAAGCTTTCGAAAATTATAAGCCTGTTTCAAAGTCTTACAAGTGAACGTATTAAGCTACATTATTTATTTGTTCTCACCAAGGAACCTCATAACAACCAGTTACGTGGGTGTGTTTTTCCCTTGCAATATCCATCTCTAAGGAAAGCAGACAAAATATTGCAATTTATATACTATGTTCAAGCAACTCAAGCAATCTCAATGGAACTGATTCCTGTTCCTTGTCAATAAACCCATTCCTGTTTCCTTGTCAATAAACCATTTAAATGCTTCAGTACCTGTGTATCTCTTCAGTTTTAAGGCAGACCAAACAATACATTTTGTTCTACACCAGAAACTTAAGCTATTGTTTTTAGTCAACTTTCTATATCCTGTCCTTTAATAAATCTAGTGAAACCAGTCATCTCCTATACATCAAAGAAACTATTTATCTTCCACGCAACCATGAAAGCAGCCTCCAGAAATCCTATCTGAAGGTTGCAATGAGTCAGATCGTGCCTTTTTAAGGGAGAATATGATTTAGGTTCTGTTCACTGTACAGACAAACGGCTTTTAGGAGGGCTTGTCCTCCTTGAATAGAGCGGCTAGGAATTTTTGTGTAAAATATCAAGTTGACAAACAGAGCAAAGCCAATAAACTCTAGTTGGGACTCTGTGCAGTTGTAACGATGCCTGGTAGATTAATGAACAAGCAGAGCAAGTGGAGTATTTCCTCTCTGGAGCACGCAGGCTATAGATTTGTCTTTTAGAAAACAGAGCAGTATTCTCCCTCATCTTCTCCCCAGGAGATGTAGAAAAGTATTTGCGGGCATGAGTATGTTAACAAGAAGGTATGAACTGCCTACACTAGAAACAACAGCGCCCTTCCCCCGGGCCACAGAAAAAAAAATCTATTTCATCACCAACTCAATTTAGGAGAAATACATACACTTTTTGATCTAGAATCATGACTACTTATTTCTGATTTCTGTACAAAAGCAGTAAGATTTCTTTCTTGGCACTGCAAATAACATCTGGATCAGCTCGAGCAAGTTTGTATATATGGCTAAGGATGAAATTTTTAAAGACAGATCTGGCAACTCCCATGAGCCCATCACCCACTGGCATTTAGCAATACTCAGCAGAAATTAATTATTTAATCTGGTGTCCATGACAAGATGTCAGAGGGCTGGGGCTGCAGGGAAGCCTTTGGGAGGAGAAGTCTGGGGCTGTTCTGCGCTGGACACAGCCAGTTGCAGCTGGTTGCAGCCTGTGCCAGCCAGTTCTGCAGCAACCTTGCTGCAGGACACAGCTGAGCCCATCTGCCAACCTGGTGGCCCCAGTGGGAAAATGTATTTAAGAAACAGCAGAAAACACTGGCCAGGCAGAGGAGGAGAGGGAAAAAGTGAGAAACCACCCTGCAGACACCAAGGCCAGAGACGGAGTGCAGGGGGAGGTGCTCCAGCTGCTGGAGCCAAGACTCCCCTGCTGCCTGTGGAGGAGGCAAAGGTGGAGGAAGTAATTCCCTTCAGCCCAAGCAGATATGTATGTCTTTTTATTTCTCACTACCGAATCTATTTTAATTGGAAATAAATAAAATTAATTTTTCCCAAGCTGAGTCTGTTTTGCCTACAACAATAATTGGTAAACGATCTCCTTGTCTTTATCTTGACCCACAGGCTTTCTTGGTCCTGTTTCTCATCTTATCGTCTTTTCCTGTCCCACTAGGTAGAAGGAATGGCTGAGTAGCTGGTGGGAGTTTAGCTGGTGACCAAGGCTGACCCACCATAGCTGTACTCTGGTGTACTAACTTGGAAATGTCAGCATGTCCTATGAATGTTGGCAAGCAATAGTTGCCAGCTTTGTTGATTTGATCAGTATCAATACTCCAGCATGTTTGTGGACGGATGTGAATACATGGCTTTGGACAGAGCAGGGGGAATTTCTCTTTATGCTTCTCCACAAGGCTTGGTTCAGTCTCAAATGTTTCACACTTTACTACTCTCAGCAGTGGAAGTGATGAGGCATGGGCAGGCCATAGTGCAGGGGTGGCCGCATTTCTTCATATATTCTTGAGCAGGAGTTTAATTTAAGGGAAGCAATATGTAGCATAGAAACATGTAATGTTCCTCCTTTGAAAATTAATTAGAAGGTTATCCATCATTCTGCTTAGGCTTGCTACCAGTGCATGACAAAAGCTACTGGATTAATAATGTGATGACAGGAACTGTGATATAATAAAAACTGGGTGAAAAAACACAACCCCTGCTCAGGTTGGTTCAGGTTGAATGTACTAGTCTTTCAACGGTATTGTGTTTATTCATCTTGGCTTCAGTAATATCTCTTTATTTCTGTTGCAGTTGTGTCTGCAAGTCCAATTATGAACCTAGCCTGTGTTATATACAAACAGAAAGACAAAAAATGAAAAATTTCTCAAGAATTTATGAATCAAACCTAGAGGTAGATTTGAAAATTATAGTTATTTTCTTTCATCTATATTGCTTGGATCCACTAGATTTCACAGCAGGCTACAGGTCTCAATTAACTCTAAACAAAATCAAGTTCAACTGAAAGCATATATGTTCAAATTTTATCCAAACTTGGCAAAAACATAATAATATGAATCTTTAAATTGCCCAGCAATCTTCCAAAAGTGGATAACAATATTCTTTTAATGCCTTGCTAGTTTTTGAATATTTGTCCAGACATGTTCTTCAAACTCTACTCTATCTGATCTTACTGTGAATCAAAATTTTGACACTCTCATAGTGTAGCAAGAATCTGTGACCCACATTTTACATCATTTTATAAGTGTACATGGCATAATTAAAAGCTATCATAAGTCAGGAGGTGCATAATGGCTGTGCTATATTTTTTTTCAGCCCAAAATAGAATCTGAATAGTCTTTTGCTGCATAAAGGATATTTAAATCCAAACCCCACTAAGATTTAAACAGAATTGTTAAATTTTCACAGACATAATTGATTGGCCATTGCAAATTGTTGAAACCCAACTGACTATGCATTTAGATAATCAATTGCATAAGGACCAGCAGCAAATGATGAGGAACCAATAAAACACGCATGCTTAGAAACAAATGACTTGTAAAGACTCTAATTCTTCATATCAGGCAATTTAATCATAAGGAGTGAAAGCTGTGACCTCTGAATGGGATGTGGTAATCTGGTAATCAAGAAGGTAGTAGAGGCATCATGTGTCGGTCTTTCTTTGCTGGACCACCAAGAAATTATGAAATTGTGTGACTTGCTGTGGCTTGAAGTAAGTATAACTTAGTCTTAAGACTTAGACTTGAGTCTTTTGTTGTTTCAGATTTCAGCAAACCTCTGTATTGTATGTGTACTGTCCTAAGAAATGTGTAGAAATCATAAAACTACCTGCCATGTTATAGCATAATACTCCACGAAATCTGGCAACTTTTCTCTTAGCCACTCTTTTCCTCCAATGTCTTTTCAAAAAATGTGCCTGAACTTGTCCCAGAAATTAAGAAACATTTCAATTCTTAGAATGGAATTTGAGTGAAGTTAAAAAGTCTGTAAGACTAAGTGGATCTCAAGACCAGTGGATCTCTAGTTCTTCAACTTCACATTTACGTGTGAAGATAAAAATAGTTTTCCTCCCAATAATTATTAAAAGAAACAGAAAATAGATTGGTGCATTTCATTTTCTGAATGACCAGTCTGTCCTCACAAAAAGCTTTCCAGCAGTAATCTGGGACATTACTGAAACTAAAAGAAAAGCCAAACATTTTCTGTCCAGCTTGACAGAGAAGCAATCAAATCCTTTTTTCATGATAAAAAAATCTGCGGCTTTGGACACTACTACTTGAGGTGCCTAATCAACACGGTAGGCTGAGGCTAAACTTCTGGGGTTGGTTTTGACATCACCTTCTATACACGCCCAACACACTTACTTCAGTAACCACAAAGTCTGAAGTCAAGAGAGGCAAAAAATTCACCCTCACTCTCTCCTACCCAGGGCTATCAGACCTTGGCTTTCTGCATGTTCCGTGAGGAGAAGCAACCAGCGTATCTGACCTGGTGGCTGCTGTACGTAATCTACCGATTTATTCACTACAGAAATTTTTCCATATAGGCAGGCAGGATGCAGTACTCCTGCACCATAAATGGCTTGAAACGTTTAGAAACCATTAGAAGCTACAGTAAGATTGACAACTGAGTTGTGGGTGAATGTTGCCCAACAGGTCTTTTTTGTGACAGATGCTGGAGCCAGGCTTCGGGTGAAGGCTGTGACTGTTGGTCTTAAACATTCAATAAATCCTCAACAGCCTTTTGGAATGAATAAAAAATATGTTTTTTCTGCCACCGAACTTGCTGAAGCGACAGATTTGGAGATTTCTAAGTGAGAAAACTTTGTGACACTTATATACGCCTATGTATATGTGTGTATATCTATATAAAAGGGAGAGAGAGCTTATAGTGCACAGACTTATATTGCCTACTCATCCTGTTCATTTCTGGTCAGTAGATGCCTGACCTCCCTACTAATACTAACCAATACAATGCAGCAGATGAAGATAAAATTAATGACACCCATTGACCCTTATATTTTTTGGCCTTTAAATTTTTATGAGAGGATTTCATCATCATAAAATTTAACACTGTTTTCCATTACAGATTTCTTCTGCCTGATTTGTCAGCTACAATAAATAAAACTTTGGTGGATTAATATCGGTATGTTCGTGAACAGCAACCACATCAAATAATTTCTGAGCCTAAATTATCTCTACTTTCACTAGAAAAAGGAAACCCAAGCACTATGAAGAGATTTATTAAGAAAAGCAATCAAATCAAATGTATGACTAATGGTGTCAATTCCTTATAGTGAGCATCTTTGCTCTAATCATTTGGAAATTGAAAGTTGTTCAGATTCCTCTGAAATAAAGCCATTTTCTTCCTCTAGTATTTGTCAGCCTCAGGTTAGTTACTGCATTCAGCTAGTCTAATAGCAATAGCAGTGTGCAGAGTCAACGTCTTACTGTATATAGTGATTGCACAAGTTAATTGCCCTTTTTAAATTAAATATATTTCTTTACACTAAATACACTGGGAAGCAAAGATGATTAGACAGCTACTTTTATAAACATGACTGTTGTGTCTGCTGATTGTTTCAAATTACCAGTGTATTTTCAATAAATAAAAATCCTTTGCTTTCTCTTTTTTTTTCTGTTTCCAAAAGGAATATAAAAAGTGAGAATGAGACTATAACTGAGTTTAAAGCAATATATATCGTATATGAAACATCAGCTACATTTTAGGAAGCGATTCCTACTCAGTTGTTTGGCAACACCCTGTATTCATTTGCTCCTGTGGGACACAACCAAATTTTAAAGGATGTATTTTGTTTTGCACCAAGAGGGACCAAATGAAAAGATTACCAGGTCAGTTATTTTCTAGTCAGATAAGGAGGTGATAACTTATCTGAGTGTTAAAAAATGTTTAAAATGTATCAAACGTTTTGCCAGTAGAACTAACTCATGACTGTCACGTTGGAAATAGACACTTTAATCCATTTTTTCCCAGAATGTAGAGGTTAAGTGTAGCTGCATGTAGCTTTCATATAGCACATCTCATATACAGACCTTGAACCACTTTAAGTGAAGATCTGTACGTTCATGTCTATACTGTGAAAACAGTCATGGTTTTTAGTCTTAATCCAGGGCAAAGGGCTTGTAACAGTACACACAAGTCCCATCCTAACATGCACCTATGGTGCGGGCTTAGTTAGGATTTAACTCCTAACAAAAGAGACAGCCCATGTTTACAGTGTTCTGCATAGGGGAGATGAAGCAGAGCAAATGAAGTGACTTGCCCCAGGCTAGGAAAAAGATTTGAACAGAAGTGTTCTGCCTCCAGGCAATGCTGCTGTCTGCCTTCCTGAGGTTATGCTTGATTTATAGCAACTGGACCTGTCTATTTTCACATCTTTGTGTTGAGGGATTTTGGTGAAGCACTGGCTGCTTTGCACTCTTTTGGTTATGAAACGTGAATTAAACATTTACTTAGGTTATCAAATGTTTCATGTTAACTGTGGTTTTGTGGAGCAGCCAGAATACACTGAAGAAGGTGTTCCTTAGTGCTTGCATCATTTTCATCAGCACATAATCACAATTAATATAGAAATAGTTCATAAATTAAACCATAAAATTCATATTGATTATCCTGAAATTTGCAGTTGTGTAGATAGTTTAACTTTCAGATCACAGATCCAGATGTAAAAAATTCCACATCACTGGAAAACATATGTATTCATAACTAAATATGACATCCAGGATGTTTGTTTTATCTATGTTAAGCTACTTTTGAAAGTTAATTTAAGTGTCTTTCAAAAGACCCAAGCTCCTTGAATAGTTAATGGAAAGAGATAAGCTTAAAGCCGCCTAAACCAGCTTTCATGAATAATTCTGCCTGACCTCAACCCATAAGGGAATAAACATGAACATATTCAGAATAATATTTGCATTCAGAACTGGTTTGTCCATGGAAATGGATAGCTGTGTCTGTATGCATGAATCCGGTGAGAAAATTGCTCTCTTTGCTGATTTGTAAGGGACAGTGTATGCAAAATTACAGGAGATATTTTGAATCATTGATCATCTTGATTATAAGAGGTACTGAAGTTTTAAGCAAGCTAGTAATTTTCACAATTAAGCGTGTGCATTTGTGATATGCAACCTAAAATTTCCTTCCCTTAATTCAGGTTGCCTTGTTGGCTTCACATATCTTTGCAAGATATATTAAATTTCAGAATACATTATAAAGATAAATATTGGACCTTTCCACATGTGGCATTATCGGTTAGTGGATAATCTACAGAAATTGTGTATAAAACTTTCCAAACTTTAGAGTTACAGGAAAAATAATAATCTTTCTTGTCTGCATCACCTGCATTTTGACAGGTTGTAAATATAAGACAAGCCTAAATAATTGCGCATATATCCATGTCTCTGCTGAAATGTAGCTGCAAGACTTACAGAGCTTCTGTATTTCACATTGAGCTACCCATCAGATGAAATCAGTCTTAACATAATAAGCTAGTTATTGCTGGTATGAGAAAGAAAAAAGAAAAAAAGAAAAAAAAATTATAATAGGGCAAGTGCAAGTTCAACAGCCACGGAGTAACACTGAAAGAGCAGTAGTGGCCTGAAGCAAGAATCAAAGTAATTACATCTCTTACAGGAAGTGGTGAGCAGCAGAGTTAGATGAGTTAGATGAAAGGAATGTAACCAGTTCACTTAGCTATTCCTTTGTGAGAGAGATGCTTTCTTCTATTTAGAGTAGAGAGCTTCCAACCACAACCTTTCCTCCTCCAACCTCAAATAACACTATTTTTAGGTAGCCAGGATTCAAACAGTGGTTTAAATCACCCACACAGTAAGCAAACTGCAAACATGTGGTAGGCAAAGACAGGAAAAGACATTTTACGATTATCTGTAAGTACCTATGCAGGGAAAGGCCTCTTTTACTAAATTCCTCTACAGTATAAAAATCACAGGCATAAAAAAATCCAGCAGCTGGAAATTAAAATAGGACTAACTCAGGCTAAGGCTAGTTAACAGGAGCTGGGAAGAGTAGTGGGGGACTGCCT
The DNA here is from genome assembly GCA_026546715.1 of Gallinago undulata. Lineage (NCBI taxonomy): Eukaryota > Metazoa > Chordata > Aves > Charadriiformes > Scolopacidae > Gallinago > Gallinago undulata. The sequence goes on from JAOTQQ010000032.1 coordinate 44,072,539, forward strand.
GAGGAGGCAGCTGGTGTCTCCACACTTGGAAAAACCTGGTATCTACTTTATAGATAAAGCCAGTTCATATGTTTAACAGGATCATGCAGGCATTTCAGCACAGCCAGTGTCACTCCCTGAAAAAGGGGGGTTAATGTCTAATGAAAAAAACAGAAAACAAATCAACTTCTCACAACCAGAGGGCTCATTTGTACTAGCCTGGGTCATCAGTGGGAATCACCTTCCCTTATCCGGTAAATTCCTATCTTACTGTTGGAGGTACCTCAGTGGCTCAAACAGCGCTTATCTCTTCCGCCTGCATGTGATAAGATTCAGCTCACTAAGTTTTTTAAAGCTCTTTGTGCAGTCTAATTTTTCCTGCCATAGGCTTTCCAGAGGCGAAGTTTTCCAAAGGTCAATAAGAGACCAAGCCACCGCTTCCCTCATGGCACCCCTGCCTGCCTGAGGCTGTTTAAGGCTACACTGTCCCAGAGGAACTTGTGCCAAGGGAAGGGGGAGAAGGAATCTCCATTAACAAGTTCTTCCAGCTGCGATAGAAAAATATCTACTGAATGGATGTGGGGGAAAAACGGTGAAACACCGTGTTGTGGATATGTTAGAAATGATTTAGAAATTTCTCCATTAACAGAAATGGAGAAAGCAGAAACCCAATAATTCTAAGTTTGACGTCTAAAATTCTCATCTCCTGCCCTTTGTGCCCTTCAGGCTATCACCTTCAAACTGGGAATGCTGGAAAAAATGGGATTATCAGAGTAATATGAAAATAATGGCAGGAATGTGCAGTTTTCAGGTGCTATATTGTCATTGAGGGAATCACAGCCTCTGGCATAATTTAAACCACATCCAAAGCCTGCAATAACCATTTCCTCAGTGCCAAGGATTGGTCAAAACATAATTTTGAAAATGAATGATTTATAGTTGGCTCCTTGTCAGCCTTCCATCTTTCTTCCTGTAAGAAAAGAAATAAATAAATCCAGCCAAGAACCCATGCCCCAGTTGAGTAGTACACCTGTATATTGGAATACTGCTATTCTTTCCAAGCAATTGTGAACTGAGTATTTTGTTAAGGAATATGACATTAGGGAGTTATTGTAGCAAAATACTAATCACTGGGTTTTTTTTCCAGTAAAAATGTATTATAATGGGATTAAATACATGTCAAAAAGGTGTTAAAGAGTTAAAAGATTATATTTTTGTAGGTTTTTTCCAGTAAGGGGAAATGAACTTTAGATGGAGAAGTCAGTGCCTATACTGAGTACTATATATATTCTATTAGTTAAATGACTATCATGTGTATATACGTGGAGTTATTTAACCACACATAGGCAAACATATGACTTTTAAAAATACCAACAATGAAGCTAATAACAAATAATAACATAAAAACAGCCACAAAGAGCAGAACACTTGTCATTTAAGCGAAATGATGAGTCTAAGAGTATTCCATTCCTTAGCATAAAATGGCTACTTTTAATTTGAAGGAGTAGGTATCACGTGAGAAAATTACTCATCAGTGATACAAATTTTTATGAATCTATGTACACTTTTGCCAGCAGATGTATTTAGCTTCTTCCTAAAACACAGAGTTTATTGAGTCATTACCATGGATGACATTATTTTAGAGTAAATGCATTTCTTAATAGTCTCTTGAATGGTCTTCTCCAGTTGTATGTGTTCATCTCATGGAAAGCTGGTGCGAATGAGAGCCCTTCAGAAAAGCAGACTTTTGCTATAGAGGGTCCAGGCTCATCTGCATGAGAAGCAGAGACTTGTGCTGAAGACCGTCTGTCGTGATTTCACTTGAGACAGAGTTTTAGCGTTTTACTAGCAGCTGGTAGAGTGCTATGTTTTCAGTTTGGGATGAGAAATATTTTTGATAGCACACTGTTGTTTTTAGTTCTCACTAAGCAGTCAAGGCCTTTTTCGGTCCTCACTCTGCCCCACCAGCGAGCAGCCTGGGAGTGCACAAGAAATTGGAAGGGGACACAGCTGGGACAGCTGATCCCAACTGACCAAAGGGCTATTGCATACCATGTGATGTTATGCTCAGTATATCAAGCTGGGGGAAGAAGGAAGAAGGGGACATTTGGAGTGATGGCATTTGCCTTCCCAAGTAACCATTACACGTGATGGAGCCCTGCTTTTCTGGAGATGGCTGAACACCTGCCTGCCGATGGGAAGCAGTGAATGAATTCCCTGTTTTGCTTTGCTTATGCACGCAGCTTTTGCTCTACCTATTAAACTGTCTTTATCTCAGCCCACCAGTTTCTTCTCACTTTTGCTCTTACAATTCACTCCCTCATCCAAACTGGGGGGAGTGAGTGAGCAGCTGTATGGTTCTTGCTACCGGCTGGGGTTAAACCGCACTCAGTCTCTCGTCCTTGGTAGAAGTGAAAGGTCATTCCCTTATTTAAGTACTTTCTCCCTGAGGATTTGTACAGAATGTAAGATTTCAGTGTATTTTAAATCTCCTGAAGTTTATGTATTTGGAAATATTCAGTTTTTATTATGTGAACCACATGTGTGTTTTCTTTTTAGCTAAGCAGAGATCATATCTCATCTTTTAAAAATACCATCCATTTTCTTTGCATTTAATCTTTTAATATGTATTTTCCTTCTTTAGGTTTTGTTTGTCTATTTGCTGATTTCTGATTTTTTCAGGAATGATCCTCCATAGTAAAGGCTTATTGATATATATAAGATATATATATATATATATATATAAAAAAATGCATGTGCATATGTATTTCTTTCAAGTGGAAGCTACTGGAAATTGTAGAATAAGAAAAACATACAGGAAAAATTCAAGAAAAACAGTTGACATGTCCGCACACAAAAATAAATGAACAAACAAAAAGCTATTGTTTTAAGCTTATGCAACCACTTGCATGCTGGAATTTTAAAACCTTGACTGCCAGCAGTAACATTTTAATTACATGGTAAAAATTTGCATTTCTGCTCTGACTTTATAAATATTATTCACAGATTAACTTGAGTCTAAAATGACCCACTTAAATTGTAACTATGGATAGGTAAAATCTGTTTGCACATGAAAAACAAGATGATTCTGCTTCTAACATTGGGCCAAGTACAAGAAAGCAGGAAGGTTATGGTCTAGCTGCTGCTGGGTGCACACTATCATTATGAAAGGAACACCAAATTCATCTGATTCACAGATGGTATGTGGGCGCTTTCAAGGATGAGAGCTTTAATAACTGGGCAAGAATATGTAATAAGTGTGATGGCAGAATGTAAGTAAATGGCAGATACATGATAGAAGGAAATAAATTGTAGTATAATGTGAGGTGCAATTCATAGGAAATGGCCAAATATATTAGCGTAGAGAAAACCACAAGTTGCTCTGGATTTCAGCTCCTAAACAGCTGGACTTCATTACGCTGCATGATCAACAATAGACCATTTAAAAGTTATTGCTGGAGTTGTAAAGGATTCTGAGTAATGAACCCAACACAAAGTGAAGCTCTATGTCCCAGCAAGACAGAGTAACCGAGAAGAGATGAAGTCAGAAACAGAGTTTGGAGCAGATAATTATGATTAATGGAGAAACAGTTGCACAAGACAACAGGAGCAAATTCCTGGAATGGCATCTGTGGCCATTCAGGGAGCAAGATCCTGAGAAACAGAAGACAGTTCTGGGGTTTTTGTTTGTTACTCCTTGTTAGTGACTATAGTTTACTGCCATGAAGAGAGAGGTGAAGTAGTGCAGTATAATACATACATAATTCAAATTGTACTAGATTACTGTGACATTCAAACTGAACTAGATAACTGTGACATTTCATGAGGAGAAGATGCAAAATAAAGTCACCATGTTAGCAGAACTGAAAAAAATTATATAGATACCATCTGTAAGATGGGCACTGGGATGGGAAAAGTTAAATGGTTCCATATGACCAAACCACTTTCCACAGTCAGGCTTTTCTTACAGAAAATGTATTTTATCATTTTATTATTTTTTAATTAGGCTGTTTCAATTTATTAATGATTGTTATTAAATTTAAAATAATTTTGAGTTCTTAAATAATTGCTGTATTTTATCCTGAGGCAAAATCTCTTTAGCCTCTGGCACTTAGAGACTTTCACTCATCTGCAATAACTACACTATCTGACTTGAAACAAAAGAATAAATACATGGCACCACACAGGGCAGATATCCAACAGTGTTATACTTTAATACATTAGCCATTCACCTCAGGAAAACTGGATAATAGTTTGTGTCACTCATCAGTGAGGAAATTTTACTTAATGCTGTCACTGGGGTATCTTTGTAGTATCCAGTGACATCCAGCTCAGATAGTCATGTTTGGGCCCCAGTTCCTTGTGCTTCTGGCCATTGAGACAAGCTCTTTTACAGGGCAGTTCAAATCAAAAATCTATTGTAAGTGCTGCGAATCATGTACCTAAAAAAACCTTTATCTGTTCTTTAATTAGAGAGGAAGACTTAAAGGGTGTAGCAAATCATTCATAGGAGTGAGCCTACTTAAATGGGCTGATTAACTTCAACACTCCTTCTTTTTACAGTACCATTGGCTTAGATAAAGCCTTGGAATAAGACTCAAGAATTAGCAACATGAATGAAACACTTCACTTTTCTTCTTCTCCTTCTTCTCCAGGAAAAATTGTGTGTGCATTGTGGAATGCTTTGTTTCCTAAAGTTCAGTTTGAAGGCATTTTTTCCATTTATTTTCTTCTTTATTTTCTTTTCTCTTAGAAATTATTTAGTCTGCTCTGTTTGTGAAAGCCATGCAGGCATTAAATTGATATAAAGCACAAGCTGATGATGACCTTGATGACCCTTACTTTGCAAAGAAAGCTGTCTCCTGACTAAACAAAGGTTATTGATGTGAGAGAAAACTTGTTTTTTATTTTAAGAACAAAGTTAAATATCACATATCTCCTTCTACAGCTTTAGGTGCTCATTTTGTTTATGTAGATATTATCCACTCCTGCCAAAATAGTACTTTTTTATTTTTCATAGGAAATCCCTGAAGAACAGAAGAAGAAACAAATTTTCTCATTATGAAAATTTAAATGTTTGGGGCAGGGAAAGAACAATTACAATTACAATTAGCTGTTTAAAGTGCTTATGACAAAACTACTCCATAAGCCGTGAACATGAAGCAGAGGTAAAGGCATATACCAGCCCAAGGGCTACCCAGGACCTCCCACTAAATGGTGTAGAGTGGTTTGCACTTGCATGGTTGAGGTCTATTGCTCTGCAGAGGAAAGTGCCTAGGTGGAATTCAACTCCAAATTAATGTTGCCAAAATTTAAATACCTGCATGACAATGTCTGCAGGCACTATAGCTGTCTAAATTCCTGTTTATATTCCATGGAGATCTAATCATTAGTCAGAAGGATATTGAAATCTATTCAGCTTATCCAGAGCTAGTTACCTGAATTCAATCAGTTCAGTTACCCTCCAGATTCCACTTATTCTATTACCTAGATCTCATTTGACTTCTACCCTAGATGGTTTCTGCAAAAACGGAGTTTTTAGTCTTTTTTCCAGTTCAAACACATGGGATAATATGAGGGCTGTGACAAAGTTTGCCAAATTGAGGATACAAGACCTTTAAGGACAGTAATGTTTTGGTTTTTTTTTTCAGAACAGCAGAGCTCCCGAATGCTGTGTCAGAGCACTGCACTCAGCTTTCATCATAAGAAACTGGTTGACTCATTGAAAACAAAATTCACGTAACGAAATAAAATAAATTGTGTGGGGACTTAGCAGTGAACCAGACATTTATGTTACTTGACTGTGATAAGGCATATAATGACTTTTCAGGAAAACAAACAAAAGGAAAAATTGTTAGGCATATGTCTGTGAATGTTAAATTATTTTGCTTTAATATCCTGTACCTAGTGTTTACTTTTTCCCATACCATGTTCACTAATACATAATTTGTACAACAATATTTTATCTAAGGACATAATCAAAAAGGTAAAAGAGTAAATTTTCCTTTTCAAGATTTTTGCTATTGTTGCTTCATTTCTTACAAAAAGTACACTGAATTCCTGAATATCGCCTTTCTGCAAAGTATCATGCCTTCCTAAACAATAAGAATTGAAGGAACTTTCTGTTCTTTTTCATCTTTCTTTGCAGATACTGTTTCATCTCATGCTCTGCATTAAAAGCAAAAGCATCTTTCTAAGCTGTTGTTGTATTTACTTATTTGGCAAATGCTTCCCATGGAGCACACTTTGGTAAAGGTTGCAGCCAGTGCCACTTCACGTAGCTTTAGGATAAATGTGTGTTTTCTCCGCAGAACATACAAAGAGAAGGTGACTTCTCAGTGGGTGTCAGAGACCTGGGTTCAATCTCCTTTTCTAGCTAGGTTTCTTGGGTATTATTGGGCAAGCTATTTCATACCAGATCCTCAAAATAGCTCAAAATTACTCAAAATTTCTGGGGTGGGATTGAAATATCTGAGTTAGTTATTAATGTTTCTTACTCCATACCTCAGGAGAACTGGGTTCCTTTGTGTAAGAGTGGGTTTAGCAATACCCATGCACTCAAGCCATAGGGGTGCCTAATTTAGGCTACAGGAAACACTGGAAGATGGAGTGGTTTAGGTGACGCCATCTCTCTTTGCATTCATCTATAATGATACGTTTCAGGATCAGGTGGGAACTCACATCTGGAAAACTTCCTGTCATATATAAGCTTTGAAGACACCCTTTTGGACAAAACTGACTCATTTAACATACGGTTATATCATTTGGTATCATTTAAAGACTGGATTATGAATCCGGGAACATGAGACATTAGTTCCAGCCTTTCTTCAGCTGCAGAGTTTTCAAATATCCAGATTCCTCTGTGCACAGAAGCACTCTCATGAGAAGGCTTGTGCTACTTTCACTGTTCACTTTGAATTAACCAGAAAGAATTTTTCTCTCTGGGGAAATTTTACAAAAAAAACCCCTATATGATCTAAAAATATTAATGAATTATAATGCCTCAATGAATTTTATACTCACACAATCTTTGCGACATAAAACACTCAGGCCTAATTTTTCAGTTGGAGTACTACGAGAGACAGACTAAATATTTTCCTTGACATCACAAACAAAGTGAGTTGGAAATACCCAGTTCTTTTGAGTCTTTGAATATCACTGTCCACTTGTTGATCCTTCCCCTTTATGTGTTCCTGGAAACAATAATCTCGACACTTACAAAGTATCAAGAGATCAGAGAAGTGAAGAGATGGACTAGTTTCAAAAAAGTCAGGCGAGGTTAAATGCTTGGTCTACACACTTTGATTGAGTTCCCTTAAATGTACTACTGGAAGCAGAGTGGTGACATCAATGTAACTTTTTATTTGCTTTCCAAGGACTCTCCATTAGTCATTTGTCAATTAGTTTTTTATTCCTCTGAAGTATTTTTTCTTTCTTTTTCTTATTTTTTATTTTTTCTTTTTCTGTTTTCTTTTCCTTCTTTTAGTTTTATTCCTTCTTTTTATTTTTCCCCTTCTTTTCCTCTTCTCCTCTTGCAGAAGCACTTCTTAGAATCCAGAGAGACAAAGTTCCACCAGCAGAAAAGAAGCAATTTCCTGTGGACAACTGCTAATATAAGATGTCCAAAAGCAGATGCTGGTTGCTTCAAGCTGCCCTATGATATTCTTTTAATCCTTGACAGTGCATCATAGGTACTGGGCAAACCATATTCATGTAGATACAGTTCGTGAAGATTTGAATTTGGTAACACTATTGCAAAATTCATACTCTCCTGAATAAACTGCACAATAATAGCCTTACCCTCTGCACAAGGCTTTCAATGGGGCTCCAGCTTAAAGAGCCATCTAATTTAGAACAGATGAAGCACAAAGAAGCATAAATCACAGAATCACAGAATCACCTAGGTTGGATGGCTCCAAAAAAGATCATGCATGACTGCATACATCCTAATTGTCCTTCATTTGTATGTAGATTTAGCAGTGCAAACACCACTGCTGTACTATTAGCACTACCCACGTGCATTTATAAACCAACCTCAGGAAACAATGTACGAAAAAAGATACTTGATCATTAGTGCACAATTTCGACCCAGAAAGGACTATTGGAAAGGGACCCAAGTGATCATCTGGTGGCACGAGAGACTCATTATCTTTATTAAGGCTATTATTTTTGTAGGGGAAGATAACCCCAAAACCAACAAACAAAAAACAACCCCAAAACAAATAAAATGCTGAAAAGCAGGAAGTAAAGAAAACGTGATGCACATATGCAATGCTTAAGGTACTGTTCTGCAGTGAGGGTTGCCATGGAGACTGCTGGATGGCAGTAAAAATGCAATGGGATCTGAAAGTAAGGTGGTGAGAGCATCCCATATCAACCTTCATCTCCCGCCAAAGCTGAGGCAAGTCGAGATCTGTCCCTGTTTATTGCCAAAGCAGTCTAGCACCAGGCAAGATGAGACTTAGATAAGCAGCACTAGTTAGTGGCATAGGAGCTACTACTTTCACAGGAGCTCATTCCTCAAGAAGCCACCATGCCAGGAAGAAAAGGAGGATTTAATTATTGCTTAGCAAGAATGCTGCCTGTGCAACAGCTTTCCTTTATCAGAGTGAAGAGTAAATTACTTAGCTTTAAAATAAATATATCTTAGCTAGTCCGACTGGTGAATCATGAGGCCTATGTCCTATTCCTGCCTCTAGTAAAATCTTCCCTTTCTACAACAGGAAATATTAAGAGTATCTGCTTCCTTTCTTGTAACTACAACTACAGTTGGAGTAAGGAGTGATAAAAAGGTGACGCTTACTATTCTGTACTGTAAAGTATAGATTTGACAGCCCCATCCTTTGTTTCCATGCAACCATTGCAAATTACACAGTGGTGCTATCATATTGAAAAGCACTTGCAGGTTACCACGCTGGGTTTAAGCATCCATCTCAAAATGTACAATTGAAATGCTGGCTCTCCTGAAGTGATATTGGAGTCCTTCACAGAGTATAGTAGGGCCACAATTCTTTCATAAAATATGAACTATAATAGAAGACATGCTGTATGCCTGATCATCAGTCCTCACTGAGACTTTTGGGACTGATGCTGCCTAACTCCCTACTTTCTTTTCTGATGCACATTCGCGTTCACCATGACCCATTCGCCCTGGGCCCATGCAGAATCCCACTGACCTAACAGTACCAGACTGCAGGATTCAGGTCTATGTGAGGATCTCTCATTACTGAAACCAAATCAGTCTTCTCTTCTTTAGACCAAATGGTGACATCAACTTAAAACTTAGAATCATAGAATCATAGAGTCATAGAATGGTTTGGGTTGGAAGGGACCTTAAAGATCATCTAGTTCCAATCCTCCTGCCATGGCTATGTCAATGAAAAGGATATTTTTCTTTATTTTTTCTTCTTTTTTTCATAATTTTCTTTTTTCCTCTTTTTTTTTTTTTTTTGAATACACGTCTCATTTTTCCTACTCCTCAGTTTCCTACTAAGAGATACTAACTGGCTTCCTCCACGCTAGACCCTGGGAATTAAATTATGTGGGTATAGTTCAGTAGTCTAAAGGCTACCCTGGAGGTAAACAAGGATTGAAGAAGTTTATCAGTATGGATACAATAGCAGGTTTCAGTGGTGGCAAAATTACATTAGCACTAATTTCTTGTAAAAGCAATTCTTAAAAAAATGAATTGCAATACAATTCGCAAAACAATTGATGATCTACAGTCCTTGAGAAATTCCCTCTCTGTGCAAGAAGCTGAAGTTTCTTCCACATGCACAGCGGGTTGTTCAGGTCCAGTTTGGAAACAGTTTTGAAAGAATTACCTTTTATCAAATAAAAAATTATTTGGACCACATTTCATCCCAAATTACAATGTATAGTTGATTAATGGGGCATGTCCATGATGGGGGACAAAAATCTATAACTGAAACCCTGAAACCTAAAAACCACTAAAAAATTCTGAAAATGCCTAAGACCAATTTTTCCCTTAACAGTTGTGATGGATGGGGGAGACCATTTATTACAGCCAAGGAGTTTATGTTTTTTATTCCTGTGAGAAAGTTAAATGATAGAGAAAACTTACGTATAATTTATAACTCACTGAAATTGTTTCTTGTTATTCCTATAGAAAAGCAATTCATTCAGCATTTAGGATGGTTATTAAGGAAAGATGAGCAAGAGGCCTGGAGCTCTCACAAAAAGTTGGACTGTGTTCTGTAAATCTTTTTGAGTCCAGCAGTTTCAAGATGAAATGCAGAAGCTGACTTCTGTGTTCTCTACATTCATTATATTAAAGTATAAAGTTTCATTACTTTCATTAGTTTCCCTTTTCTGTTGGTGAAAAAGAACCTATTGAATAAGCATACCTAAGCAGTTGCTTTAGCAGTTCACAGACCCTAAAAATTATCAAGCTGTTGCTTCAGTGTTTACTCAATATTCCGTTTCTTCCTAATGCATCATGTATTGTGCTGCTTTAGAAAAGTCCATATTTTGATGACACAGTCGATTGAGCCTATTTTCACCACTGCTAAATAGAATCAAACATAATACAATATCTGTGTAAGTTAATTACCCTGGTTCATGTAGTGTCCTGTATTTCGTAGCTTAGATGGTCTTCCTTTTTGACCTCACACCATTCAACCATTACCATATTTTTTGTCATACACAGATGCTGTGAAAAGTGAGAGCGTTGAATCTCAAATGCTGAAAAACTAGCTAGACTCAGAATCGTAACAGTGCCCTGTGAAGAAACACGTATTTTTAAATAAGGGAATAACTTAGGATTTAGAAAATTCACACATTTTCTATTCATCAGCTTGTCATTCCTGTGTAAGACTTTGACAAATTTTACTAGTATCTGACTACTATATCATCACTGAGAGTTAAAAATGAATACATGTGAAATGTGGTTGCTTCTTCACCTTGATACTAATCAACTGCCCCCAACCTCCTTGGATGCATGGCTCCCGTGATATATGGCTTGATCCTTTGCATACACAAAGCAAGCTTTCTGTGATAGCCTTTAAAAAGGTCATCTACTTTAGCCTGTTCCTATAGGACTTGTGATTTGAACAAGATATCAGCCCTAAGCTTTGCACTATTATCGATCATTTGCTTTTCCTATCAACATTTCTACTCTTTACATCCTCTGCTGAAAAAGTCACTCTCAACATTTGTGAAGGAATTCTATTACCAGTTTTAAATCCTCCCATAAAACCTGACCTGTCTCAGACCACCCATCCCTACAGTTTTGTACTAGCTACAGGGAAAGCTTTTTTTACACGGATTCCTCAATTTCATTTTAAATTTGGCATCTGTGTCTTTATGCTGGGAAACTCACCAGCTACCCCTTGTTGACCTAAGACTACAAACACCACAGGTAGAGAATATGCTTTTTCTCCCCTGTACAGCTCCCTCCTATGCACTGATCTTTAACTAGAGCTTTGCACGAGCAATCAAGTCTTGTGCAATGCAATTAAGACTAATGTTAATAACATTGGTATAGTGATTCTCTAACAGAAATTCCCAATTGTTTTGGTAGAAGACTTGTTACCTTAGATATTTAAATTTCAGCTCTTTCAAGGAGTAGAATAGCTACCCCAGGGAATAATGCAATTTCACTGAATTTCACTGAATTATTAGAGTTGGAAGGGACCATAGAGATCATCTAGTTCAACTCCCCTGCTGAAGCAGGATTGCCTAGAGCATGTTAGAGCTGTTGATGAACAGACTAAGTCACTTGCTAGATATACTTTTATTTCTTTCCATGATCTGTGAAACCATAGCACCACTCCTTATAGCTTCACAACAGTTTGAATATAAAGTCTGAGTTTCAGTACGAGAACTGGCATCCATCCTCTGGAGGGCCCGACCACATGAATGCCTCATTGCAAAGAAGACTGTGCTCTTGAGTTTCAGTCTAGCAACCTCTAGTTGTATAGCTGCAGTGCTAAGAATTGTCATGGGAACCTGTGATGTGATCAGCAGGGTATGACAAAAAATGGCAACTGGAAGAAGAAAAGAAAAAATGGACTAAAGCAAACTGAGAACTGTTGAAAAACATCTTGGTAGTAATGGGAATTGTCACCCCATGGTGAAGCTGGGGGACATATAACAAAGTTTTGGGTTATCTGCTTGAAACAATAAATATAGGAATAGATAGGTACATAAGTAAAAGCACTGGGGAAGCTTTCTAAAGATGTGTGCATCAAAAATAAGAAACAGAGTCACATTCAGATCTGTGGGACATGTTTGTCAAATAACAAAAGGTTGCTGTTCCTTTCATGTGAGGGAAAATATATGTTTCCTTCTGTAAGTTAAGCAAATGCAAAACAATTGTAGACTCCAGGCAGTTGAAGCCAGACCAGAGACCACTGCCAGCTGATCACTCAGGATTCACACAAATACCTCCAGCAAATACCTCAAGTTATATGCCAGTTATTAGTGTTGGAGCATATATGTGGTTACTCAGTTTCTTTAATTGTTCTACAGGAAAAGTACTTTTATCTTTCTTACTTTTTTTTCTTTTTGAGACAGAAAAATTTCCTTTTTCCTGGAGGAAAAATTAGGAAGGAACACGCATAAAGCTCTTTGGACATCAAGAAGGTTATAAAGTGCCTGTTCGATACAGGCACAAGCCTGAGTTAGCACAATGTGGTACTCACTTTCTTAATCTTATCTTAAGCTGCTTCAGGGCACTTCCTGCCTGCCTGCATGCAGTATACAGTAAACAAAAGCATATTTTGCCTACACCTTTCATCAACTACATACTTCACAGAGCTCAAATAGGACAAGAAGCAGAAGTAAAACATTAGTGAAGAAAGAGCATTCCCAAACTAATGGTATTGGCAGGGAAATTATTAGAGTAATTCTAGTAGTTTACCACAGAGTTTGTTACTTAAAGAAACTAACAATATATAAAGTACAATGCTGACCATGTCTTCAGTATAGGTATAGAGTATAGGTGCACCTGAGTTAATTAATATTGGTCAGAAGTTAACCCTAGCACCAAGGAGACCTTGGAGCTACAAAGTTCCCTGAAAAACAAAGGAAACTATCCAGTTCTGCAGTCTCACACCTTTATGGATATGAACATCTGAAATATGTAATTCATAAATGTTTGTCTTACACAGAAATACTATATGCGTGCTCAAGGCATACATTTCAAGTAGTGAAACTGCCCTGTCATAAGAAAATCAGACTACAGCACATATGAACTGGATAATTTAGGAAGAGGAATGCATTCTTTTGGGGCTTTTTCAGGATAAAAACTCGTATTATTTTTCAAATTAAATAGTTTCACAGATAACAGCAGACATTCCATGCCTGGCTTTTTTGGGGAAGAACTACATAGAAAACTTATTGTGAGTGTAGCCCAGAGAACAGGAGGCTAACAGTCAAAGTTGGGACCTCTGACTCTTCACAGAACTGCCTACATTTTTTGAGACTTTCTGTGTCCTGTGCTGAACAGCTGTTTTTTTCCTGATCCTTCCTGCTCTGACACTCCCAGCACTTTCACCTCAGAAATATTCCTTTCCAGTTCTCCGTGTCCTGCCTTTATGCCCTTCATATAATTTCCACTTCTTGTTCCCTCTCTCTCCTATTCTCATCTTTACATTTTCTCCTGCCATCAAATAGGACGTTGGCTGACATCAGACCGTTAACTTCACTTGCTTTTTCATCCCAAACCTTTCTGGCCTCTGCCTGTAAACTCTCTTGGGAAAAGACAGTCTTACTTTGCATTGCAAAGCACAGGTCAATTCTGTTCGTTCAGCGTATGCTAATAAAGAGGATTCGTAAGAGTAATCTCAATATGCGTTACAAAAATGAATTAGCATTGGTTGCAATAAAAATTTAGAAATCAGAAAGCTACTAATTACTAGTGCTGTTAGTTATACACCTTGAATAGTATTGGAATAACTGTTTGATGACCAAGAAGTTCCAGTGTGTTACACTGTCTTGAACTAGAGTGTTTCTGCCATTGGCAGACCCCAGAGTACACAAAATCAGTATCTTCTATTGACTGTGTGAAGCCCACTCGACATTCCTCACTTGGTCACTTTATCACTTGCCTCATCATGCTTGGCTCCATTGCTCCTGTGACCCTTTCCTAACCTTACAACACTGTTGCATGTTCCTTTTCCTGAGTGAGGCAGGGTATATATCTATACTGCTTCTAAACACATTTCTCGTTGGAAAATAACTGTATTTATTGATATATCCACCCAGCTCTTTAGCATACATGGCCTTTGCAATAGGATCCACTTCTTATATTGGATCTATGGCTATACAGAATATAGAGAACACGAGTCCTTTACAATCCCAGTAGAAAACTCCGGCTGCAGTAAATCATGTTTTTAATTCAAAATATGCCTAGTTACACTCTCATTTTGTCGGTCAAAGTGGCAGCTCACATATCAAGGGAGTTAGATGGACTTTGACCCAACTTTAGCTTTGGTTTATGAACTGAAATTCCTTTTCCACAAAAACCAGAAAATTCCCCGCTGACTGTAGACAGCACATCTCTGAATGTGGAAAAGGGTTTGTTTGCAATCAAATATCATTTTTTTAGTTTCATCCCATCTTGATAATTGTCTAGTTTGGCTGTTGATTTGTTAATGCATTTTTGAAGATGAAATTAATCATTGCAACTATGCTTTTTTTATCCTCCAGCTGCTAAGTTAAAATCCGTATGTTTTAAAGGCAGTACGATAATGACGCAAATTCATTTTTTCAACTGTTATTATTTTTATAATGTATCAGCAATGTTCATTGCATTAAGTGCTAAGATATCACGATCACAGGAAATGCAAACACAACAATCAAAGGGATTTCTTCAGACAGCTTGATAGGGAAAGGAGAAGGTAAAAATATAAAGGCAAAGGACCAGAACAACATTTCATGCAAATATTTTTGCTGTGCTGAAGGGAAGGGTCAGCTAAAGCATAAGCTGTTTTGACACTTAAGGATTCCTAAACTGATTTAATGTAAAAGATTTAAACTTTGTGCTTTTGGTCCTTGAAATTACACCTGCTGCAGGTGAGAAATTTTTACCTGGAGATTTTATGTAGGTGGACGTTAATTAGAAGGAAGTAAAGATTACTTGAGTTTAGCGTTAAGGGCATCTAAAACTGACTCTAAGCCACTGTCTCCCTCCATAGCCTTCCTTCATGTACATCTCAAACTGCAGAGCTGAGACCCCGTATTTTATCTTTGGAGTTATTATCAACCAAAATGATGGCTTGCCAAGTATGCCTCACTGACAGGTATTTTCAGAAAGCTTTTCATTAAAGGATAATGGGACTAATTCACTGTTCAGTCACATAAAGGTACAGCCAACCTGTGTCACTGGAATTATTCCATATATAAGCTGAAAAAAAAACAGAGCATAATTTGGTCCATTATCTTCAGGATTAATGCCTGAATGACATAGCTACAATAGATCTGACAGCTTTTCCTGCTAATGTAATTGTATTGCATTGTATTATGAATATTATTAATTAACACTCCATTTGCAGGTGATCTAATCAGTTAAAATACACCTTTGAAAAATGTAATATTGCCCTATTGCAAATGGATATTTAAGATGACTTGTGGAAATCTATTTCCATTACTTTTCATTCCAATATTCCTATTTCTAACTTCATTGCTTCAACATTTGGCAGTGAAAACTTAGACCATGTGAGGTACCCTATGATCAGTATCCACGGGCTAAAAATGCTGATAGAAACCAGTGTGAAAACTGCAGGATCTCCTCTGAAAGCACTAGCTCTCTATTTAATCTCCCTCTCAAACACCACCTCCAACAAGAAAAAAAAAAATCAAGTTTCACTAAAATGCATTCATGTCAGCATAAGTGAGTTCTCATAAATTTTGATGGGACATGTATGTAGATGTGAATCAGGAAATAAAATGAATGGGAATTGCAACATAATCCATTTAGGAGAAGTTCTTCATTTATACAAGAATAATAAAGTATCTCAAATTCATGTTTAATCATAAAAATTATGAGAGACCTTTCCTCCTCCCTTGGCAGTATTTCTACACTTCTTACTTTGTGTTAAGCTATAATTTGTTGATTAAATTAACATTTTCTATAGGCATGTTCATGGAATGAGCAGCAAGGGTTATTATGGTCTTAAAGTAGTTTCCTTGGCATTTTACAAGGCAAGCATAAATCGCATTTTGTATTTCAGAGTTTCCACTTCCCTTGAGGGCCTTCAATGAGAAAAGTGCTAACATAAGCAAAAGAAAATGAAATGCCTGTATTTTTTGAGTGTTACTGCAAGAGGAAAGTAACTATAGGTGGAAGGAATATTTTGAAAAAAACAGCGTGAACACTTTCACCCTAGTTGTGTGGCCTAGAACTCTGTTGTTTCTTTGATAAGTCTAAAAACATTGCTATAGTATTTACTGATTTACCAAGTTGTTTTCCTGGATGCTATACTCTTTGTTTAGAAAGAAGGTTGAATCATGTATAATTAAGGTTAAGGAAATGAATAAAATAACAACCTATCTAGGCTATGAATTTGTCAGCCCAGATATTCTAAAGCAGTTGGAACTAATCAACAGCACATCAGATTATCAGCTAAGTATTACAGTGTCATTCCTAAGTCATTATCTATATAAATATTCATACAGAGAACACAAAACTGTATAATCAGAATTGTTTGCTTACTAAAAAATAGTGACAAAGAATCATCAGTGAAAAAGAATAGTTGCACATATGTGCAAGTCATAGAAATGCTGATGAAAAGCTTTGCATTTTAGACATAGACATTTTAATGGCACATAGTTAACCATGCAGATAAAACATATTTTATACTTCCATCATGGAGAAAGCAATGTCTGTATGAGGACAGAAGTGTAAGCATTTCGATTTTCACAATTAGGAACATGCAGGACATGCTTATGCTACAGAATAAATTGAAATGTAAGACCCTGAAGCTACGGATGACTTGAGATGGTTGGCTGACCCGCCACAATACAGCCTCACAAGAAGATACTAACCAACATCCCAAAACACTGACTGCTAACCAGTGTCTGAGGTAACAAGCTCTGTTTCTCAGCATCCATTACAATAATGCCAAGAGTATGAGGATGCAGCTATATTTCTACATCAACCTTATGGGTTGCCTATTCTGGCTCATTTTCTGTAGTATGTTGTAGATATAGATACAGCTGCTTGTCTTACTCAGTATCACATATTTGTTTGTCAGTCACAACTTAATTTATTATGCTGCTTGAGAGTGTCCGTACTCCATGTGGAACACATCTGAGATCGCCTTTAAGAGTTAGATTTGCCATGCATGCAGATGATTTGCAGCAGCAAAACTAGATTTGGAATAAGGCACTAATGATTTATCCATAAGGCTAAGTAGGATTGCAAGTTTAAACCTACTGCAACAGCTTGCTTGTTTCCACTGTGGGATAAACAGCAGTACAGAAGAAAAATGAAGTACTCCCAGATCAAGCTGCTCTCATCCCAGAGCAGTCAGTCCCGGTTATTACTACACTTCTAGAGCACGATACCTTCCAGAATGCAAGTGGAATTTATAGGTGCTTTGAGGCTTCTTGCAAAAAGAGAGGAAAATGTGTCTAGTGGGGCTAAGATTTGCCTTGCATAACCTAGTGATTTTTCAAGTCTACTGTAAAAGCTAGGTTACACTGTTTGCACAATGCTGTCAGGTTGATGCGGGTCAGAACTATTCCAGAAAACAAAATGAAAATGAAAAATCAAAACTATGCTGAAAGAGAAGGTAAAGTTTGTCCCAAATAGGACAAATCCTATGTCAGTGGTCCACATAAATATGAGGAAAACAATACTAGTAGCATACTCAGCTAGTTCTGCAATAGCTTTCTCCTTTCAGACTCTTGCAATGCATCTTACTATTTTAGAATCATAAAATCATAGAATTGTCTAGGTTGGAAGGGACCTTAAAGATCATCTAGTCGAACCATCAACCTAACCCTGACAAAAATCACTAAACCATATTCCTAAGGACTATGTTAACCCATCTTTTGAACACCTCCAGGGATGGTGCCTCAACCACTTCCCTGGACAGCCTATTCCAATGCCCGATAACCCTCTCCATGAAGAAATGTTTCCTCATATCCAATCTAAACCTCCCCTGGCGCAACTTGAGGCCATTACCCCTTGTCCTATCTCCTGTGACTTGGGAGACGAGACCGACCCCCACCTCTCTACAGCCTCCTTTCAGGGAATTGTAGAGAGTGATAAGGTCTCCCCTCAGTCTCCTCTTCCTCAGACTAAACAACCCCAGCTCCCTCAGCCTCTCCTCATAAGACTTA
>JAOTQQ010000032.1:44090929-44106771 GCA_026546715.1 Gallinago undulata
CACTCTGCCCCCAGCCTGTAGCGCTGCCTGGGGTTGTTGTGGCCCAAGTGCAGGACCCGGCACTTGGCCTTATTGAAACTCTATAAATTTAGTTGCTATGAATTTCTTTTCACTTCATCAGGCCAAATTCCAATTACCTGGAGAGGTAGAGTAACATGGGAGGCTAAGAACATGTACAGAAATAGGACTTAAAACTTGTTGGACCTACTTACAGCTGCAGAACTTTTATTCATATATTATTACTGATGCTTTCTCATTTTTAGATAAACAAATGTGACATGCAAGGAATGGGATTAGTTGTGGCAAATGGTTAATGGCTAAGAATGGCACCTTACTATATGGCAGTGGATGTAACTGGAGAGCTTCGTGTGGTCTTTTTTCATATATAAAGAATATTTTCTTTATGTCAGTTTTGATCTTGTCTACAAGAGTTAGTTGTAAATTTAGAAAAAATAGCTTTGCTTGACATTCATTTCTTCATTACCAGAATAGATTTAGACTATGTAAAAAAAAACTTTCATAGAGTGACTGCTTGAATGAGTGAAACAACAAAAAAAATAGCAGCAATAAAAAAAACCTAAATACAATCAAGAGAGATTATAAATGTCTCACTAAAATTGATGACAAAAGCTCACTCCCTCTTATCAGCATCCAAATCCTTACTCCCAAAAAAGAAATAGGACATTAAAAGCTTCCTTAGAATTAACACACTATTAAATTTTTCCTTCCAAGCCCATGCAACCAGAAAGGCCCAACTATGCAGAATTATCAGTGTTTATTCACTAGAAATTAGAACTGATTTATATCCATGCATATGACAGAAACAACAAAACAGGTGAACCTTTCAAAGTTCACAAACAACAAAGAATCCTCTGTGTAATAATATTTACCACCTTTCAACTTCAGAAGCCATTTCAAATAATATAATTTTTATAAGTGGCTAATAAGAGAACATGATATACAGTCTAAAAAGGATATTAGACAGGAAAACAAAAATGTAGGTCCTTCAGGGGAGCATAAATAAAAGTAAGGGAATGAAATTAAAACTAGAATAATCAGTGGTCTGATCCTCTAAACACCCACTAGCCGATATCACACTTCCTATTTTGAGAGCCCCTAATTAATTCCCATCTCTGTTTTTTCTATAACACTCATCAGGTATTTATAGAGAACCATCTCTTCCTTGCGCATTGCTAAGTGAAGCAATGTTAATGGACAAGTTTTAATAGCAAATGTGACTCAATACTACATGTTTGCAGAAGTAAGGTATCAGGCTATCTAACAGATTAATAGAAACTGACTTTGAAATGTGTCATTTTGTGTATTTAATCTTCCAAGCAAAGCGTGAAAGCCCCAGAACTGAGGTTTTTTGAAAGGACTTGCAGTGGAAAAGCTTGTGGTATTCTTCTAACAGACCTTCAATTTGAGCATTCCTACAGGCCATTTTCAGACCACCAGGACCAGTCATCCAGCTTCCTGTGTATTATTACAGTCTTTTTCCTGAGTGCAACTTGGGAAACGGCTGCTGGCTACATTAATTTTTCAGCCAATGGCATCAGGCTATTCTGTGACTGGCTTTCTGAGCTGCCCCACAAGGTGATAGATGCTCATCTTGAAATAATCAGAGGAAATGACTCAAGGCTTCCTTCAGATTCCTGGAAAAGATAGCATCCAGGAGCAGCACCAGGAAAATTAATCTAGCCCGCCACCCAGTTCTACCCTAGGTCTGAGGAACGTGCCTTGGACAGAGGTCTCCAAAGATCATTTTGTAAAATAAGTCACTCTGGCAGAAGTCTATTTCTGGATGACATATTTCCAGGCTCTTCTCTGATACAAAGACAGCAGTTTTGTGCAGTGTTTGATTTACGCATGTATGGTCAATTGTACTGGATATGTGCAACAAAAACATTTTTATAGATAGTCGTGGCATCTTCTCACATCAGAGGGATGTATAAGACCTGCTTTGTCAGATGTAGGCAGAGCACAGTTCAGCTGTAGCCAAATAAAGAAAATCTTATCATCTGCATTTTACTGTGGAAACACCAGATCAGAGAACTCACATGAGTTACAGAAGTTGGAGATCAGATGTTAAAAAAGTCTCTGGCTTCTAATGAAACCTCAGGTCTTTGATTTAAGTCCTCCTCAAAACAGCATAATTTTTTTATCTGAATGATTTCAACTAAAAATAGAGTGAGATAGGTATGCAGTTCTCAGCTGCAGAAAACCAGGGACTACTCTCTTTCTTTTGGGAAGTTTTAACTTTCTTTTTTCAATTGTGTTTCATCTTTCTTTTTCCTCTTCATATGCATTAGCTCCTACCTAAATCCTTCACACTGCATTTAGAACCAAATAAAGCATTAATATGTTCATCTGTGTGAAATGTTCTCTTAACTATTACCTCGGGCAGTCATTTAGTTGAATCTGATAGGGGAATGCATTGACATTGTTAAGGTTAATGACCCAATGATTAACAATACACATTTTGCAGCTTAATGCTTCCAGTCACTGTTTCACAGAGTAATGCGAACAACGACATGTATATTATGCTACAATATCTGGAATGAAGTCTTTCTTTCTACATAATAGGTGATGTAAAAGAAATCACCCTATGCTCAAATTAGTAGTTATAAAAGATGGACAAAGTTTTATAGTTATCAAAAACGTGAGGAGCTTCACTGTGCTCATAGATGATACTATATTAATCCTGATTAGCTCATAAAGTCAGTCAGTTTATAATTTGTGTCCCACTGCATTTAGCTAAATCATCCACAATTTAAAAAAAGATACTTTTTCTGCTCATAATTATGTCTTGCTAAAGCTGTAGTGCTATATTGGATCACCCACAGCACAGATCTGATCTGAACTGATGATCCACATGATTGCATTTCTATCCAGAGCACACACTATGACTTTTAAGCTGACCATGAGCAGACAGCTGTATTTGGCATAAAAGTAAACAAGTAGGGAAGAGCAATACTCAGCCTCACAGGAGGTCATCTAGATCAAATTTACCTTTTCAAAAATTTTGAACAAACCTGAAACAGAAAACTGCACCATGAGACCTTGGTCTGGAAGCAGGTTCTGTCTTTGAGTACAACAGTTGCATCTGAAATAGGGTTATTTCTTCTTGAATACCATATTCTGTGGATATTTTTGACCCTCAGTGTTATATGGTTGGCAAGAGTGATCTCATTCAGTTGCCTTTAAAGTAATAGACTTTCCTCAGTTTTATCACATGGTTTTGAGAGCACTGATATCTAAAAAAAAGAATAACTGCAAGAAACATTATTATTATTATTTCATTTGAGCATTCCAAAATTTATAAACACTGAGTTTCACAGCACCGTACGTTTGTTATTAGCACTTCATTAGTATTTTCAAGTATTTCATAAGACACAAATATATGCTTGGACTTGCTTGGACTAAATAATTTTGATTGATTTTAGGCATAATATAATGAACTGAGCAAATAAATAAGACAGTGGCAAGTTTTGCTAAGGAAAGAGAGTAACAAATTCACATGGTTAGTCGTATTTGTCATGAAGTCATCATAACAGATTAGTGACACATTTATTTTTATTCATTTATTCTAAATTAAGAGGTGAGTTGAGACATAATCTGCTTGCAACATCAGTCATATTTGCTTTCCAAATTTATGCATTTGAGTGTTCTGATTTTCATAAGGCCTGTTCAAGAACATGTTCTGTTTAATTAATGGAGGAGGTAAGTGTTCACAGTCTCTGAAACTTTTAAAAGTTATTTAGGTGATTAGCATGGATTGAAGCAACTACAGCCCAGATCCTCATTTGCATTTACATGTAAGATCCCTGCAGCAAAATACCACAGCAGATAAAGATAGGTTAAATTAGTCCTGAAGAATGATTTTCAAGGAGTGGACACCATCTCAGATGGTACCTCTATCAGAGGGGCGTTGCACTGAAAAAGGTATATCTGGTCTCCCAACCACCTACATGAGCCTCTGCCACACAATACTCACCTTTTCCTCACATTTGCTCATCTACTACAGGCTTTTAAAGGTCTAGGGCTTTAGGAAGAAGATTTGTGAACTGACGCTTGGGCAATTATGATTCCCCTTAAGTGCAGTGCTGCATATGCTGCACCTGGTAGACAGGCAGTATACTGAAGCATTCAAAAGCTATTAGCATCAAAATGCATTACAGTGCCATGAAAGGTCATTTGCTGAACATTAATGCAGCAGGTAGATGCTAATTCATGCCCGTTGCTCATATCGAGAGAAGAAAACTTCATGAGGAGAAATAGCTCTCTTTCATGAGAAAATCAGGATGAAAGACTACAACGTGAAGGCAAGGATCAAAGAAGAAGAGGTACGAGGCAAATTCTCTCTTCCATGCTTGACAGAAGAGGCAGTCTGGCCACTAATAGCAGTGAAACCAGACACATAAGATACCAAAGAGATACAGCTTTTAAGAAGAAATGCCTTTTGTTTAATTCCTGTGATTTCTACTCCCTTTCTTCTATAACACTCTATAAACAGACAAGGCCACCTGAATCATTCTTGACTGGTTTTGAAATTATATCCTAACAACTTTTTACTGGTTCTATACCTTCTTAATAGTTGTAACATTTTCTGCTCACAAATATGTAGCTTGTTTAACACATTTTCAGATTCTCTTTGTTCTCAGAGCAGGAAATTTTAAGTGTGTTTTTAAAGTTTGTGTTTCAGTAGAAGAAATCTCTGTTCTTTCAGGTTGCCCAGAGATGTTATAGATGCTCCATCCTTGGCAGTGGTCAAGACCAGGATGGGTGAAGCTTTGAGCAACTGGGTCTAGTGGGAGGTGTCCCTTCCCGTGGCAGGGGGGCTGGAACCAGATGATTTTTAAGGTCCTTTGGAACCCAAACAATTCTATGATTCTATGATTAAGGCTGAAAAACAGTGTTGTTGCAAGAAGAGAATACATGAGAGAGGACTGCTTTTTACCATTGGGGTGCTAAGAGTTTGGAACAGCTTTCCAATACGTTAGTGGATAGCTGTTAGGAAGATATTATTATTGTATAATAATATAAATATGTAATTGCAATTCAATTTTATAAAAGAAGTTTGCAATCTCAAATGTTTGAGAAACACCAGACACTGTAAACTACAGAGGAAATGTGAGTCCAGTAACTTTCTAGTATGGAACTTCTGAATCAGTAAGTTTTTTGAACTTCCAAGACTTTTAAGTGTTTATGGAGTTACAGACAGCCCTCACTATAACAGATAAGATGAATATTCCTTCACACAGACTCTCATTATTAGACAGAGAAGAATATATTATATCTAACATGACAGCAGGGACCAATATTTGGACTGCAAATGAAAGTACTTACAATAATAATATCCCTAGTACCTTTTAATGGGGCTGAACACAGAAACTTTCATTTGTGAAAATTCAAGAAACCCCTGCCTATTGTTTGTTAGGCTTTTGTAGCAACCTTTGCAAGTCCCCTTTCCTCATTTGGACTACTTTTATTTCTTTTGGAAGAACACAAATAGCCAAGAACTCTTGATATTCATGCCAAACCAGTGTTTCATAGAGGAATTATTGTTTTTAGATAACACAGTTTTGCTGCCTATTTGACTACTGACATAATATTTCTCTGTATCTCCAGTCCCATTCTTACAGGATCCATTGAATTTACCAGATTCTGCAATAATCTAAGGAGGTAACATTATACTTTCTGTCAAGATATTTTTTTTGGTTTTGCTTTGGATCACTATTGAGGTCTTTGTCCAACATCAGTCATAAAAATATTTCAGATACTTCCTTTGAATAGTGAGATATCTTGCAGGCATTTTCTAATTTTAATGTCAGAACTATGAAAGTAATATTCACATTAATTCTAGGTAAAAATAAATATCTATATATGGCTTTGAAATTTCCTGACAAAACAGGAGAGAAATTAATCTTTAAAAAAAACATCAAACACCAAAATAAGCCCTCCTACACATTTTGCTAGAAAAAAATGACAGAACCTCCTGATAATTTTTGTTCCAGTTTCATATTTGTATTACTATCTGCAAGGGGACTCTTTTTTTTAGTACTGTTATGCTCAAAAAGAAAAAAAAAAAAAAGAACTAGAAGTTCTTCTCTAATTCAGGATTAAAACAACTAGCAGAAAAGACACCACCGTAATTCTGTAACTTCATAAGAAGTACAACTTTGCACTGTTAAGCACCTGCCTGTTCCAGGACTGCTCCAGCTCTGAAGCACATAAACCAAGATCTCAGATTATTCAGTCATTGACAAAGAGCATTTTAATTTTTAGCAGTCCAGAAATAAAACAGTCATGGTATCAGTGGTTTTTTGCTTGTGATCTTTCCTTCTTCATCCACATTCTAAAAGTACAGTCAGAATATAGGCCAAGTTTAACCTTTTTTTTTTTTTTAATACTAAAGTTATTTTTCATATCAAAAGTACATATTATTTTACTGACTGGGGAATTTTCTTATCCTTCACTTTACAAAAGCTAAATACATAGCAAATTGAACTGATTTTTATGATTCAGTACAACACATGACTAGGATATTGCTAAAATCTTTTCCGTATTGGAGACTAGCTAACACTTTGTCTAACAAAGTTTTTGCAAAAAAATGTGAAAAGCAAGGATCATTTATAGTAATACATTCATCAGACATGGTTGGTGGCAGCTATTTAAACAACTGTGTGGCAGCAAGTCAATGTTCCTTCCATCACATAAGATACATAATACTTTTTACTGTGCCTATGGGAAGAGTGTCACTCTTTTAAAAAAAACCTATTAATATCTTCTATAAACATGTACTATATATCTAAAAAATACATTCTATGGTCATGCCACTGTCAAACAGAAGCAACTGGCAATTCAAATTCAGGACAAAGAGTTTGGGTTTTCATTCTCTTTTTTTTTCTCATGAGCTATCACATGCTTTCAAGGTACAAAGTATATTTGACAGCTAATTTTAATTTTTGTTAAAAATGTCACTGTGGTGCAGAAAGTGCAGTATGTAAAGTAGAGATCATGATTCTACAGTCTCCAGAGGTTCATACTGTTTAGTCAAGGGCTGATCACCAGATTTAATAATCACTGAAAGTTAACACAGAATTTAACTTCAGCTATCTGAAGCCTGTATTAAAATAACCTGTTTATAACTGATGCTCCACCTTTGTTAATGGCCTAAAAGAATATGCCTTTCTAGATGCAAAATGATTTACTACTTTAAAATTAATTATATCTCCTTGCAAGTGAAAACAAGGAACCTTCGTGTTTGTTTCACGGTGACAGTCAGAAGGAAGGTATGTTTAATCAGATCAAAAAACCTGCTCCACCAGGCATTCAGGCTTGCACAGTGCTCAACAAACATGACTATTTTGGACTCAGTATCAGAACTCGGCATTGAGAAGCATTTCTATGCTGCTGACTCATTGCACTGGACAAACCCAAAAGTCCCAGTTTGAGACTTGAGGACTAGAGTGAAGACCAAATTAATCAAAGATCTGTCTGGAACCAAAGAGTTTGCTTGAGCTAGCAAGATTAAGGTTAACCAGCATCTTAATTAGGACCAACTTACATATGGATAACATGAAATAAATCTTAAACCCCTGCTCTAGGATGCCTTAGATGCTCCACTATTAAATCCTTTGCCTAATAGCTGAGCTCTTATGCCAAAGATTTTGCTATCTGAATAGATAAGATAGACAAAGCATAGTGAAGGTATGCAAGAGAGAGTTGACATGTCCCATGAAAATACACTGCAAGGTACAGTGAAGAGAAATCTTCACCAACACTATCCATAGCTTATTTCATGGCCAGTGATGTCTGCTCCTCATTTTGAAAGGACAGTGACTAGCACATCAGCCACACCAATTACTAAAACAAAAACTTCAAAGCAATAGATAAGAACTCAGTATTTGGAAGCACAGTCATGTCAGTACAGACCGTGGGGCTTTTACTCTGAATTATGTTCTTAAATGATCCTCTATCACAGGCAAAAAAGCTAAACACGAGCGAATATCTCTAAGAAGCAGAAATGCTAATTATAGAGAAATTAATTCTGTCTTCATCAGAGCAAGTAAAATGCCACTTCTACTTTAACAAGACCGCCCAAACAAATTAACTTTAAATGAGGCAGCATCGTCCTGCCAGTTCTCTCACAGGGCTCAGTTCTACCTTCTGCTGCTTTTCTTAGTCTGTTTTGGAAATTTCCTTTCAGGAGGGAAGGGAAGATTTTCACTTGTGAAAACATCACACAGTAAAACACATATAAAATGAGATTCAAAACACATTGGCATGAAAACATCTTATTCAACTATAGAGAATTAACTCAGGCACCCAGGTTTGACACTTGTTTACCTTAGACTTTTGCTAGAAGAAGATGTTCAAAAGAAAGTGACATGGGCATTTCTGAAGTGTCCATTAGATCTAGAGGTATAGCCACTAAGTAGAGAAGGGGCCTGCATTTCCAAGGGGCATAAATACTTCCTTGCAAAGGCCTGGAGTTAGATGAGGTGAGGTTAGGCCCTTCTGCCTAGAGCACAGCCCTGAAGTGTTGGGGATGAGACAGAATGGGGATGTGCCATAGGTCAACATCAAGACCTGTAAGATGCTTTGGGAAGACCAGTAAATTGTGATGATTCTTATTTTACTACTAATTTTCATGCTATCATTATAGCAAAGTGACCCTGAGACCACAATTTGATGTTGAGTCAGTGTTTATTAAGAAGCTTTTGTAGTCTAAACTGAGAAGGCAGAAATCAGAGGCAATATCCCTATTTTAGAGGAATGAAAATGGGACAGGAGATCAAACAGCTAGCCTTAAGTGACCCAGAAAAACAGCTGGTGAGCAGAGAATACCAGACAGCCCTCCTGAATCTCAATCAAACACCACAAGTGCATAACTCCTGTTTCTCAAATTGTTCAATCATTTGACCACACACTAAAAGCTGGAGATGATTGGACAAGATGAAGAAAAGGAGTTGGAGGGCAGGGGAGGAGATTTTTTCCCTTTCTTCTTGATTTCACATGGCTAAAGAAAGAGAAATAACTTTTCCTATCTTTGATTTTCAAATCATAGTCTATGAATTTTCTTTTTTCCAAGAACATCTTTCTTTTTTTACCTCCCTCTCATCTTAATCTTCCCCTTTCTCCCTTTCTCTATATGGCTCATTCCCAGTTGCATAGCAACAGCACATTCCTTAAAAAAGAGACTTGCTAGATATAAAAGATTGAATGAAAAAAGTGAATTGTACTTGGTCTTAATAAGACCATAAACCAACCATATTTTCTAACTGGTTCTTTCCAATGAAGTAACTAGGGAGGTGTGTGGGCTGAGGAGAGGTAGGAGTCAAAAAGCATGAGCATTTTTGACAATCATTTCCAGCTGTCTTTTCTAGGCCCCTAGGCACAGTCCTCTGTAGCTTCCTGTATTTGGAAAGACAAAAGAAGAGTGTATGATACAAAAATGAATGACAGTTTAAGGCCAAAACAACCAATAAGAAACCCGTACCAAGGAAACAGAAATAAACCTGGTATTTTTGCTCACAGCCATGCTTAACTCTCCAAAGATGCTATCTGTACCATGAGCTCTGTAACTTTGAAGGATTCTTCCCCAAAGTGAACTGATTTGTTCAAGGATACGTGAGCAAAAGTAACTCTTAAATTCAAAAGTTATTGATTCTCCTCAAAATATAAAATGGTCACTAGAGATCTCACTGTGATACTTTACTTACTATTGCAGTTTAGCTGCGTTTATCATAGACAACACTGAGTCAAGTAGGATACTTCAACAAAGGCCAAGCTTAAGAAAGTCAAGCAACTTACACGAATAAACTGGGAGCCAGATATTTGATAGCATGTTGTTGTAGCAGAATAGAGGAAGATCAATATTACATAGAAGGTTAACAGTAAGGATCAAAATAGTTTTCTCCTATTTTAAAAAACTAATGTTCCAAGACTAAAACCTAGTGCCATGGCATGGCATGTCAAATTGTTGCAAATAACAGAAGCCTATCATACAGAAGTTGACATAACTCAATCCGTAAGCAATTCCTTGCTTGCTGCTCCTCAGTATGTGATTTCTCTTCCATTTAGATCCACCGCTTCTTTCACTCACTCACTCTAGACGAAAAAGAGGAGGTGCAGTAAGAGCACAAGAAAAGCCAGATTTTTCAGTAGGATGACACCTTTTGGTTGATCTGACTCTTCTACGAGGTCATCACGTGTCAACACCCTGGTGACCCACAAAAGCAGGAATCCATTTCAGTCTCCACCCTCCAGCATCACAACCATAAACAGATATGAAGCTTCAACAGCTATAGACAGCCACAAGCAAGGTCTGCATGGGAAAACTGTACCAGCAGCGTACAGTGGGTACCATAAAAAGAAATGGTGAGTGCTAGCAGTGGGTGACTCTCTCTTAAGGGGAAGTTAGGCACCCATCTGCTGACCTAACATGGGAGTCATGAGAGGTATGCCGCCTTCCAGGAGCTAAGGTCTGAGGCATTGCTGAGAGGGTCCCACAACTCGTCGAGAGCATGGACTACTATCCACTGTTACTCTTTCATGTAAACACAAATGACATTGCAAGCCAGAACCTGGGCAGATTTAAGGAAAACCATAAAGCCTTGGGGGCACAAGTGAAAAACATTCGTGCTTAAATTATCTTTTCCTCCATTTTACCAGTCAAAGGAAAGAGGGCAGCCAGAAATAGATGTATAATACATATCAACTTCTGGCTACATGGCTGGCACCATTGCAAAGGTTTTGGCTTCTATGACAACAGGACCTTCTTTGATGATTAGCTTGATAGGGAGGGATTGGAATATTTGCCAGGAGGCTGGCCAGCTTGGTGAGGTGGGCATTAAACTGAAGGACTTGGGGGCTGGAATCCAAGTTAGCAATGCTCATGCCATCACATCAGAGGAGTGATAAATGTCACTTTGCTGCTTGTCAAGACAAGAATCAGAAGGCCAACCATGGTAGATCCTTTTGCACCTCTCCAGGAAAACCTGCATACTCAATTAAGTCTCCAAAATACCTGTACACCAATGCATGGTGTACATGGGAAATAAACAGGAAGAACTAGAGATACGTGTGCAGTCACAGGGTCATCATCTCATTGCAATTACAGAGACCTGTCATGGATGGCTACGTACTTTTTAGGAAAGATAGGCCAGCAAGGTGAGGCAGTGGAGTTGCCCTCTATGTGACAGAGCAACTGGAATGTATTGAGCTCTGCCTAGAGGTAGGTGAAGAAAAAGTCAAGAGTTCATGAGTAAGAACTAAGGGGCAGGCTATTCTGAGTGACGCTGTTGTCGGTGCTTACTAAAGGCCACCTGATCAGGAAGAAGAACTTGATGAGGCCTTCTAAAGAAAGCTGAAAGTAGCCTTATGGTCACAGTGCCCGCCAGTGATGTGATCATCATGCTGGAAACTCGATATGGTTTTGTATATATTGTATATATTTAGTTATTTTCTTTTTCTTATTTTATTCATATTTTTATTAAAGTAGTTTAATTTC
The DNA here is from genome assembly GCA_026546715.1 of Gallinago undulata. Classification (NCBI taxonomy): domain Eukaryota; kingdom Metazoa; phylum Chordata; class Aves; order Charadriiformes; family Scolopacidae; genus Gallinago; species Gallinago undulata. Next base: position 44,102,448 of record JAOTQQ010000032.1, read on the forward strand.
TTTTCAAACTTGTAAGTCTCTTTTCTCTTTCCTCTTCTCTGCCTGAAGGGAGATGCCCTCCCTTCTCTGAAGGGGAAGGAATTTAAAAAGAACATCTGTCATTCGTTTTAGTGGCCAGCCCAGCCCAAAACATGACACCCTACCATTCTGTGATTCTGTGATAACACAGTCAGTCTCCATGACCTCGATCTACTCAGCCTTGACCTTTGCTCATGTTCTCAGCATGCAGAGGAAGACAGAATGCATAATGACAGAAATAATGAAATTAACATTGTGTCAGGAAAAGGTTCAACAGCAGCTTTTTGATGAAATGGGTAGCAGCATCAACTATGAAACAGTAGCCATGTTTAGATTAAATTTTCCTCAAACGCAGCTACAGAAGCATGTTAAAATACAAAGAAGTGTCTGTCCTGGCCATAAAAGGTGGGACAGAAATAGCTGGATACTGAGAGAGACTGGAAATCTTGGTCAATCTGCTGTTTTACATCCTAATCTTATCGTGATCTATTAATTTAACTTCTCTGATTAATCCTTTCCTGTAAAGCAGAAATAGTCTAGTTCTATTTCAGGGAAGTTGTGTGATGAACGTTTATAAAAGTCTATGAGGATAAAGGCCAGATTCAAGTATGAAGTATTAAATGAATAGACTGAATTAAGATAAGGTCTAGAGAGACCCATATTGCATCCTTCTCTTTCACTACTGGGAAATTTGCCTGTGTCCTGAGTTTAATTTGCAATGACCAACAGTCAGATATTAGACTTGAGCTACACACTAGTAATTTTTTCCTTGGAAATTTTCTAAAAGAGAAAGGGTTTGATTCCATTGAAAAATTGAGAAAATGGAAGATTTAAAGAATGGAAACATTTTTAATTGAATGCCAGAAAGTTCAAAGAAGATGGGATTTGGAGTCAGAATGGGCTGAAATGAGAGATGCATGAGAAAAAGAACTGTGTGGCAAGGGATGAAGAACTTAACAGTCAGAGGCCTGTAGTATATCTTTCAGTAATCATGATCCCAGATCAGTAGAAAGGAATTCAGAAGAGGAGATTAGATAATTTTGAGGAACTTTAGAATTAATGAATTAATGGAAATGCTGATAAATAAACCTAGTACAAGGTAGCTGAAGTTATTAGGAAAAAGGGCCAGTTGCCTGTAACATAATGAAGTCAGGTAAAGTGAAAAGGTTTTTAAGTGCAGAAGACTAATAGTGCCTGCTCATGAAAACAAAGTACTGATCCTATCCTATCCAATGTTTGCCTAGGAAAACACCTACAGTTGGTAATTCCAGTTGTACAGACATGGAAGAAATCTCTCTAGCTAACATGAATATTGAGTAAACTATCTGTGCTACCCTGTCAAGAACTGCATACAGGACTACAGTTTTCTTTTAAGAGGAAGAGGAACTAATCTGTCCAGATCTATATCTTCTAGCAGTAGTGAAATATTTCATTTGTTCCATTTGCCCTGTCTTTTAATCTAATCTAAGGCTGTCGGCAAATGTTATGTTGGTGTGTGAATACAGAATACTGCATGAACTCACATTGAAAACACTAAATTCATACCAGTTGACTGTCAAATAACCATAAGTTAGGAAAATTAATTTCAGGGTGGCATTCACCTCCTGGGACAAAATTTGTCCATTCTCAGTATCTATGATGGGTGAGATGAATTACTTTCTGGAGGTGACTAGTGCTCTTTATTGGCTGCAGAGAAAGTCTATGAAGCTAACTTAAGCTATATACTGAAACTGTGGTTGGTTTAAGTACTTCCTTAATGACTTCCTGTTCAATCTGTGATTTCACAGTTATTACTTCTTCATCCCGTCACCAACTCTGTGAGCTATCTAATCTTTTAACATTATGAATGTTTTTGCATGACTTATTTGCCATATTCAGTATGAGATTCAAAAAATATTTCTAACAGAACTCACATCTGTAAGTACAGCGCTCAAAGTTCAGATAGCTCATGAATAAATAGCTATAAAGTGATTTTTTTTTATAAATTCAGTGACATTTGTGTTTTCTCTATGTCCTGATGTGTAAGAAAGCATCTTTTCTGTAATGGATCATCTTTTAGTTTGGTGTTTGATTCATTCTCAGAGACTAGCTCTCCAGATAACCTCTGGAGAATCTTCTGTGGCAGCTTAACACATAAGCGCCTTCAGTTCTCTGTGCATCCACCTATTGGAGTTTATTACACCATTAACATAGCTTAAGACAACACATGGCAAGGTACGTGGTGCTGCATTTAATCTACCTGAATTTATAATTGCAGTGAAAATGAATTCGCACTGATGTGGTGATCTGTGGAGCAAACTGTCAGATAACCATTCATCTATAAACAAAAAATTGTATTTGATGCAGATAAACACAAAGGGCATCAGAGTTAGTGTGCTCTATTCCTTCCCATCAGTTCAAAAGCTTTTTAGAGCCAGGAGGATGTGAGAAAACAACTGGAACAACTACCACACACCAGAGAAATGAGATCTAATAAACTTCAGGGCATACACGACAACAGGACTAATCATAGATAACAACCACCCCTAGTACTGCAGAGGATTTAACTTAAGAGAATGAGCTGATGTTATGACAAATTAGCATAGCCAGGAGAATTACAAAATATGTAACACATTGAAGCATTAGTGATGCACATGATGTGTGCACTTGAGGCTTAGTGACTGGCTGTAGGCCTGAATGTGATAAAAAAACACCCCACAACAGTGAACTAATGACTGGGTAGGCTACTAGAACTGTGGATCCCGCTGCTGGGAGAGGCAGGCTGGAGGTGGCCAGTTCCTAATTTCCTGTAGGCTGCAGAACTATCTAGTTATGTCTTCAATGTGTCTAGCCAATTTTTGTCTGTCCAGCCATCAGTAAAGTCATTGTAGCACGTGTGAGAGCATTTGCTCTCTCTCTCTGTGCTGACAGCAGCAATGAGATCATTTTTTAATAGTGACTAGGGCAAGTAATCAGATCTAGATGCAATTGCAATTGGATTGCTGCTGCTGGCTGGTATGAGGCTAGTCGGTGAACACCCCCACACATTAAAATACACACATACTCTCAGGTGATACTGAATAGGAAAGAATTCATCTCTATTTGAAGGCCGTGCAAATCACAAGGCCAAGGGAGGAGCAGAGACTAAATTATGTCTCAGAGGCTGAAAAATAAAAGATGCCCTCTACTCAGGGCTTTTCATGGAAGTACCAGTCTAATCTGTGAGAATCTTCATGTGAAGTTAAATCAATCTCCTCTGACACCTGATTCCTTTGGAATAATCATTAGAATAACAAGTAGAGAGGCTAGAATGGAATGGAACCAAAGAGTCGTTTCTTTTTCAAGCAACTGCCAAAATACCTATTTACCACTGAGACCAGAACAACTCTGAAGCAGCTGTTGTGCTCTTCTGGGTAAATAATATGTGTTAAAAAATGTATAAACATTTATACATGTTTACCTTTGAGACGTCAGCTTCTCTGAAGCAGACATTTCCCTTGCTGCATACATAATACATGCTTTGTTTGAAAAACTGCCTAAATTCATAAAGGGAGAAAAACCTGTAGGGCACTGCATAGTACAGTGCTGTTATTTCTTGCAAATACAGAGCTACCGGAGCCTTAGTATATAGTACAGCCTTATATTCTGTGTTCAAAGTCTTCCGCAAGATGCTCAAAACATTCCTGTAAGTTTGGCAAATACTGTTATCTACCCATTTCTGAGAACAGACAGGTTTTTGAGAACTATTCACTGAACTGCAGGCGTTCTTTTGCCTAAGTCTAGCTGTGAGCCACAGCAAATAAAAAGTGAAAACTCTTCAACCAGTGGTGCTCCATGAGGTTTCATCTCTTTAGCCATCTAGACTTAGCGTCAAGCATTATGCATCTAGTCTTTGTTAATGGTTGAGGCTCCCTCCACAATCCATGAAGAATGAGAGATACGCTGTGTGCAGATCTAATATAGTAATAATTAATAATAAATATTATCATGAGTGACTAGCCGATCTACCAGTGGAAAATGCTCCAGTCAATCAAGGCTGTAAAAGGGCATCTGGTTAGTAAACAACCATAAAATTAGTCGTGTTTGCTAGAGGAGTCTATGAATTGCCTTAGTGGAAGATAACAGTGATTCAGGCAAAACAACATTGTCTCTGAAGAATTAGACAAAGGTAAACAACTCGTAATATGGTATGTGGGATGCTATCCCTGGAAAGAATCTATCTATCTATCTATCTATCTATCTATCTATCTATCCATCCATCCATCCATCCATCCATGTATACATGCATACATACATACATCTATCTATGCATCTATTCATCTATCTG
>JAOTQQ010000032.1:44106844-44135871 GCA_026546715.1 Gallinago undulata
TCTATCTATCTATCTATCTATCTATCTATCTATCTATCTATCCATCCATCCATCCATCCATCCATCCATCCATCCATGTATACATGCATACATACATACATCTATCTATGCATCTATTCATCTATCTGCCTTTTTGCTGCTATCTGTTGGCAATCATTTTATATTCCCAAAATTGGTATTTAGAGATAACCCGACTTAATAAAAATAAATTAATTTGATTGCCTACACTAAAAACCTTCCAGTCATCAGTTGCTATTTGATATTCAAATCTGCAATAATAGTATATTGTAAATACTGGGCCCATAGGAGAAAGGGAGTTTAAAAATATGGCATAGAAAAAAAAGTGCCAAGTGTTTTTTAATCAGAAATCTCCTTTCTAAGGAAAACCACATCTTTTATTATTATTCCCAGCTCAAGGCACAAAGGCTAGGCGACAGTTTACAAAACGAGTCCCTTGCAATTCTCATGCATCTTATTTTCTTGTTATAATCCACTTTCACAATTTCAACAATTTGATCAAGTGGTATTCCCCATCTAGCATTCCTCTCACTGCCAACACTTTGTAGAAGGACTTAATTGAGTCCCCAGTTTACAAATAATGGAGCTTTAATTATTAATTGATATTTTATTGATAAAATCATTATGAGAGGTCATGGTCTTTGTACCAATAAGAGGGGGGAATCCTATGGTACATTTTTACACGTTTTTATCTGGGAGATCTTTTTCTTTTCTAGTACATACTTGATTAGTCAAGGAATACTCTTAATAAGTTAGTATTATTTCAACTGCATGATAACATGACTATAAAACTAAATTATCTATATACCTATAAGTGCAAAAGTATGCAAGTAAGAAATAAAAGAATTTCTTATATCCTAATGATGCTAACATCAAATTCATTTGGCATTTTTTGTATGGATAGATCCTGTCTTACTTTACACCAAAAAAAGTTTTATAAAATCTGTCTATTGCTTTTCACAGACCTTTAATGATTTCTTTGTGCATGGAAATCTACTTCTGTGTAAGATAAATACTATTAAATAAAACCTGATTTTCAGAACAGCAGAACATGGACAACTCCCACTGGAAATCAGCTGAAACTGCTGATTCCCATCAACTCCACAAATCACTCAGTGAGTCCTTGTTTGCTTGTTTGTAAGCTCAGGTTCTGCAAAACTGTTTTCACCTCAGAGGGAGAACTCTGAAGACCCGAGTCCTACAGTGGAATCTCTGGGTATAGCTCTGGTCTCTATTATTATTATTATCATTCTAGATGATCTAATCATCATCTTTCGCCTTAGTGACTACGCTTCTGCAACAACCTTTAACAGTAGGTAGCGATGTGACAAAATTTTAGATGGCAGGCAGTCAAGAATACCAGGAATCCATGAAAAGTGAGGGCTGTCGTGTCTGACCAGACATGACTGCTCAGAAAGCACCGCACCAGAGTAGCTGAAGAAACTGCTCACAGACTTGTTAATTTGATGCAAAATATATTATACAAAGTGAAAACAGAAGTTTTCAGGTAAGGAATGAACTGGTAACAGCTCTGGTTAGCTATGTATTTCTAAATAGTGTGTTCTAAATATGTATTGCTATACAGCTGAAGATGCATACACCTTTCCCTGTGCACTAATTATAACAAGGAAAAAACCAATAGGCCAATACATTGGATGCTGATGGCAGTGATGTTCAGAAGACAAACAGGTTTGAATATGATATATCACCTGAAAACAAGATGGTAAAAACATGAAAGACTATTGAAAGAAAACTTAAAAAACAAGAAAGCTTGATTATTGTTCCAAAACCTAAAACTATTTCCAGAGAATGTTGGTAATACTCTAGTTATGAAATCTTTAAGGGAAAGATTAATTTTAATCATAAAAAATAATAGAAATTATACTGAAGATCTAGAACTTAAAAATGAAGTAACTGTCAAAATCAGAATTTACCTTTAACTCTATACAAAGCAACAAAGCAGCTAAAGAAAAAGAGAACAAATTTATCTTTGAATATGTAGTCAATCCATTTTCCAGGGAGTTAATAAGAAATAAACAAATTATTCCAATACTGAAATTGGGTTTAGTGAATTGCTAACACATGCATTTTATGGCTAAGATACTAGTTTATTTTTGAAATTGATATAAAAATTTCACATTATGCCAAAGGTTTGGATCATTCTGGTCTCTGAAAAATGAAAATTTTAGAATCTTTTTGCAGCTGATGTATTTTTTTAAGTTTTGTTTGTGTTCAACAACTTTCTTCTTCTTTTCTTTCCAGTACCTGAAATTTATTTTCTGGATTAGAGAAGACCGCGATATTAGAGGAGACCAGGCATATCCTGACTGTGGTCAGGGGTGTGATGGAAACCTCCATGAGTCTGAGATTCTGGCTAAAAAAATTTATTGCTTCCAGTGGTCAAACACGTCAGCTGCACATGGTGGGATATGAAGGAAATGATTCACTCCAGACTTATGGAAAGACTTTCCTGACTATAAAAACTGACAACTAATCTCATTCTATTCCAGGCTTTTTCCTCACTGTTCTTTGATAATAATCCTTACTTAAATCTCTCTCTCTCATGTTCAGGAGTTGAAATAAGACTGACTTTTTGTGGTAGCTCATCTCCGATAGTGCACAGGAACCACAGAGATCCATTTAAATTCAAACTTGGCATTGTGCTTGAAAGACAGAATATTAATAGGATATCCAGGCTAAAGGGAATGCAAATAACCATTCCTATCAAGTATTCTCTTATTATAGTCACATTTAATATTTCGGTAGTGCCAAAGCCAAACTCATGAGAACAGGGGTAGGAGAAGAGAAGGTACAGTAGGATGAGCTGACAATTAGCCTGGTACCATGCTAAACTAGCTGGAAAAACTGGGAAATATGTAAAGTCACGTTTTCTTGGAGCAGCTCCTTACATTTTAGAAAGCTGACATTCACCTCCAAAATAAACTTGCATCTTCAGAGAGTAATTCTACCCCTAAAGACAAAATCCCTTCACTCATAATGATGTAGCATGATTACACCAACCTATATCATGGAGTAGGTAATTGTTGAGTTTACAGAGAAAATCTGCTAAACATGCTGAGAAATAGCCACAAACAATGAATGAGTTATCATATAGTCAGTGCAAGAATTGGGCATGCTCTCTGAATGAAAACTATAGACATCTTCCGTAAATAATACATAACGTTTTAATCTGCTTGCATATGTTATATTTCTATTAGAGACAAGAACTTCACTGGATATACATCATTTAGTTGGAGGCAATAAGGAGTCTTTTATAAGAAGTAAATATTAGTTCTTCCACCGGTCTTATTCTGTGGGTCTTAGCACTGGAAATGCACTCTTGTATTATTTTAGGAAATAACTGAAAGTGCATTTAATAAGATTTATTACCCTTAAGCAGTATATTAGTTGTTATCACTAATAAATAATCTAAAAAGAAAAAAGAACTCAAAGAAATTATCCAGTTTTATATCCAACCTCCTCCCTTAAATGAAAATTTTATTAGTATAATTGAAGATACATGATACAAGACAGCTCTAAATATACAGTTTTGGACATTTTACAAGCTTGGTTTGATTTCAAAATGCCCGCTTGAACATTGCAAGTGCAAATTGCAGCCCTTATAATTTAAAATCTGAGTTACATTAATGGAGCTGAGTAGCTCTGCAGTGCATGCTGAATGTGTTTGAGCTTTCGGGAGCGGTCACATTGTGGCTGGAGTCATGCTACTGCTTCGCCCTGCCCTTTCGGAGAGTAGGAGTGAAAAAGACGTCTGTACTGTATCAGGTGCTATTTTCATACCTATTATCTTAGGTACAAAATTACCTCAGCATCTGATGATGAGACACTCTCTGGCTTCCAAGAACATAAAAAGCATCCATCTATGGGAAACCTAAAAGAGGCAACAAATCTCTGTACCATATGCCACTAAGACTTCTTCCTTGTAAAAGTGTAATTTTCCCTCTCCTCGCCAGAAAGAAAAGCATCCTCAATTTCATTGTTTTGCATATAGGATTCAAATTATTTCCCGATTGCCTAACTTCTTTCCAAGTCAAAGTTCTTCCTCCATCACTTCTGTGCTAATCTTCCCTCTCAGTATTTCTTCATAGCCATTTGTTTTCTAATTAAGTTCTTCTTTATACAATATAGAACCATCAATCTCTTCTTTTTTTCTCTCTTTTCAGGATTTTAAGTCCCTCAGCAATCTGTCTCCTGAGGGCTGTTAAGCAGGAATCATAAGCTCAGCATAAGGTCAGTTTTCATGCAAGAGGCACAAAATCTTTTGCCCTGTGTGATTCACCAGGCAAGTTAAGCATAGAATCAGTATTCTGCACACAACAGCAGATGGGAGACCCTTTTGACAAATTACTGCAGGAGCTGCAAAGGTGACAGCAAAGCATAACAAAGTAAATAAGTAGGGGGGGGGGGGGGGAGGGAGTAGAATAATTAAAAGATATTTGCCAGTAACATTATAAAGTCCAATGATTCCATTTATTCTTAAAAAATATGTGTAATGAAAACTTGTACTTGGGTGTCCTATCTAATCCACACATGACTTCACCATAAAATACTAATTTTATATGAAGGTGTTTGGGTTTTTTCCTTCCTTCCACTGCTACCAATGAATGCACTTGAAAGGTGGAAGGGTTCAAATGAACTCCAACGGCAAGACTCAAACCGAGAACACCTGTAGTTTTGGTGTGTGTCTTCCTGAGAGAAAGGGATTCATATCTGATGCTGTTCCTTCCTGTAGCTGTCTTTTTGAAGACTGACCCGCATCTGCACAGCTTCCACAGGACGTGTCTAAAGTGTTTACTTGTAGTAAGTTCAAGCTGTGGTGCCTACATATCACTGATACCTTCACTGAAGAGAACCACAAAAATACTCTCCCACCACAAATTAGAACCAATAATTGGGGCTATTAGTATTATACTGCTTTACAGGGTATGATGAGTATAACTGCATTAAAAATCATTATGTACTCCAATGCTACAGCAGCAGAGGCCTAATAAGTTCTGAAGAAAACAAAGTTCCTAAGCTCTGGATCCTGCGAGAAGAACCCAAGTATATGAGGATAAGGTTTAACTGCACTTCAGAAATACAAGAATTGTGAAATAAACTGTCTCTTATAGACGTAGCAAATGCATACATATTTATAAAGGGAATTTTGAGCCGCCAAAAGTTTATCAGTTACAGTGTCCCCATTTATATTGGCAACCAATAAAGTGGCAGCCTGTATTTAATGAGCAGGCATGTGGCAAACAGGTTTCATGTGTGATAACATTGTGCAGCTGTTGATGTCTTATTGTTGGCACTGGTTATTGATACAGATACCTGAGGTGAAAAATAAGATGCAGTTTCAAAGGCATGAATTAATTTGGTTGTCAATTATTTCATTGAGTTGCACAGAGGAAATAGCCATGTGAGGAGGATGTTATCTGAAACTTCCTCTAACTGGTTATGCTGCGGCAAATAAACATATTTACATATTTTTTTGTGACTGGAACAATTTCTGCAATTGTTCCATTTCTCCATTTTTAATTATGCAATGCTCCAATTAAATTACAAATGGATTGCTTCAGGTAAAATAAAAGAAAAAATTTTGAGATCCAAAATGTAATTAATTTAAGTGAGATTTTTTTTATCTTTTCCCAGAGTTACAGGACATTGTTCAGAGGAATTATTCATCTAGTCTTCGTGATATAAATTTTTAAACTAACAAGTTCAAGAAAAAAAAAATACTTCCTCTTCCACATTAGGAAAATAACTCCCACTCATTCCTCCCTAACACCACCTATGAGACACTGAGTGTTGAATGCACAAAGAACATATTTATGCAAATAGCAAAACACAGAAACTGAATTATGGCAAAATAGAGGAGCTTTAGGAAGCTATAAAAACTGCAAGACCTGACACTGTGAATATCTCAAAATGATACCAGCAGGAATATAATGCATTCAGACCTTCACACCAGTTCCTCAAAAGAGAGAAAAAAGTACCTTCCCCGCTGCCACACGTAGCTGGGTCTTGTTTCAGTACTGGGATTTGCAGGTGCTGGTGGAATGCATGTAAATGCTGAGGAGATATGCATCTTTTTAACAAACAAGCAAATGGTTTAGCAGATCAGTCTCTCTGTATGTCAAACATTTATAATAGAACTTTTCTTCTGTGGAAGAAATCTCTAGCTTCTTTTTGCTCCCAAAGAGACAAAACCAACAGTTAGAAAATTTACAAAGGAAATACACTTGAGTTCCCTGGAGCAGTGCAAAGTTACACCTACACACTAAAAGCTAAGGGAAATTATATAATTTTTTTTTTTATATATAAAAAAAGAATAGACATTAATATCTCCAGAGAGCGGGTATATTTTGTATCATTCTTCTTGAGGAAATTCCCAAGAAGCAGAGGAGTGATATTAATAAACCAGTGCAGAACCAAACATTTGAATACATAAGAATGAGTCTGAATAAAGTACTTAAAATAGAGAGACAAAGATGAAACACTATGTTTCAATCCCAAACATTCTACAGTATGACCATACAGGGGAAGATTTTATATCATCTACAGCTTCGGTTTCTTTTCGTGCATAAAATTTTGAACATAATGTATCTCTAATTTCAATGACTGACATTTTTTATGCTGCTCTAAATTCAAATGCATGCTGTTCTATTTACTGCAGAACATGACAGGTTTTTTTAAGTTATTTTATATCTCATCATTAAAAGAAAAAGCCCAAGTAATTTCATTTACAAATTAATTAATGGCTAGTACAACTCATTGATAATGTTAACTGACACACTCATGAAGTAAATGCAGATTTTTTTTTCCACCATGTTAAAATGTGTCCCATCTCTTTAAATCAAGAGTTTGAAAAATTTTCAAATAACTCAAAATTGTATCCACTGATATATCTCCTCATCCAGTCCATAGAATTAAATCTGAATTGAATTCTGAACTTGGATTAAGTTGGATCAGTTCTCCTGATGCTTTTACGTGCAGGTCCTCGAGATTAGGAGAGGGCCTGGGGGGAGGATATCCCTCTTTTACCTCGTCACCATTATAAGTTACCTATTTTCTCTTTACTGCAGTAAGAATTATGAATGTAGCACTCTGTTCCTTTGAAGAAATACCTTTGCAGGCAACACAAGCAGGAGCTCTGACAAAGAGCACCAGAAGATCTCTAAGATTTTTAAGGAAAAAAAAACCCACAACCTTTTGTTTTAGAAGTGGTTTTCCTTTTTTTTGGTACATTATGGTTGCCAAGTTTAAATCTTAGGATTCTGCTGTAGCAGTTCTTTCTGGGCTTCTGAAGTTTAAGATTAATGAGTGCTCCAGGTAGAGTCATCCTTAAAATACTTCCCATCAGCAGTTCTACTGGAGAGAATCTAGGCACTACTTGTGAATACATCATATCGTTATACACATTTGCATGTTTTTGTGATTATTATTTTTTTTAAGTTTGTGCCATTCTGCCTCCTCTTTGCTGAGGAGGACTTCTGATATGACTGTTAAAAAACAAATCAACATTTTCAGAAAATACAAGACTTGCATCAGAGCTGTTAATATAAGACCCACAGCATTCTATGAAGAGTTTCAGAATTTCACATCTTGCAAGTACCAGCTTTAATTTTTGGATGATGTGTGCAGCTGACACCTGTGAATGTACAGCCAGGTTGGCATATATGGAGAAGTAATCAGCTACAATAATGTATGTGTGTCTTTTCTGACAAGAAAAAAAAAAAAAAGCTGCTGCTGCCTACTGCCAAGGTCTGTCAGGTAGCTTGACTCAAAAGTATCTTCTTTTCCATGAGTTTCTGCTTAACAAAGACTTTACATAAGAATATTTGCTGCCATCAAAGATTAAAAGAAACCACTGTTTCTGATCAGAGTCTCTGAAACTAAAAGTAAAGGTGATTTGTTGAATATGAATCCAATAATGCCAGAGATGCTTTAATCTGTTTTGATGGTAGGAAACCAGTCAAGTACATAAAGACTAGGTCTTTTGCAAGTGTCTCTAACTTTTTGATATGAATATGACAGGCTATGTTTTTTTTTGTCTCCAGATAGGTTTTCTTTGATTGGGACATATATAGACCATCCCTTGTCATTACCTCTGGATGACATGGACAATACAGTATTTTGTGTCAAAGAAGTAGATGTAGCTGTACTTCTTTAATTATGTTAAAGGGCTTTGCTACTTGCTTTCCAAAATCTGGTCCTTTTGTTCATTGCGACATTGCTGCTTTCAAAAAGTTTGCTGGGCTTTTCTGAAAATGTAGAAATGTTATGGTTCACCAGAACTTCCTGTTTCTTAATATTGAACAGCACACATTTTATCTGCTCCTTTCACAGGCAGTGGCCTCATTCAGAGCAAGGTCAGCTTGTTGAAAATATCTCGAAATTCATCATGATAATTTTTATTTCTATCATAAACCAACACATCTTTTTCATGGCAAAGGATGCCAGGCAACCCTAGAACCATCTGAGACTTATTTTTCAGAAGCTAGAGTGATGCTGACTGGAAGCCAGTTGACATAGTACCCTCCAAATGTAATGACAAATACAGTTAATGCTTAAGATTCTTTCATTAAAAAAGCCAGGGAGGACAGAGGCCAAGAAGACTTTCAAAGTATATAACTTTGATAACTGGTTTATGGTAAACAAGCAAATATAAAAAGCTTGGGGTTTTTTTTCCACATACATATTCTAATTTTCTGCTGAGCTTTGGAAATTTCATTGCACATGAGAGCTTAAGTATTTTTATTTTTCAAATACGTCTCGTATCTTCCATTCTCTTTTACTCTTTTCTTACTTTCTCTAGCAAGAAAATACAGAGGTCAGAGATTGCTGATGTCACAAGTTTGGTTACAGGCTCTTGGCAACTCTTCTATTCCCATAAAGACGTGGCTACATCTCTTCAATAATTTGTCTTTTTGCTACTTACACATCCTTGACCTTGTTTTGCTGGTCGCCTAATGAGAAAGCATCAGTCTTTGCATTACATTTTTCCAAGACTTGTGTTTTCCTCCAGTTCAGCTGGATACTGACCACAAACATCCTACGTTGTATCTCATGCAACTGCTGCTGTTTATATTTTCATTTGCCTTTACAAATATCCATTATTAAACTGTTTGTAAATTATTACTGGAATTACAATGACCATTTTTGGTGAAGAATTTCAGAATTTTAGGTTCATGCTAGTTTTTCTTCTGTTATAATAGAAATAAGGATTCCCTGCTATCCAATGCTAAAATTCCTCAGATCATTTTTATTATTCGGGGAAACTGGCATGTTGCTGTACAATGCTCTGCCTTCTGGTGTGAACTGTATCTCCTGTCTTCTGCTAAACACAGTTGTCAGCTGCAGTTTCTGCTTTAGTATATCTTCCACAGATTTTCTGTCCCCCTTCCTTACTGAGAGTTTTTGGTCTTTCAACTCTTAATGTAGTAAATTCCACAGAACCCTTTCCTTATGTGTGTCTTCATTCTTTATTCAATCAGTATTGTCTGAGATTATCTCCCTTTCTACTACTAAAGAAAAAAGGAGGCATATCAGTACTTTTTTATGTTTTTGTGCTGGAGCTTCTATCAGAGGGAAATCTTGATGTAACTGAAACTGTGCTAAGAGATCAGTGACTCTGATGCCAGCAACTACCTTCCTCCTTACTAGGTCTCCTTTTACTGTTTCATATATGCAATGTTCAGTTAAACTGACCAGGGTAATAAAAGCTGCTTCCTCTGGGACCTGGTACCTCCTTTTACATTTGACCCTTTCATATATATATTATCATTTCTGCCTATGAAATGAGCATCAAAAGCTTATCTATGTTTGCAATTTGTTTCTGTCTCTGGAAGTTTCAGACCATATAGCTTATTACTATAGGAACAATTCTGACAAACAAGAGAATCTGCTATTTTGGGCTGTTCCCTCTTAAAATAGAAACCTTCTTCTATCTTCTGTCTGAATCCAGCAAAGCCAGATGTCTGAAATATCGAAATGAAATTGCTCCAAGAGCCATTTCCCATTTCTGTTCCAGTACTGAAATGACACCTTTGTTAACAAAATTTTCATGGAACTTTCCCCTCAAGTTTTCCCTTGCTTTATATTCTCATGTTTCTGGTTGCTCTTAAGAGTCTATTGTTTATTTGGTTTCTTGGATGATGTAAGATAAAAGGCACAGTCATTGACTTGCCCTTCAAGAGCTCCCTAGCTTTTATTTCTCCCTCATGTGATTTATCTAGCTTTTTGGTCGTATTTTTTCTTCTTTTTTTATTTTTTTTACCTCCAAAATTTCTTGTCCTCCTTGACTTTTTTCATAGTAGGAACATACCACTAACTTTCGAAAAAAAATCATCCTGAAAGTCACCTTCTCTTTCCAGGATGACTTAGATATTAAATCCATTGACTGTAAAGATATTAGGTCATTAGGTAAAGTGAAGAACCCCCTGGAAACCAACAGAAGCACCTATCTCACTTCATTAACCACACAGGTACCCTGTGCTGCTGATTTCAAATGACTGGTTTTCTTCCTCTGTCCCCTGCTAAGAAACCAATATGTAATCACATCCATATCTACCTTAGGTTTGTAAAGTAATTACTCTGGATCAGAGCCTCTGTTTGCTTATAGTGTCTGCAACAGGTATAGTCTCAGGAAGTATCTAATTGATTACCGTTCATTGCTGGTGCGTTCACTCAGTGACAACATAATAGACTGGTTTAACTTCAAGGAGAAATACAAAACACTTCAGATGTTTTTGGCTGGAGAATAAAAATGCTAAAAGCAAACCTTAGGCCACACCCTAACTGTAATACTACCTTCATTTCCTGGTTAATGTTAAATTTCAGATTATTTACATAATTATTTTTACATATTTTTTATTTAAACTTAAAAAAGCATATAATTCAGTCATAACCATCACACAGATAATATAAATCTGTGTAATGTTTACTTTAACATAAAGACAGACGTATTCTTTTTTTTCTCATATGCATACATATACATCTTTCCACCCTGTGTCATACATCAGTAAAAAGAAAGAAATGTCCAAGATACACTGCCTTTTGCTTGCAATAGTATATTGTTCCACATTATCTTTTATCAATGTGAGGCTTCATGGTTTTTATTGCATGCTTGTAGACACAAGAAAGTATTTGGTTTTTTTTCCTTCTCCTTTCCCTCTCCTTTCCCTCTCCTTTTCCCCTTCCGTGTCCCTTTCCTGCTTTAGAATGTGATTTTTCTAGTTCTTGATCTTGAGCACCTAAGTTCTTAGGTATGTTGATGTGGAAATTCACCCTTTTTTCTGCAAAATGCCTTTGCGTATTCTTGGCCCACTGCACAACAGGGCAATCTCTCCACTGGCAAATGTACCCACAAAGGCCACTCGTGTGGGGAGTTTACGATCTCTTTAATTCTCCCCACACTCCCACATAATCATTCCGTACATGTACAGCTCAAATGCTTTTTATGTACAACATAGTGTGTTGGGCTCACAGTCATGTACTACACCAGAAATATTTGGATTGAATCCCCATTTTGCTGCCTCTAATTTAGGGGTTTGCTAACAGGATCTCATTTCAAGACTCTCATTAAAAATGGTCTGCAAAAATAATCCAGGGCTAATCTCAAGACAGCTTGTTCTGCTGCCAATAACGCCATAATTCACCTACTCCATTGATGTTTAAAATGTTAACTTGTCACGCTTGTTAATATTTTTTTTTATTTTTAATGTACTATAAAATTAGATCTTCCTAAATAATTTATGCCTTTATTTATATTTTATGGCAGCAAATAATGCTTGTAAAGCATTATGGGAAGCAGATTTCTATTTACCTGGTGGGGAAGTGTGCTGCATATCCAACAACAACCACAAAGTGTTTCAGAGAAAAGAGGTGTAAAGTTTGTGAAGCTCTAAGACAGAAAAAAGAAAAAAAAAAGATTCATCAGCCCTTTTGACTCTTGCTGGTGATATCTCAGCCTGTGTAAAAGCAGCCATAAAAACTCATCATCCCTTATTAACAGCAAGTCAGTGAAAAAAGTATGTCATTTTTTAACCTTCCTCCCAGCCCTAATCTATGTGTCTAACACTCAGCAAAAGCAACTGGAGGTGGGTGCCTAAGTATCATTACAAAACTGAGTTCCAGACACTGTTGTAAAGACTATGATATAAAACTGCACAGAATGGAATAGATGAGTCCAACCTAGAGCTATCAAGCTCATTGATTTAATTTTTTAAGGAAATATTAAAAATTGCTTAATACAACAATTACACAACCAATTTATAACTCACAATTTTCTAAATTACTGGAATTCAAAACTGAAGTGCAAAACACCATAAAGCGTTTCTAAAACTGATTTCAAATTTTCCATCAAAAGCTCTTGTGTAAATAACTTTGTTCTCCATATTGACTTCACTGAAAGGATCTTCAAAACCAAAAGGAAAGCTAACAAATCAGGACAAGGGATTACTTTTATCATCTCATTTACCCTTGAGTATAGTGTGTGTCTATTTGCAAAATTGCAACCATAAATGAATGTAATGTTTGCTTCTCACACCACATCATTCCAGCAAACACTTGCTTACCACAGTTTAAAATCCTAAGAAAGACATGGTTAAATCCTAAGGCCCCTTCTAGTGATATCCCATAATCTGGATTAATTACTTCAAAGAATCATAGAATCATAGAATCATTTGAGTTGGAAAGGACCTTAAAGATCATCGAGTTCATCCATCCACCTTTATCTGGAATTAAAGGATCTGTCCTTTATTGTAGAAAATTATTTAAAACAAAAAAGGATTCATTTGGGATAAAATGGCTTCACACAATGGCAAGGCTAAATATTGATTCCATGTACATATTCAGGATACTAAAATCACTCCTTACCTGTAACTGTATTTTTTCTTTGATAAATATCATATAAAAAGAAAAGAGAAGTTTATTCTTAAATGCAGTTGTATGGCTGCAGGAGTTGGCAAAACTGATGAGCTAAATCCTGCAAGTTACGTGAGGACACTGAATTAGCCACTGTAAGAGCTCAGCTAACTTTAGGAACAGAGCTGTTGCCATTAGCAACAGGCCAGTCATTTATAGAGGAAGTGATGTTTATCACTCAGTGGTGCTCTGAATTTTTAGTGCTTAGCTCAGAGTTTAAAAAAAGGATGTCGCTGTGTTTATTTTGTATTAGTTCTGGTCTTGTGCTGGCTGAGAACTAATTTACTGTCTAGTGCAAAGTGCAGTTTGCACAGAGCCACACACCTGTATTTGCTATTGAATATATTTACTTTGCTAGTGTTTTATTTCAGAGCCAGGGGAGGGAGAGTTTACTTTGATTCTGTACTGCCTTGCACAGGCTCTTACACTCTTTCTCCACATAAAGACTTGGAAAACCATTTCTTAATCCCTCATATACAGATACAGAAAATTTTAAGTGAAAAATATTCTAAATTTTTATCTGACTTATTTTGATAATACATTCTCTTCTTCCTGCTTCTTTTGATATTACTGCTTGTACTATGATGTTTGATGTAGTTCCCTCAGCGTAGCTCTCTTCTGTCACAGTGGTAACAGAATAGGACTGGTAGATCCTCTATTTCTTCTTTCTCCTCTGTTTAGTATTTGGAGGTTTCTGGCTATGGCTCCCTCTTCTTCTTCCTGGAAATTGACTTTCTGTATTTTCTAAATCAGTTGAAATATTGTCCTACCTCTCCTGCTTTTCTATGCTTCCCCTATGTCATCAAAGTCATCTTGATCGTTGTTACAGTTGTTACTATTCCCTTATCATCTCATGATTCTCTACGGTTCTCAAACAGCTTATTAGCAGCTCTTATCTTGATTATTGCAACATTTTCCCCCTCTTGTTACTTGACATCATAGATCAGTCCACTGAGACAAATATAGACAAGAACAGCTAGAATGTTCATGACATATATAACCAAAAATTGCTTTTTTCACTTTAGTAAAACACAGCTTTTCTGTAAGACTTGGTTTACAGAACCACGAACTTTAAAAAATTTGTAAACAAGTTAAACAGTGTTGGCACAGAAATGAATAAACTGACTATGACAGCATTCACTTTGAAACAAAAACCTTTCTAGTCATTGAAAGGTTTCCAGAAAAGTCCCACAGCAGAAGTATTTGATTTAAAAATATAAATATTTTAAAAGAAAGCTTCCTGTACTTATTAACAAGATTATGTAATAACATTATATGTGAGTGGATACAGAGACAGAGGAAGTTTGTCTCAGGACGTTCATTACACAATGATTTCACTCTAGTAATGTCTGTAGAATAATCTCACACCTGAGGACTAAACCGCGTATGAGTCTCTTGTACATTGTTCCCTTGTCATTTGCTTGTCTGTTTTACAACTCACTGCTGTAAAACAAGTCAACTGCATAGCTCCTGATACAAGAAAATTTACACACATAATTCTTTATGTAACTGGTATATGTAGTTCTTTGGTCCACGGTCCAGAAAAAAAGGCTTAGCACTGAAATCTTTAGGGAAGTATAAATGACAGTGGGAAGTGTTAATGCAGAGAGAACAATTACGATCTGAATACTGGTAAATTCTGTTTTGTTTGAAATGTTATAATTATAAAACGTCACTCTCAGCTACTGGGTGGGCTGGGGTTAGGATATGGTACAGAGCTCAAACAGAGAGCTCCAGTCAGCAAGGCACAGCACAGAAGCAGACTAAAAATTACTCCAGTATTTTTTAAGGAGATGTTGGAGACAGAGAACAGTAAAGGCACATAGGAGAAATCAGTACCATGGAAACTTAACAGATGAGAAGTTTAATTGTCATAGCTTTGCAACTGAAATAATGAGCTTAACACAGTAACTGAGAAGGAGCTGCATATTAGACTAACAAGGTGGATGTCTGTAATGCATCAAAGAACTTGTGAAGGTATTAATAAGATTTACAGGGTACTGGAGAAAAAAGATATATGTGGCATTCAGTAGGAAAGGATGCACAAACTGGCAAATGCCAGAATGTCACTAAAATATAAAAATGCATGAACTGTATAGATGTGGATACTACAGCTGGGAATTTGTGTTCATGCTGATTATATAGGTAGACTAATTAATCACTTCAAAATTGCATGACAGAAGATGAAAACCACTGGAAGATGCATGATGCATTGCATAAGGGAGGGATTAAAACATATTAAAAAAAAAAAGTCATGGTTTTAATTTAGCTTCAGGCTGGTAGACAATTTTTCCTGTGCTTTTCTGTTTGCACAATGGCTATGTCTGTAATAGAAAATTTTAAATCCTTGGGACTGTTCTTTTTTTAGTCAGAGGACCACTAATGGTACAGTTTCTGTCTGTGCTGGTGAACTATTCAGACACAAAAAAAATTGGCTGCATTCCAACTGACTGTTGAAAGTTATCTCTGACCCCTTCTAATGACCAGACTCTACCAGAAGTCATTTGGAAGAATACTCACTGGCCAAAGCCCAAAATATATCTGACAATTTTACAATATGAACGGTCCGGTTTTGTGAATAAATGAGTAGGTGAGCAAATAAATACTGCAGTGTTAAGCAGAGAGTTGGGATACTTAAAGAACTAGTAGTCCCTAAAGTATCAGTAAGCCAAAGAGACACCAGTAGTGCAGAGACCTTCCTGAATTTAGGTCCATGAGAGGCCTTAAAGTTGATCAACTGACCTATGGCACAATCCAAGTGGCCTTTCCTCCTTGGGAGTTTGAGGACTCAGCCTCAGATGAGTCCTCAGACTCAGCCTCAGTATGAGCCTGAGGACTCAGCCTCAGATATAAAGCCTTGGTGACAGGACAATAGCCGCCACTGTTTTACAGAGTATAAAAGACATGTCTATCATTTCACAGGGTCAGGCACAAAGGAGAAAAAAGGGAGACATAATGATCGGGAGAAGGCTGATGCAGCCAGAGCCACCTGGTTCCCTCAGTCTGAGAAACATTCAGAACAGAGGGCAACTGAGAGTGTGTTGACTGACCAGCTCTGCTAGCAGCAGTGTCCCTTGCTTATCATTCCTGGAAACTTTTTGCCCAGTCAGAGATATAGACAGACCTACCACGATTGTGATAAGACAATGTCAACATGTACAGTTAATTTGATGCTTCCTGAATGCATGAATCTTCTGAATAAGCAAAGATTGACACTGGCATTACTGATAATTTTGATAACACTGTATGGTCCTTCTCAGTAACTGGGAGAAGGCTCAAGGACTGCTTGGATAAGAAGATTAAGATAAAATACATTATTCGTAGAACATACTCTCCAAAAAAAGGAACCTTTTTAAAATTGCTATGTCTTACAATGCTGAGGATGATGGTCTACCTCAATACATGGTCATAACCAAATCAAAAGTTGTACCCAGATACCTTTAGAGGTGACAGTGTGTAAGATTAGCACTCTGGACTCAGATTTTGTCCAAGTACAAATCCGAATAAAAGTTCAGAAAAATTTTGTAATTACCATTAATTATTATGGAATAAGTGCATAAAGGCATAGCTTTTCTTCCTCCTAGCTCTCGATGGTCAGTTTAGACCGGAAAAAATAAGGTTTTTGTACACTTGAAATATCCTTTTGATGACATCTATAACATTTGCTTACTTTTATAGGACATTGCTAATCTTTTGGCTTTAATAATATAGCCTGGAAGTCTGTTCTTCAGAAATTTACTTTTTTATGGTTTTGTGTTTATTTATTCATTTGTGCTATTTTAAAGCAGAAATAAAGAATCAACACAGGAAAAGATTTGCAAGTATTTCTGTCCTTAACCTTTTCAACCATAGGGATTATCCACTTTCTCCTCTGCTTTTTGACTGACAGTCTGAAAATGCCAATGTTCAAAATATTAATGCAGTATCAAGCACACTTAAGGTTAAGTATTTAACTTATATGTAATACAAATCTTTCTAAATAATTTTTTCTCCATTAGCTTGGGTTAAGAACAACTCCAGTATGTCTATATTTAGTTAGTTTCTGATACAGAGGCTAAACAATTTCCATGTGTGTTCTGCATGTGTTCACATTTGTATAAATGTGTTAACTAAGTACCTTCCCCTCTGAAAGACAATGGCGTTATTGAGAGAAGCATATGTATATTGATTAACTTCATCTCATCAAGGGTTTTGATGTTTTGTTTGATTGATGTTTTGCTCTTCTTTTGCTGTTCTGCTAAACTGCCTTTATTATCCCAGCCCACGAGTGTTGCCTTTTTCTTCTGATTCTCCACCTCATCCTGCCATGGGGAGTGGGGAGGGAGAGAGTGGCCGCGTGGTTCTTTGTTGGCTGAGGCTAAACCACAACAAGCAGGCTCCTTCAGGTTTTTTTGGACTTTTTCAGTCTTAGCAGCATAGTGCAGCTGGGAAACAGACAGACCTCTGACGTGCAGATGAGCTCCATAATAGATGATGCACTTGTTTGGGGACAGTGGTGATCTGCCTCTTCTTCTGAAATTTCTTCAGACATTGTTCAGTCTCAGAACCAATATATGCTGTAGCTTTAATGACTTAAGGTATGTAGCATTGTCCCCTGAATATGTTATACATAGAATATAGGTGGTCTATAAGCTCATTGCTTGCTTTCTCTGATGCCACAGAAATTCAGACCTCATACGAACACTACGCCTAGTCCAAAAGATCTTGGGTGAAAAGGGAGATAAAAAGTGAGGTCAAATATTTTTACATTAGCAACTAAAACAGCTTAGTGCCTTTTCTACCTATTCTCTGGCCCTAATGGAAAGAGTTACGGCGTTCACATAATTGAGCACTCTTTCCCTCCAGAACAGGTTGCTTCAGCTACAGTAACTAATAGAGAGCAGGTCTACCTATAATGTCCTGTTTGAGATAAAACAAAACAAATTTTCTGTTCCATAATTTAATTTTGCAGCTAAGCCTTTTATAACCAACTGAACTCTCTGAAATTAACAGCATATTTTTCAGACACTGTCCACTTCCAGAGACCGATAAGATCTGATTGTTTCTAATTTATGCCAAGAAATGGTATGACACCACCAGACTCTGCCCACATGCAGTTTGGAAGACTGCAAATGAGCCAAAACTATGTCAGAGAGAGTATTAATAATTAAGCAGGTTGTACAACATGTCAATATTTAAGACCACATACTGGCTAGTTTAGACACTAGTATAGACACAGTTCTTAAATATTCACAAGATACCGCTTTCATCTATTTCACTATAGATGCTCATTTGCATATGCACATGAGCCTTTACAAGATTATGGCTGTGGAATTAATTGAATTAATTGAAAACTCTACTTGTGAGCATTAACAAAATAGCGTGATATTTAGAAGTGTTGATCATCAGTCAGCAGGAATACGTGTTTTCTGCAAATTTGGAATGGGGAATCTAAGCTTCAGTATGGTGTGTGATATTGTTTAAAGATTAAATCATCTCAAATTAGGCATTTTCATGTAAGTATCTACATGTGATATATTCTGTCTATGCTCAGAGGAGATGTAACGAAGGGACTCTAAGGAGCTAGTGACTTAACTCCATTTGACTGCAATAAGAATTTAGGTGTCTAACTCACATGTAGACACCTACATGTAGACACCTGATATACGTGTCAATCTACAGAGTGAATCCAATCACAATGATCTTCCTGTGAATGACTGGATGGACTATAGAAAAAGAGGAATTGGTAAGGCTAGTTTTAACTTAAGATTTTCCAATATATCTCTTCACTTCCAAAAATATTTTTCCACAGGAGCTGGAAGTTTTTTCCAATAAGATCTGCAAATATTACTATGTGGTCTATAGCACACACACGTTATTTCTAATCAAGACCACATAGAAAGTGTAGGGCTTCTTGTACATATGCACATATTTACTATGTACTTTTACATATGTCCATGTACTTCTGTCCAAGCAAACCCATTGGTCTGATGGTCCTCAAAGCCTGAATTAGTTTCTCGCAAGTGCAGCAGTCTTTTCTGAAATAGGTATTGAATGGTTCTTTTTCTACATACAGATACATTGGCTGCCTAGCAGAGGATGTGACATAGGCACAGTTTGATAATGTATTTCTATTCATGTAAAAAGTATTTCTAATGAAAATTAACATTTCCAAAACACGGCAATTGATACCGTTTCTTCCCTCAGAGAAGTTCTTTGCTGTGCCTCCTTTGGATCTCACAGACTGAAGAAGGAAGACAGATGCACTGTGATCACAGAGCAAAAGTCAATGTCAAGGTTGTAAAAGGTTTATGTTTATTTGTATTTTAAGGTTTTCACTAAGGAAAAAAAAAATCAGAGCACAGACTTTGATAATATCTGTATCTTAGATGGTGAACTGTCTTGGACTGAGAACTGGTAGTGACAGAATGGGAATTATTAGATCTGTATTTTGACACTTCTTCCACTAGATTGCACACATTCTCCTACTAGAATACTAGAATGTATTTTCATATATTTGTAAGCCTGAAGGAGTCCAGATTTGTAAAACTTTAACCCTGTAGAAAGGGTTTAAATATTTTTTCGAGGGGGGGTGTGGGTGCATATTAAAAAGGAAAGACCAGATTTTCTTTCTTCTGTTTTACATCTCCATTAAATAAGCCTTTCACTGGATTAGCAAAGCCTGATTTCGTCCACACAGTGTTAATTATGATTTGTTCCAACTCAGGATGGTAATTTTGTTGATTTTCTTCTTTTTTCAAAGATAAATCAAAGTAATCTTTTTAGTAAAACGTGGCCTTAAAAACTGAATAGAGGGTAAATGTCATGCATAACATTTTTCCTCAGCCACCCACTACAAAAATTTAAATACATGTGTTTTAATTGCTAACCTACTTACCAAATAGACGAAGACAGCGTAAGAGATAAGGTTTATAATTTTAAAAGATGCACAGAGTCAATTAAGACCCAGTAAGTGTTATTTTTTGATTAGTTTTTATAAGGACCATTTCCATTGCCATTTTGTTTGAATTGCAGGTGTACCTTGTGTCTGAGCACTTAACTTTTGTTCTTTTCTGTATTTTCATTCTCTTAATCTATAATTGACGTTTTTCCACATGAAAGCATACTATGCATGTATGGAAAAGCCACCCAGCACAACAGGAGATATATTTATATTGGCAGATTGTCTTGCTACTAATGAGTTTGAAGGTTACTCTGTGCTGCTACAAAGTGAAGTACTTCAGACTTCCAAAAGGTGGAAATTTACTTAGAAATTATAATAAAACCTCTTTTGCAACAATCAGTTTCATCAGCAACAGCTGCCCTTAACAGTGAATGGTCACGGGGCATATCAGTATCACTGGATACTGACACCATGGACTGGACCAGCAATCAAGCCAGCTTTAAAACTGTAAGAAGTATACTAATGTGAGCCTTTGCAAAGATGTTTTATCCCTTCTTGGTCCTGCACTGCCATATGGAGATACTAGATGATTTGGAAGTAAGTCACAGCTCTCTATATTACACAGCTCTCTATCCCTTGCCTAGTGTAGGCAGCCTAACTTTGCTCTCGGTTACTAATGGGCTTTTACATCACTTTGAGTTCTTCTCAGTCTTCGTGAAGAGTGTAGCTCAGCATTACAAATCTATGTTGACAGTTTGGTTTGGACCCTCTTCTATGTGACAGCATAGAGAGTTCAAAGATCTGAACTCAACAGCACACAGTTTTGTGGTCTGTTTGGGATTTTTTTTTAGCACTAGGGGAGGTGTGAGGCACAATGATAAAGTTAGTTAGTTACTCTTAATGTCACTACCTTGGGATAAGAAACATATACTTTACACCTCAACCGGTTGACTATGGAAATTATTTTTCTTTTACATTACATTTTTACATTACAACACATCCAAAATCACTATTATAGAACTCAATGGGGGCTTAAATTTTTAGCTGTAGGGCAAGACTCCACAGCATATTTGATCGTACTGTATCATTTGTAGTAAAAAGCTAATTACAACCAGTGGAAATTAACTTACCAAAAATCATCCAATAATCCAAATGAAAACTAGGTACATGAACATACGTTAATCAAGTAAATACCCCATTTAATCAGCATATACAGAGTAACATATGTTCCTGATAATATTATTTTAGCATGTGCTTTCTTTCTATGCTTTTTATTTATATGATACAATTCTATGTCTGGATGGGAGAGGAAGGATTAATTACATTTTGTACATGCCTGCTTCTTTCCATCAGCATGAAAAGGGGCTAGGAGTACGTTGTGCTAATGAGTCATCAGGTCAGACTCTATCGGACTCTTGATTTCATATTCAAATCATACACTAAGTGATCATCTCTTTGTCTTGTGTGTACCGAGTACCTAATACACTAAACTCACAAGTAATAAAAAATCCATGCATGAGCAATCTATTTAAAATGGATACACTGAAAATAAAATCTACGTTTTCACATTTTGGATTTATATTCTCAGTTCAGAAATCTTCAAAATTTTCTTATTATTCATTAGAATTGGTCTGGAAAATAACACAAAACCTAATAACAAACTGGATGCTAGAGAAGCTCATACAATGAGCTCTCCACCGATAGAGCTAATTGCAATTCTTGCTGCTTAGCTCTGAAATTCTTTCAACCTTACAACTATGAAGGCAATTATGTGAAGAATTATTTAATCCCCCAGAAATCAGCTTTACCTGCATTATTTTGAGTACCATAGCTACAGCACAACACATAAAGCCTCCACAGAGATGGAAAACATAGACAGGTGTCAGGGAGACACACGGGCAGACAGGTAAACATATGCGTATGAGCAAACACTATTTTAGGGTAGCACCTAAAGCAAGCTGTACACTTCCTAAAACAGACAGACAAAATTTGTTTCTGAAATTTATGCAATCTGTCAGAGAAAGATTAATTGATCTTACAAGATATCACTTATGTGAAATCTTATTAGCAGCACATCACAGCCAACTGATAATTGAAACATTATCTACACAGCTGAAGAAAAACGTGTGCTGCTGTAAAACTTGTCCCATAGCTATTACTTGGTGAAACTTGAAAACAACAGCTCATTAAGTCTTAATGAGGGCATTCAGCTGAAAAAAGGGGAGACAGTATCTGATAAGATACACGCTGATGTGAGACAGCCCACTTGCACGTAGGATGTTGCTGCTGTAGATTTGCAGGGATAGAAAGCAGCAGCCAGTAAGAACAGGAGATTCAGTTATTGGGTGCATAGATAGCTGCATCTGTGGCATGTGAGAGGACTGCTGAGTAACTTACCTGCT
Source organism: Gallinago undulata (assembly GCA_026546715.1). Taxonomy (NCBI): domain Eukaryota; kingdom Metazoa; phylum Chordata; class Aves; order Charadriiformes; family Scolopacidae; genus Gallinago; species Gallinago undulata. The sequence goes on from JAOTQQ010000032.1 coordinate 44,129,078, forward strand.
GTTGATGGACAAGACGGAAACTTACACCTCAGAAGATAAATTGTACAGATATGCAGTGTGGAAGCCAGTGTCTGAGGTCCGTGTTGGCACCAATACCAGAAGAGTAAACAAGGGCAGTTCTGGAAGCTACATTCAAGCTGCTACTACATCCCTGCTAGCATTCTCCAAAATGCTGCCAAAAATGAAGCCTGAAAGACAGACAGAGATCCAGAGTCTCAATGCAGCAATGAGATGGCGGTGCAGAGAAAAGAGACATAAATTTACTATGAACTAGGATCCTTCTGGGATTTGAAAAATCAGTACTGAAAGGGTTATGTTCAATCCAAATGCACTCATGCGAGTTCATAAAAAATACTTAAACAAAGAACAGAGAAAGCCAAAAGGCATAACAAGGTGGCCCACAGGAAACAGTGCTGAAGTTAGTTTGTTCAACTAAATAAACCCACTGATCGAGAGAAATTTATAGAAAATGAAATATTTACATCTGCAGATGCTTCTAATCTCTTTCTGGTAACCAAAAGCCACACTGAGGGTTAGGAACTACCAAAAGACCTCATAAAACTGAGTGAATCATGAAAATACTGGCAGAAGAGCTTTTATGTACTCAGTAGTAAAGTAGTGCATCTAAAGAACAACTATGTAAAATATGCACAGTGCCAAAAAATATACATGGTACCAAACTTTGAACTGAAGTTTTCTAAAACAAGGGGACTGGTGTGCAAAGGCAGCCAAAGAAGCCAATGAAATGTAGTGGATTATCAAGAACAGTATTAAGAACTAGGCAGAGGTGTCATTTTTTTCAAGACTCAAAAAAGCAGACATTTATTTCATCTTCCTGTTTTGAAATAGTTATATAAAAGTTTAGAAACTTCTCCTTTTGCAGTAAAGCATAAATAAAGTGGCCAAGATCTTCCCATATACTTTATCTGGATTGACTGTTGCCTGTGTGAATAGATAAAGTTGGGCATAAAAGCAGCTCAAAATGTGTAGAGATGTCTGAAAGAGGCACCCTGTTTCCCTAATGAAAGCACTCATCCTTAGTTTACATGTTGTTCTTAGTCTCTTCTTACTATAGTTCTGTTGTCAGATTCCTCAAGGCATGGCAATGTAAAAAGAAAGTGAGTATGTCCATCATCCTGCAGAACAGCATGCTTAAAGCCTCCCCAAACATCATTAGCTTAAGAATGTTTCTTAAATAATACAGGAAGTGGACCAAGAACTTTGGAAATGTTAATCAAACTAACCTTTTGTCTCTCACTGGGAACTGAGCCCTGTATGGATTTATTCCAAAAATGCTGAAAGCTATCAGTTCAGTTTACTGAAATAAAACATTACAGACTATTTTTTCTAAATAATACATGAATGGACAGAGCTATGATGTGTGTTTGAAGCCTCATCTTAGAATTTCCTAGGTTGTATTCCAGTTCACACTTAAAGACTAGTTAGTGTCACAGTTTGCCTGACAATGACACTGTGCCTGATGTTGACAGTTAAAAACACAATATCCTTTAGGAGCAATACTCTGTTGGCAGGTGTTTGAAAGCCAAAATATTGACTTATTTCCAAGTCTAGCTATTAAATTTAAGCATTGTTGCTAGAGTTTATCCCTTAAAAAAAAAATATCCATCTTTTATGATTCGCAGGGCAAAACACCTAGCCCAAAAGCTAAGCTCAAAGTTCCTGGTTGGGTTATGAGCTGTAAAGTGTATGAAAGTTAAGCACTGGTTTAAAAGCAGAATTCATAACACTAAGTAAGGTATCTGATGTACTTTACCTTTAAATTCTAAGTCTTTTCTTAAATTTTGACCCAACATTTCAAAGGAGACGTCTGTAACATGCACAGAGAAACCCCTGCATCAAAAGCAGAGATATCCAATCCAGGTCCTAACAAATAGCTCACACCTAGGTACCAATGTGGGTGTTATCTGGTGATCAGCCTCCACTGAGCCATCCTGGACTTCAGAAATGTTTTGTAAACTGAACTGAAAACTGTGCTGCTGTAACTAAACTGATAAATTTAACCCACAGGTAGCATCAAGCTCAGGTATTTCATCCCTCCATGGCCAACACTTCTGTGGGTTCTGGCTTGTGTTTGTATTTTGTTGCCTAAAGTGGTTATCAGCACTATTGTACTCAGCCAGAAGCTGGAAAGAGTCTGTCCTTCCTAGAAAAAGCATGCTGTAAACCACAACTTACATCATGAGTAATAAAAACTGCAAGAAGTAGATGGCAACTGGAAATTCCTTCTTATCCACCCCTTTCCCCTGCCCTCTCTTGCTCCCAGCAGGTCCTGGTACACATAGAACCCTTCTATGAGCTGCTTCATGCCACTAATTTAGCAGAAACTACATCCAGGGAAAAATAAAAATAAACATGCTGGATTGTTTTGTTGCATGCTAGGGACTTCATGGAAGGACCCAAGAAGCACTGGAATTGAAGCAAGTCAGGAGATAGCACTGGGAGGACAACAGTGAATTAGAGAGAAGCAGAACTATGGAAATCAAGGGGATGGGAGCCATTCTTTCTCTGGTAGAAGTGATTATCAGAAAGGCAAAGCTCCCTATGAAATCGTATCCCAGGACTCTAAATTGTATAAACAACAGTGACTCAAGATTTGCTACACCTTCAAACATTCATGTTTCAGATTCTTCATTGCAGCTGCTGAGGTTGGTAGCTGTCTACGTGCAAACACAGAAAACCACCAGCCTGGCAGCGTGTATCAGAGCACTGTTACAGCACCACAGGTGTTTGCTCAGGTTCTCTTTGGATTTGGTGTCAGACAATTAGCACTTGCAACTCTGCATGAAACAGGCATCACTATATTCAAGGGCTGGAACTATATCTAGACACAGCTGGTAACATCAGAGGAACCTAAGTTGCTGCAATTTGCACTTCATCCAGGCCCTGTTAAAACAGAAATTATACCAACTTGGTGCTCCTTTAGGCTACTCATGAAATAAAGTAGCCTATCTATTCTCTCTATCAATCTATTATCAAATGCATAGCTGTTTCTTCTTGGATGTTCTGTTAGACTGAATTCTTAAAGGTTGCATGAAGACTTACAGATGAGATTTGTTAAATGAGGATGATCCTCTGAACCAGAAACAAAATCTTAGAGCCAAACACAGAATCTTAAACAAAGGTCCTGGTACCCCATTCGGAGGAAAGCTTTATCAAAACAGGGGTGTACTCGTTTTCACTGAAATACAGTTAATTTTCTTTATAAGTAGCTTGTACTGTGACTACAAAATAATTTACTAAGTATATTCGACACTTTTAGGGTCCTGACTGAAAATTGATTTCTATGTTTCATCACTTAGCCTCACCATCTCAAATCAATGAATTTAATGGGAATCTGGTTTGGCTCAAACAGATTTTGGCAGGGGCTCCCACAACAGTGTTCATCCAAAGAACAAAAGGCATTGCAGTCAGGTTTTAAAAATGTTCTCTTTTTTTGTGCTACTGGGAAAAGGACCACATTCTGTTCTTGTTTACCATATTTTCTGTCAATTGAATGTAATCCTCTAGCAAAGCTGCCTTGGGAGAGTTAAACTATAGCAAAAGTCAGGCTGCTCAAGTTGCTGGAGTTCACAGGTTAAGCTGCTGTAGAGGTGACACAGTTGAACTGTGAATTCTCATGTCACAGATAGAGGTGACCAAGAAAATATGCCAAAAATGACTGCAAAGTGTGACTGGTGTCTACACTGCAATCAGCTGAGGGCGAGTGACATTCACAAGTTGGGATCAGTTAGTGGAGGAAAAGGATTTAATCCATTTACCAGCTGGTCCTGAAAGGAGGTGGCCAGGAGAATCTCTTTTACAGAGACTGTTACTGATTACCACACCACTTCAAAGCACAATACTGCAACAGATTGTATCATCTAAGGTGGACTTTATTATCAAAGTCTACAGATTATGTAAAATTATCTCTACACAATTTACAAATGAGGTAAATTACAGTTAAGAGAGTTTTAATTAGATCTTATGGATCTCAGTTAAGAGAGTTTGGATTCTAGTGGTGCCTGTGTATTTGTGCTGTCCTTGCCCATGTTAGGCTGAAAATTATTTCTGGTCTGTTCTTCCCTGCTCTCCAGCCTGTGAGTCACCCTTTATAAGCCTTTGTTACTCAAAAATATTTTTTTATGCCTTTTCAGGGACTTCAACATATCTCTCAGAGACAGTCAATGACCTCTATTTGCGACAGACTTTAGAAATTTTTTTTTAAATAGTCTACGTTATTGGTAAATCAGGTTCAAACATAATCTCTGTTACGAGGCTAGCTACTCATTATTTCCTTTCCTGTAATCATATCTGACCAAATTTCTTGAGGAGGTCATGAATGCTATCTGAATGGTAATGCTTTCCACCAATTTTGTACAGGTATTTCTGATGTAGGAAGTTCTATCAATACCTATATCCTACAGCCTACTTAGACTGAAGAGATTAAAAGACACTAAGATCCATAAATCAGGACTCAACGTTCATGCTGAGCCACATCACTGATGCCCTCAAATAGGAAAAAAGGGAAAATCCACTAACCAGTTAAGAAAAATATATTTGCTATGCATTTGGTTTCATTATGGCTTTCTTGTTTTGAGTGATTTGCTTTTATAATATTTATATTCATTGATTGAGGGTTTTTATGCTCAGGTTTTTGATTGATTTGGGAATAAGCAGAGATGACATTAAAAACATTAGCTCATAAACAGTAACAAGCAAAGCAGGTGCAGCAGTAATAATAACAAAACCACAAATCACTATTTTTTTTAATAAAAGCACAGCAATGAATTTATATTGAATGCAGTGTTTCTCTGAAATAAATTTTTAGCCTACTGATGCTTCTATTTTCTCTAAGATTCTGACAAAATGTGATTATTTCCTGGTATCTCCCATAGGGTGGAAAGGAAGAACAGACATTATTAATAGATGGATTCTTAAAACACAGCCAGAGGGAAGACAAAAAGAACAATGGAAAAAACAAATAAGACTCTTTAAATTGAAAACTTTTCATTTAAAGGTCCAGTGCAAGGATTTCTCTACACTGATGACATTTAAACCTATTCAAAGCTGAAAAAACATTAACATTTTATTTTAAATTTAGTTAATAAAAGAAGACCAAAACATTTATTTCTCATCTGCTTTTCACAGTGCCTGAAGTTGATGCCAAAGTAACATTTGATCTATAAAAAGTATTTTCTTTTATTTGTTGTTGTTTTAAAACCCAGCATTGACAAGGTATTAAAGTTGAAAAGCTAAGTGATAAATCTCACAGCAGCCACGTGTTTCTTTCTTGAAGTGGTTCCTTGGGTATTACCTGCTAAATGCTTGAAAGCAAAAGATTTAGTTTACTAAAATAATGTAATGTTCTTTGAAGACCAGTTAAACATGAAGTCTAACTGGATGCCTTGGCACTTTAAGAGTGCCATTTAGAGTGAGAAATAGGCCTATTCTAAGATGTTACTCAGCACAGATAAGATGGTAAGATGTATTGCCTTCTGGAATTGTTTATCTGTTTCCATTCCCTTGACAGGATACCTAGACAGTTACTTTAGATAAGACACCTAAATTTCAGATATCTGAATTTTAAGATAAATTAATCACCCCTAGGTCTGCACCCTAAGCTATGAAAAAAATCCATCTCTTAGATCCTCCTCCTTTGATTATGAAGGGGACAGGGACAGAAAATTTTCTGACCAACCTAGAAAAGAAAATTTTTTCATCACAAATTGTTCCATTGTACCATGGACTCCATGTCACTTCAGATCTGTAAATTCAGGGAAAATAGGCATCAACAGAATGCATATTTGAAGAAACAATCAGCTGTTACATTGCTAATGAAGGTAACTGTATATTCATTCCCTTCAAGGATAAGAGGCTGGAATAGGCACATGAAAATCGATCAAGTCATTAGAGCCTCCTTACAGCACATACCAAAATTTATTTAAGAATCAGTCCAAAAAGTGCTCTAAGTCTCAGGCAGGAGAGAACAAATGATCCCTGACCCTATGTAATGATATTTTATTCATAAAAATTATATCTATTCATTAATTTTTCCTTTCTTTTTCTTTTCACAAAGCAAAAATAAACAACAACAGGGCAAGAAGTCATCCTCGGTTATTAAGAAAATTCTTCTCACCTTTCTTAGCTATTTCAACTAGAAAATTATGAGATAAATTCTAAAAACAAGTAAACAATTTTGTACAAACTTTTTATAATCCACATGCTGCTCTTCATTTAGCTAATAGTTGTGGATGAATACCTGTAGCAGCTCAAGTGTATGATGAATCAAGCTGTATAATGTGGCTCCTCTACTTTTATGAGTTTTGAATATATTATGTTCATACCGTATTTTTACAGCTGCACCAATCAAAAGTGAAGGGTATTAAGCATCCAATGTAACACAAAAGCTTGAGCTGCAAATGAAGTGCCAGAATCAAGGGATCTGACTCATGTACCCAGAAGACCAAGAGCACCATCTTCACCATCTCGATACTCATTCATAAGAAACTTGTCTGGGCACCTTTAAATAGTTATTTTACTTGTCTGTCACTTTGGAAAGTTGGTGCGGTGTACACTTTTGGTGGTATCTTGTTTTATTACCAGATCGTTTTTTATTCAGAAGGCTATGGAGATTCTGCTTTTATGGAGAATCTAAAAAATCAACTTAAACAAGATGTTTAAATGAGATACAGAAGAGATGGAGAGGGACTCTTTGTCAGGAAGTGTAGCGACAGGACAAGGGGCAACGGTTTTAAACTGGAAGGGGGGAGATTTAGATTAGATATTAGGAAGAA
>JAOTQQ010000032.1:44135971-44184904 GCA_026546715.1 Gallinago undulata
AACCTGCTCTAGTGGGACATGTCCCTGCCCATGGCAGGGGGGTTGGAACTCGATGATCTTTAAGGTCCCTTTCCAACTCAAATGATTCTATGATATGAAGACTACCACCCTCACTGCCTCAAGTGCCTGCTCTTTGTACACAAGGAGAAGTAATCTACTTCTTCCAGACTTTTTGTGCTCTCAGCATGATGTAGAGAATACAAAAAAAAGTGAGCAATGTCCTATTCATTATACGTGTAGCTGCCCCATTACTTTACAGGATAATGTGGTTCAGTTTCAGTTCATAAAAATTCACTCCTTTGCCATAAAGAACTCGATGTATTATAGCTCATATAAAAGGGGGATTTTGAAGTGAGAATTTGATTTATTCACCATAAAATACTAAATAACATGATGACCTCTAACTGATCTATGGTGCACCAATCATTCCTGAGGAATTTCAATTTTTCTTCAGTCTTCACAAACCATGTTCAGGTGCACATTACAAGAAGACTAAGGCAAACTGCCCAGTTGTGCAAATAATGTATGCAAGATGGCAATGGCATTATTTATTTCTAGGTTTCCATGATTTTACTTAGCATAATCCCACTTAGCTGAACAACAGAAATCCAAGTTTAAAATAGTAATTTCAGGGGGAAAAAAAAAGGAAACAGTGTGCAAGACAAAAAAGGGGGAAATAATATATGGATTAAAGGTTAGAGCAAAGCAATTTTCTATGTGAAAATACTTTTTTTTTACCCCCTCCTTCTTTTATGCCCAAAGGAACTCCTTTGTTCAATATGAATGCAACAAAGTCCTTGTATGTTTAGCCAATAAATATGGATCTCTGAAGTCTGGTCCTTGTATGGCATGCAGAACAGAATGATTGCAATCATTGTAATTGAAATGACTAATTTTTAGTCATGACTTAAACAATTCTAATATAAATCCAAAGGAGAAGTTGAGGATGGTTGTACCAGGTCAAACCAAATGTCGTCATATTATTGTCCCCTACTCGGGGTTTCACGTTCATGCCTGGTGTGAAGGAGCCAATGGGCACACAAAGTTGAGATCGAACTTCTAACCTTTAATGCAGAAACAGTACAGAAAGGGGTGCCAGGCAACAGTTCACAAGCTAGCACACCCCTTAAAAGGAGTTGTAGGTTTTTGTACACTGTACAACAAAGAAAAAGTTACACAATACTTGTTCATTGACCACCTTTCCACTATAAAAGTAATGCCCTTCTGTATATGCTCCAATTAGTGGCTAGAAACCACAGTTTAATTTACTGCACAGACCATGTCTATGAACCTTGATCTTGTCCTTATGACTCCAGCTTCTTGTAACCATTTCTCTGGTTGTTAGGTGCTTTCTTCCCCCATCAAGTTGCTCTCTGTATTGCTACCCATGTTTAAATTGTACAGTGAGATGCTCAGTTCAGGGACTAGCAGCTAATCATTATTTTTCTGTAGATGTTTGGGATGCCTCTATGTGTTGCATAAATGGAATCAGGACTAATGTAAACCTGTCAAGGCTTTTCATAAAAGAAGACTGGTTTCAGTCATATAGCCATTGTTGCTCGGGACAGGAGACTACTTAAAAGACAGCTCAGTTCTAAGAAATTTCTAAACGCTTGGTCTTTCGGAAAAAGAAAAGGCACTTTTCAAAGCCTTAGAAACTGAGAATTATGCAATGATTAGGGACAGGTTTGTACTATTTTGAAGAGCTAGCTCAGCTGAAAAGAATTATGTCTCCCCAAGAATGTTAATACTAGGTTGTCCATGGTGGACGGTGGAGAGCAGAGGGGAAAGAAAGTTTTGGTAGAAAAATTGATGATTGGGGAAGAAAAAAAGAGCTTTTTCTTCTTAATATAACTGAACAGTGATCTTTGCACTGTTCATCCCATATATACCAAAAGCTACGAAAAGTACACTTGTGTCTTCTGCTTGATTGCAAGCCAATCTGGCCACTATAGAGTGTACCCAAAGAGCGTTATGCCATTGCATGTTATAGAATTGCACCTGCTTTATTGGCTATCAGCTACAGCCCCAAGTGAGACATTTCTGTGACCTGAACTACTGATGTGAAAGTAGAACAAAATATAAGCAAGATAAGACTATTTATAACACTTTAACCATGCTGAAAAGTTGTGCCCTAATGAGGAAATCTCAGATACAAAGCCAAGAGGAAAAAAGGGTAAAGAAATAAAAGCAATACAGAGAAGAATGTGATAAGGCTTGGGGGCAAGGCTGCTCTTTTACAGGGCCCTTCCATTGTGCAACTCCTTTCAACAGAATGCCACAGTTAACAATAGGACCCTGTTGTCAGACTGATTGTGCTTTACTGCTCTGAAGCATACAACTGATTGCCGGTCTTGCCTTCATCATATAAGTGCTCTCTGTATTTACATCCCTCACTCTATTAGCTGCAGCTGCAAGTCATCTCTGATGCTGGAATTTTCCATTGCCAATTCATGGATGTTTTATAATCGAGTGCACTTTAAGTATCTATCGTATGCACCATTGATATTTAGAACTTCACAAAACTTTTTGTTGTTATTTCTTGGATTCTTCTAAAATTCCTGTATCCTGAAATTTTATCATATGGATTCCTTGGGTTTTCACTGGCTTCTCCTGGTTAGGACTGGATAAGACAATTTACTGTGCTCTACTAGGGACAGGAGCAGAATAATGTGTTTGATATTTGTTGAGACTCCATCTTCTAGTAAGATAGGTTCTTTGATATCCATGATACTTACCCCCAAAGAAAGCAGACCATTGCACATTTTGCTTTTAACCCACTGGAACTGTGGCTCTTCATCTGGTTACATGGTTTTAGTCCTGTTGACTTGACTTTCTCTCTGAACACAGCGTCCCCTGGCACTATCAGGGAATGAAAGAGGATCCGGGCATTCAAAGAGAAGAAGATACCCAACACTCAGTGTTAAGCAATTGTATCCCAGTCAAATTGGCTGCATGGTTAATGTGGTGGAACAAAGACACTGAGCTCACTGCAACAACTGAAGAGTGCAACGAGGCAGTCAGAGCTCTCAGTATGAGGTCTGGTATAAGGGTGAGGAAAGTCCCAAAAGGGCCATTAGGGTAAATTCTCAGCTGGTATAAATTGGCTTGGCTCCAGCAGAGCCTCAGGGCTGGCAGAGGGCAACACTAAAAGGCATTTCAGAAGTTGTATGTACTAAGGAGAGAGGGGTGAAAGGGAGGGGGAGACACTAAGCTTAGAAAGGTGGGAAAGGGAAGACCCAGGAGCCTAATGACAGAAAATAATGACTATTTTAAGTAATAAAACTACTAGCATCTAATATTCCTGCATAATCCTGAGGATATATCACCAGGTTACTTCAATACGTATTTGAAATTCGACTGTCTATTGCACTGCACCTTTTTTGCCATTATTAGAAATATTACAGACTACTGCTGCCTAATTTGTTTTCATCTTGCATATGTGAAAAATGCTACAAAAGACACAATGTAATGACAAATATGATTTTTTAACAACACAGAAGAATACCTTTTGTCTTTCCAACATTATAATTTTTCACACACTAAGTTACTCAATTCCTAATAGTGAGTCTGAGATAAAATTCAGATTCACCATTCCAGTGAAACTCTTCACATCAGTCAAGAAAAAGGACCGGTTTCTGGTAGAACTAGTTTAGCTCAAACATCAGTTCATTTCTGTGGTATTCCCAACTATATGTCCAAATTATATCAGAAAATTTCTGCCATGAAAAAGTTATTAAGGGCTTAAGATCATCTGCCTAGCTCAGCAACTTGTCTCTTGTCAATAGTCAAAAATGGATTCCTAATTAGGATCAGCTATGTGCTGTCAGGTGCCAACCACTTCTAGCTCAGAGACTTCCTGAGTCAGAAGTGGTTTCTATGGATTAGTAAATCTAATCCATCTGTCTAATCTAATATTCTAAACCAGCTTTATAACTACGGTAGAGAAAGACAGACATCTCCAGAGAATGATTTATCCACTCTGAATGTGGGTGTCCAGGGTAGATAAGATGAACTGCTCTTGGATTCCACTTTTCCTCCTTTCAAATGTTCCATTACTTAAAGCTCCATTTTAGTACCATATTAAAGGACAGCAAATTCATTGATGATAGCAGGAAAATCAAAGGTAGAAATGAATTTGACAACACAAGGAGACACAAAATCTAGCAGTAGCAAACTCACCACAATTTGCCATTTTAATCAATAAGTCTCATTTGCAAACTGTGCACATTATTGGGTCAATTTGGCTCAAGATAGCCACATGAAACAAATATCCCTCACATTCTTAAAGGCAGGTGAGGTGAATTGTCAAAGTTACCAAATGAGGTTTAGACTGAGAAATAGGACCTGAGTTTACTATCTGAACCAGGGCTCTGAACATCAGCATTTGCCTGTTCCCATCCTCCAAACTGAATCTTCAGTTTTACTCAGGACTGCATCCAGGTGAGTCTTGAAAATCTCCGAAGAAGGGGACTCCACAACCACCCTGGGCAGCCTGTTCCAGGGTGCTGGTTATATAACTACCCATAATTATATTTGTTTGCTTTGATTAAATGTATCTTGTAAATATATTACGTAAATTCTGTGCAGATCTTAGGCTCTTGGCAAATTGCTAATGCAGCCCTCAGTATTGTGAGGTTTGGGTTTCCCCACTGTTAAGAAGTTTCCTTGATAGACCTATAAATATGGAACATTAATCTGATGAATGTGATAATTTGCTATTGCAGAAATGTGTATAAATGTAAATTGATACCACTACTCTTTTGCATGACATCGTGTAAACAAAGGGGAGAAAAATGAGATAAATATTGTCTTTGCCTGGGTACTGAGAATTCAGCATTTGAATGCTGGGTCCTTCATGACTATAAACAAAGTGCAGATACAATCTGGAGCCAGGTTCAAACAGGGAAGCTAGTCCTAGTTGTAATTTTGATGCATGACACATCAGTCACTGCTTCTTTGCAGACTCACTGAATTTGCACAACTTCACCTATTATTCAAACAGTGGTGAGGAGAGTGTATTGCAAAATGAGTACAGCAAAAAGACATTTGTTTGTCCTCTGTTGGGCTGGCATGTGAATGTCATTTTTGCAAGTCATTGCAGTGGAATCAGTACCACAGGGTCCTGGTCTGAAGTACCAGAAACAGAACCAATTTTCTGTTCAGTAATTTTATTTTTCAATTAAACATCTTCTAACTCTGTGAAATTAACAGCATATTTTTTCAACAGTGTCCAGTCTCAGACTGATAAGGCCTGATTGTTTATAATTTATGCCAAGGAATGGTATACTTATTGCTGTAACAACCAAGGTCAGCTAACTTTGTTATTTGCCCCACTGGAGGGTTGGAAGCTGAAAAGTGTAGAGGGGTCCCAGCTGTGGGGAGGAGCAGACAGGACAGGTGGCCCAAAACTGACCAACATGGTCTTCCATCCCATCTGCATCATGCACGGTATAACAGCTGAGGCATCAAAGGGTCACCCCTTTTTCTTCAATATTCAGCATCTGAGGAGGAGTCTGTTCGTCTGTCTTTGATCCCGATCGACGCATTCCTGAAACAAGTTCTGGAATCCCATTCTCATCCTGAGTCCATTCTCATTGCTGAGTCCAGTGTGAGAGTTTCCCAGTGCCCGCCAGTAAAGTGATCGTCACCCTGGGAGCTTGATACATTTTTTTATATGCTGTATATATATTTCATTGGTTTTATTATTTTATTACTCTCTTCATTAAAGTATCTTAGTTTCTTTTTAAACTCTTTAAATAAGTAACTTTTTCTCTCTCTTCTGCATCTCCCTTTTGGGGGAGAGCACTTGTCTTTCATTTCAGTGGCCAGGCTGGCCCAAACCACAACACAAAAGAATGTGGTGTCAGCTCCAAATAAACACAGATGTTTTAAGAAATTTCATCTATCTAAAGAGGTAGTAGTGTGGCCATCTATGAAGAACAATTGTACACAGAACATCTTTTTGGTAAGCCATTGATATGAGAAGATCCTTGATAGGGAAACAGTGACTTATGGCAATGATAATTAATCCTGTCTATGTCAGTCATCCTTTAGTTTTTCATTCAGAGCAGGATGAGAGGACTCCACCTCCATGAGATGTTTGGGTAAGAGAAGCAGTAGAGAATACACTGGTTAAAGCGGGGAGCTACAGATTCCAACATGTAGTTCGGAGACCAGGCAAGGCAAGACATTCACAGATGATAGCAGTTGATCAGACATTTTTTCTGGCAGGCGTTATATATGCTATTTCTGGCCATATAGCTCTTCTTGCTCAGTGATAAAGCATCAGAGACAAGGGGAACAAAGTATTTCCTTTCCCATAAGAGTTTCTATAGTCTAGTGGCTAGAAAAGTGTCCTGACAGGAGAGGGGAGGAAGAGGGTCTAATGGCCAAGTGCTTGGCCAGCAGTATATTTGATCGAACAGTGTTGTTATTCCTGACCCAATTACAATGAATTCTAAAGCAGAGGGGAAGAAAGACCTCAGCACATTCTGCAAGAACTGCTAAAATCTCACTTAAAGTAAGAAGTTCAGTTCTGCTAACTGACTGTACTTCCAGAATGATGGAGAATTCAGAGAGCCTCAAGAAGAATAACTGAAGAACTAGATAACATGAGCTAGGGAAGCTTTTATTGAATCCCTAATGAAAAGAAGACTTTCAGGTCACATAGTATTGATCTTCAAACACAACAAATGTGAAGAAGAGCTGCAAAAAGAAAAGGAATAATTTTTTTCTCCATACCCACTATGGCTAGAACAAGATATCATAGACTTTTCATCTTTACTGTAAATTCACTAGTAAACTGGTCCAATAGAGCTGTGTAGTGAAACCTATGTCCTTTGATGCTTTCAAGATTCAGAGACGTACCAGAACCATTGTAAGCAGCATGGATGCTGACTTGGCTAGGACAGTTCTGATGTTCTTGCAATCTTGCAGTCTGTTTTCTCCTATTTTGGAGAATATTCAATAATCAATGTGTAACGTGAGGATATAAAGGTGTTTAACAGAGGCCATTCAACCAGGTTTCTGAACGCTTGTTGTAAAATATTAAGTGCATATCACAGCTTGATCCTAAGACAAAAATAAATTAAATCAGTTAAATATATAACAACTATTTCAAAGCAACTAAACCTTCTGCAGTTTCAGAGACCTATTCAGCATTTTCAGCTCTATGCTAAGACATGTACATTAAATATTTTTCTTACTCAAGGAAGGTCTCCTTTTTGTTTAGGGCTAAAATGGGACAAAACCCAAAAAGCCAAAGAAAGAGATTGGCTGTTTTAGATTTGTACCACCACCCCCCCCACACACACAAGAAGTGCACCATAAAAAAACACTGATTTTTTTTTTATGTGAGAATAAAAAAATAAAGAAACAAAAATCCTTGCAGTGTACTTTTCCACTGTGGCTTTTAAATAGCAAGACTTCTGTAGCTATATAAAAATACAGACAGGAAGGGAAGGGGCATGATTCTTCCTTCTTTTGTCCTAGTGAAAATCAAGAGTAACTCCACTGACATCTGTGGAATTACAATGATGTAAAACTGGCGCACACAGGGAGAAAAAAAGCCATCCAGAAGATTATGCTTCACTGGTTTCAATAAATTCTCTCCCTTTTTAACACCAGCTGTATAAAAACCTCCAATAAAATTTTATGTGCTAGGTCTGGTGCTGAAATGACCAGACTCTTTCCAATAACATAAAAGTGCAGTAAGCAATTAGAATATTTCTGCTTAAATGTGTTGTTCCAATTTGTTTAGTATCTCATCCCGAAGTAACCCTCCCACATCATCCACTATCTCTAGTATTATCAGCATGATTTTCTCCAACATATAAAGGAATATGATATTAAAACTTGCATTTATATCTACATCTTTCTGAATATGTTTTTCCCCAGACGTTATATTCCAAAGTATTTCTCCTGAAGTTTTGCTGTTGCCTTGTTAGCAATTATATTCAAAATGCTTATGTTTTGTACTACTTTATTCCCATCATGAGAGTATCAAATCATCTCCAGCACAAATAGTATGCAATCATGGAGACTTACAGATTTAAATACTATAGTGCACGTTATCTAGTATTACAGTCTTGTATGAGTTCACTTATTTTTAACTTACCATCATATTTTGCATTTGGGTAGCAGCATATGAAATTTTTACTATGAAATATTAGACTTCCGAAGTAATTTGGCCAGGATTTAGATGGAGTTGAAAGTTCTTTAAATATATGTTATTGCTATTAAATCCCCACATTTTCCCCTTCAGTAAATGAATCCATATTTTTTAGTGAAATTGTGTAAATGTGAAATCTATGGTCACCCACTTACAGGTTGTGCTATTCCTTCTGTTACTGTGAGTAATCTATTAAAAAGGTCAGGACTGACTTTCTTGCTAAAACTGCCATGGATAATATATTGAGCAGAAACAAGTATTTGAAATATTTCATTATGGATTAGCACAGGCAGCTAGTTCAATTTTTAGAATGTAAGTCAGAATTTTAAATGTCTGTGACGTGCAAACCTGTAATAATCACTACCAGGTGATGATCTAGTTACAACACAGCAGAGAGGTAAAAATTTCAATGATGAACTATAGAAACAATCCTTGCATGGTGGAGATACACGATTAGAGAGTGTGGATGTGGACTCATTTTTCACTCTGCTGCTAAAATTTATTTAAAAGAAATAATTGTTGTTGAATCAAAATATCATTTATATACTTAGCCTAATACAAGTTCTTATACAGTATTAAATGGAATATTTTGTTTAGCTCTTTCTATCACATGCACACTCTTAAATAAAGTTAGTTTTCCCCACCTTTTAAAATGTAAGTACATGTTAAAATGAAATCTGTCTTTTCAAACCAAATTAAAATATTTCATTAAGAAAAATTTGTCACATTTGCACATTTGCAGTCCTGCATCCATGGAAGAATTGGCTTACTTTAAGGATTATGAAGCAGACAACTCTCATCCATTAGGAGTATTTTACATGCAGGTACAAGTTCTACAGCAAAGTGGAACCAATTATACTGTTGGAGAAGAAATGTCCAAGTTTGAATCAAGAAAATGTAAGCTGTGAATTCCCTGAGCCCTTTTCCAGTGCTAATTCTTCAAAGTGAAAATTTTTTTCCTCCTTGTCAAACAGAAATTTCCCATATTCCAGCATGTGTTCTGCAACACACAGAAACATGCCACATGATGCAAAAATACACAGCAACACGCAGTCAAGTCAGTGAATTCCAGCGCTTGTGCTTCAATTTGTGATTTACACATATATGCATATTCATTTGTACATATAAATATATATTCTATTTACCTTTGTAAATATCACATGCATACATTTTACAGAGGACTGTTTAGGCACAGGTAAAATAGGTAAATTGACTAAGGAAATTGCAGACTTCTATATGAAAAGTATGAATTAAAAACTCCCGAACCCTTATTTAAACTCGTGCTGCCTTCTGCCAAATGAAGAACTTAATTTCTGGCAAAAATTCACTGAGTTTAACAACCTCTAAACCACCTTCCACTCTTTTCTGTGCTTGTTATTGTTTCAACTCGAATTAAAACATCTCTCTGTAAAAGTGTCTCTGCAGATCCTAAGGGTTTCAAAAGAAACATGAATATGTAAGAGTCTCTGAAAACATCAATTAATGTCACCCAAATCCTCTTCCCAACTGAAAGTTAAAATGCAAAACAAATTATACCTAATGTGTGGAGTGGATCCAACACACTAATTACAATTACAGGAGAGTTTGTCGTTAGGCCACCAAAACGCATACTTAGTTTAACGTTTCTAAAACAGTCACCAGACAACAAGATATTAATAATTACAGTAAGCCTGATTTTAAATAAGATAAAACTTCATATTTCAGATGTGTTTATGTTGTGCCTCCAGATACAGAGTTTGCCAGAATGTTTTGTAATCCTTACTGTTTCTACTTAGTGAAGTTTTCTTATAATATATGTGATGTTAATTTTTTTGGCCATTCATTTATCTTTCTTTTGTCTGGTTTCTTATTACTATTCTTATATTTTTCTCTTTCTTGGGTGAAACCTTACAGAATAATTTTTGCTCTTTAGATTTATTATTAAGATGGCTAGTTTTCATTTTCACAGTTCTGAAATAGTTTCAGTTTCACATTTTCACATATCTTGGCAAATAATCAGTAACTAATTTTTAACACTCCTATGTATTAGTTAAATTCGTTATCTTAGTTAGGCAGAAAGATGAACCAAGATGCAAACAGGTCAAATCAATTCGTCTGAGGCTATGCAAACAGTAATCAGCAACAGAAACGCTCAGAACAATATTAAGTTTCCGTTCAGTTCAGTTCCATGGTTAGACAAAGGAACAAGGCTGTATCTCAATTTACTTCAAAATAAAGTAGTTCATTAGAGTTAAGGAATAGAGACAACTTTGTAATTTCTCACTGTTCCTGTTGTTTACATTGCTGAGATATTACAATCCATATCTGCAAGTAGTGTGAAAAGGACGCATTAGCTGACTGAGGTGGTTAAAGTAGTAGTACTGAATAAATGAGTCTATAAAAACTGGTAAAACACAATTTCAAGATACAGGGAACCTCACAGCAGTATCTATCTGGATATACACATCCTTTATCATAAGGAGGAAAATATGTTGCTAGCCTTCTAGTTAAGTGAAAAGTGGCCATGGAGCTCCTACAAGTCAGTCAAAGTAAAAATGACAATTTTTAATACAAAGTAGAGATATATGACATAAAGGGAAAATGTAGGAATCTCTAAATATGCCAAATAGCTGTTTGTTGCCCAATAGTTCTGGAAACCATCATGGAAACCAGTCCTGAGTTAATCCTCTATTGTGTGCAAACAAATGTTAAAGCACAATTAAACTACTAAATAAAATTGATTGAAATCAATGCATTTCAGTTTTACTTCTTTCAGGGAATAAAGCTTCAAACAATGAATAGCGTAAATTATGATGAAGGAATTTCTTTAAAGTATCAGGAAATAAACGAACGATAGGAGACAACAAAAAAAAAATTTGGGCCACTACCCAAAGCCACAGTATCAGTGTAGTGCCCTGATACATATCCAGTCCCGGTTTTCCCAAGCACTGATTAAATTTAGCACGTTAGCATTTACTTATCCTACGTTGATCAGTAATTTCATCCTCTTTAGAATTCTGTACCTATGTTCAGCTTAATCAGCTGTTTTCATGCAATGTGTGACGGAATACTAAAAAGTAACCATCTAATATCTCTGCTCTTTTGAATGCTCTTTTTGGATGCTTCAGTTATCAATGTGGTATCTGAGTGACTTCTGCATCTCAGCATTGCAGTTAGCGCAAATTCTGTGTTGCTTAGACATGGCACTGAATATTTCACAATGATCTTCCTGAGACCTGCCTCAGGAGGGAAACAGGAGACAAAGAAAGAACTCAGTGCACTAGGAAAGATGTTCTGAGGGTGATAAAACCATGCTAGTGCCTTTACTGATCACAGCTACCAGAACAAGACTGAAGCCATCCTTCCAGTTCCAAACCTCCTCAAAAAATTGTACTAGAAGGAGCACTGGTCTAGACACATACACACAGATACGTATGTGATTAACTAAGTACCTTAAATTAAAACAGGCGGAAGAGAAGACATTTTGCATATAAATATTTCATATAGCTATAGAGATATGAATTGCATGCCATGTATCTTTGTGACAGTGAAGTTAATGAGTGCATCTTGTATGAGAAATAGAAAGTAACAAGGCTTGTAGCAATTTTTAAACTACAACATCATACCCTATTCCTTTTGACTTACAGTCAAATAGATTTTGTTAGAAATCATGTTCTCTGAGCTAATTCTTAACCCCATATTAAAGAGGGTGATTACTAATTTCTATTTTTTCTTCTGTTCACGTAAAAGTAGAAGTGGTGGGAAGCTCTCTATAAATAACTCCATAAAGGAGGCACTCAGAGTTATGATACTTATAGAAAAGGAATATTCCATCCAATTTATGCATTTGTCTAAATGGCTTCTCTTGATGATGTGTGTAGGAATTAATACTTGAGAGACAGATGTCCAGAGAAGCACTACTCAACTGCTTCTCCAGATGAGTATCATAGTTCTAATTCTTACTGCTTTCAAATATATACCTATATATTACAGTAAACATCAAAGGTCATGCTCTTATGTGAATTACCATCAAAAGCATTTCCAAATCAGAGGTGGTTACTTCAGTGATTTCAGTTAGTCATTCTCAATTTTAATTTTGATTTCTCAAATACTAGGTAAATGTAAATTAGAGCAATTTTGCTTCTCATGCAAACCACAGAAGAAGACATTTTAGACTAAAGATGTTTCGAAAAACCACATTATAATCCCCTAGTTAATGTGGAGGACTGTAAAATATTAGCAGATTATTTAGGCTTTATACATACAAGGTGAAGTTGTTGTGGTGCAGTAACATTTTCTAGCCAGTAATCATATAGCACACAACAGATGAAAATTTGTAAGTCAGATAGTGATAAAGATGAACCCATCAAGTTTAAAAACATGAAAAGACTGTAAACTCTATGAAAAAAAATTGGTCAGTCAAGCAGACCCTTTTCAAATGTAATCAATCTTGGTTAAATAGAAAGCAGGAACTGCACAAAGAAGCTATTACTGATCAAACAAATTACCTTGAATTTATGAGGAAGCAGTGTGATCAACATCTTATGAACTGATGCAAGGCACTTATATGGAAGCATATTCTAAGGAAAATGGAAGGATTTCATGGACGATTAATACCTATACAGCAGAACAGGTAAGAGCATAACTTCATTTAATGTAAACATGATTACGATCTTGATTCTGCATGAAATTCAAGTTCATCCTCATCTACTTGGAGAGTTTAAAGTTTAACACATTCTTAAGCAGATTGCTGAACTGTGGAAATGTGTCACTATGTGTGATGAATACTAACAGGAGTATGTGATGAAATAAATATTAAAATATATTTAAAATATCTCATATCAGAATTAAGTTTTTAATACCTAAGTTTGTTACAAAAGGAAGTTGATTGATACACCAAAAATATTTACAAGCAAAAATATTTACAAGCAAAGCCAACTTACCAATGGAATAACATTTTTCACAATAGGAAAAAATATCATCAACAGGCTTTCTCTGAAAAAATAGTCTTAATTACAAATGTACATTGTAGGTTTGTACTCCTGCTGATGTTGCCATACCTAACAAGGAAAAGAAATGGAACTTCAGAGTACCTACTAACTTCAGTAGTCAATGAGGTTTTCGTTCACTCACTGTTTTGGCCATACGACTTTGTGCATAGAAAATTGGGTTATTTCCTAAGTTCTTCTGCTACTCCTATAAAATCAATGTCTTTCCTACATTTGGAAGTATTTAAGGAAAACTGTGGGGTTTTTTCTGTATTAACAGATATTGAGAATTCAGAAATTTCCTTGACATTGTCAGTTGCCTGTATCACTCAAGCAGGGTCTTCTCATATTGCTAAAATAATTAAGTATGAAATGACATGGTATTATCAGCTTTCTGCATTTTTTTGTGGTGTTTTGTATTGTTTTCATTTGATTTTTGTTTTGTTTTGTTTTCTGGTCTTCCTCCTTTCACCTTTTTTAGAAGTTGCATAGAGAAGTTGCTGCTGGAACAGTCAAGGTTTCTTCAGCACCCTACACATCAAAGCAATCACAAAGAGACTGAGGACACTGAGCATTCACCAGCTTTCACCACCCACAGTTAGATCTGGAGAGCAAGAATGTGCCATGAAAAACTGGAATTCTCCCAAGGAATTCTCCCTGAAGCACTGCTTCATTTTACAAGAGGCTTTGGACTAAGTATTGAGAAAGGAATACATATTCAAGCATATTTCATTGAGCAAAATGCAGTCCCGCAGCCCACTTGAATTCGATGATAGCACTTTCGTTCGTGTTTTCAACTAGTTGAAAATCAATGTTTCTCAGGATGATCCACTCCATACTTATCAGTAAATCTGCATATGTGAATATGAGACCAATAAAAATGGCTATTTCTACAATTAATAATTTAACTTTGGATATTAAAATGATATCATGGTGAATCCTTTGCTCTTATGGTTGCAACTTGAAACACAACAAAAAGTTTCATGATATAAAGGAAAAAGCAGAATCCTGTTTCACCATCACTGATATTTTTCCATCATTCACTGGGTAAATGCAAAGAGTTCTTCAATCTACGTGCATACTATGTGTTGCTATTCATTTGTTACTTGTGGTCTCCAGTGAGTCTGCAGAACCATAAAGATTTCTGAAAAAGTAGATAAAATGGTGCTATGTACACTAATGTTGCATACATAAAGGGAGAGGAATTGGAATGGGGTAGAATTGCCTTCTAAATATTGACCAAGAAGGTTTTAGGCAGGGAAGTGAAAAAGTGCATTCATTCCTCCATCCAACAGACTGTCTAAGCAGGACTGTTTTGAACCTGTATTGTAAGTTAAAACCACAACTTGGACCAAAAAATTTCTCTCAAGAAAGCTTGTCTTACACTCCTAGTAGAATGTCATATATCGTGCAAGAAGGCAGTTAATAAAGGAAGTCCCATGCATTCAGAAGATGCAGTATTCATGTCAAGTGAAATCTTAAATATCAAAAGGCATTTCTATACTTCACAAAAGAGAAATTTGCAAGCTTCCAAATGCTCAAACTGGTATTTTTACCAAGTGCATAGATGCACTTGCACTGCAACAGGCAATTAATTCTGGCATCTATTAGCACCATTAACATGATACTGTACCTGGTACTTAGTCTCCCCTCTTTGTTCAATCTGGTGTAATGTTGCAAATACAGAGACTTCACAGATATCCACATTGGGCTGCTGGCCACCCAGTCTTGGTTTAGCATATGATCAAGGATTTGAAGATCTCTGCTCCTACTGTATGGAGTAAGCTTCCTCAATGTAGCTGTGATAGTCCATCCGGAAGGAACTAGTTTTAGGAATGAAGAACTTGGGAAATTGGCTCCAGGCCACAGAGAAGCCCATTCTTGGCTAAATTCCACAGTAATCAAATCATCCAGTATGTGAGTAGAAAGAGAGAAGAGCCCTATATTCTACAGTTCAGTTAAGGCTTCTTCTGAGACTAAAGCAAGCATAGAGGCTTAACCAGATATACCTTACATAGCCTTGGGCCAGCACTAGTTAACCTACATTGGTCACCACTATTGTAACTACCGACAGATAAAACCCAAGAGGAGATATGTTCATATAAGAAGACAGTTTTATTTTTCTTTTTCCATCTATATACTGCTTGTTGTTATTTTATCTCTGTGAATAGCCCACAAAAGATAAAACCAACAAAAATGGGTACTGTTTGCCTGTGATGTACCATCTACCTAAGAGCAACATGATTGCCTCAAACATTTTGGCTAGGAATGTTTTCACGGACTCTGAAGGCAAATGCCGTGTTGTCACTGTGACCCAAAATTCCCAACAGAAACTCTGACACTCAGAAACAGAAGGTGAAGAAGGCTCTGACAATGGCAACTTTGAAGAACAACATGCAGATTTACCCCTGGGGAATACCTCACAAACTGTTTCTGTTCAGTCAAGTGTAGGTCATAGAATCAAATCCAGTAGCTGTAATAAAGGACAGAAAAAGATGCAGCAAAAGAAAAATAGAAAGAAAAAGAAGAAAAAAATTGTGAAATAGTAAATGATCTTAGTGAAGCAGGTGGGGATATCCCCCATGAGAAGTACAGACATAAGCATCTCTGAGTATCCAAGGATCTTCTTATGGCAGAGGATCACAGAATCTGGAAGACCTATGGTAGGAGGATCAGGGTAGGCAGTTTTCAAGGGTATCTGGAGTATTAATATGGGAATTAATAAGGTTGTATGGAGAAAGATTTTTTTAAATGATGGAGGAGGCGATCTCTGTTGTATAGCTGAAAGAAAAGGAGGAAAAGATTTGCTCTGACATGTAGTCAGGTTGCCACCTGCAGGAGTAGCAAAACCTGAGTGTATGTTAGACCGGATCTAGAAAGACCTGCTTTTAGCCCGTTCTCACCTTCTCTGCAGGAAGAATAAGAATAGTTCAAAATCCTACAGTACTTCCAGTTTAGCTAACCTTTGATACTGAACATTTGGCGATTCTCTCCTTCTTTTGAGTTGATTGCTACATAGGCTAGATCAATGATTTCCAGAGTTCCTCCACTCTGATCACAGTGTCTGATGATGTTACTGTCCAGAAATCCCAGAAAATGTATAAAACCCATAAACTGTGCCTTCGATAAAACAGTAGAGGAAAACCAGAATGTATCTGAGGAAAAGCTAAGTAAGAGTGAACGTGAGATGAGACCTGTGCATAAAGATTTAATATGACTCTCAGGATGCAATAAATCATATAAAGACAGTAAGAATATATTTCACATAATCTTGTTACTCCAGAGTCTTCCTTTTCATACTAGACATTCAAGGTGGTGTTAACCTCAGACCATTTTAAATGTTGGCTTTTATCTATGTTCTCAGGTTCCTCTTATTCCTTCTATTCCAGGAAATGGAAGAACCTTTATCGCCAGATGTTGCTTTGTGCCAATATACTATAGCATGCCAATACAATAATATAACCAGTTAGACACCTAAGGAAAACTCCCACGAGTATATTTGTAATGACATTCAGATAAAAAGGCAATATAAGTATGTTTATTAATGTACATGGCTCTAGCGTATAAGTACAGTACCCTGTACTATATAGCATGGTTTAAAATACTTACAGTATATGCAGTACATCCCAGTGAGCGGGGACTAGGGTTCAAGAGAAATGAGGTGGGTTTTGTATATTTTTTTTTAATATGAACGAATACTACCAAACTTTGAGAACCTAATTTTCACCAGCTGTTAATTAAGGATTGTTATACTTATTTCCTACACAACGTATAGCAAGGTTTCTTAAAGAAATTATTATGTAAATGAGAAGTGTCACTGTATCATATAGGCCAGTTTTGCTGCTGGTGTCAATGAAATGCTACCTATTTGCTGGGGATACAGAAATTTTTGAATATATTCTGCAGCAAAGGAAAGACCATAGAAAGCTTTAAAGTTGCAGAAGTAGCAAGGAAGGAAACAAGCTGTCTGACAGATGTGGAAACTTATAACATGGCCACATTAAGTACTGATTAAATTTTGCACTTCAGTGTGGTCCCAGCATGGCTACACCGACTGCAGTCACACCTGTGGGTAATTCCAGTTAAATAAAAACACAGTCAAGGGTGAGATTTTGTTTGAAATGTCAATCCATAATTTGTTAACACATTGAGCAGAATCACCACCTATAGCACTTCCCTCACTAAATTAGCAACTGATTTAACTCTAACAAGCTGCAGCAATGTGTAACTCAGTCTTGCATGAACATAGAGATTTGCATTTTGTCATTCAGTCATGCTTCTGCATATTACCCTGTAGTACCATAACAACGATGTGGCATTCTGCCTTTAAAGGATTTGACAAGGGCATGTCTTAGGGGACACAAATGAGAACATCTGGCTTTGCGGTAATAAGCAGGTGAATGCTATTCTATTCCCTTTTGAATACATTTTTCGATAAACTAAGAGGGAATTTCATTATGCTTTTTGCCCAAAGAAACCAATTCTGAGCTTATTCTGTATTTACTAATGTGTTTTGGTGATTTGCTGATCTCAGGAAAGAATCTGGAGCCAAATGTTTTATACTTGCAATATTTTTCAGCTACAATAGAAAAATGAGGCAAAGGTAAAATCTTTTCTCCCCTAGAAGATATCCTCACAGTTACGTGTACACTATCATCGGGGAAATTTACTCAGCATTTCATTCATGAGTTCTGGTCTCTTGATCACTTGGGTGGCCTGTGTGGTAATTTTCTTGGGAAACCAGCTAGTTTTCTTCAAGAGTAAACCTAGACGGAACAGAGAAAACAATTTCCTAGTTGCAGGCAGAGTACGGATATAGATTATAGGAGGTTAGGTATAATCACTCACCTACTCAATCACTCACAAACTCAATCACTACTTAACCACTCCTGTGCCTTAAAAGTCCCCTGGTGCCCTCATGCTACATGGTAGCCTTGATGTTATACTGTTGCTGAAGTTAACAACACACACTTTGTATTATCTTAGGTACTACAAATTAAAAATTCTCATGAAAATATTCATGATATCTTTCGGTCCATGGGGCACTACATGGAGCCCATAGGAAACTCAACACAATGAAAAGCAGTAAGGGATTGAAAGAATCCTCCCTATAGAGGCTGACCCTGAGCAATACGAATACAAAATACTCTCCTTCACTCAGCCTGAGGGCCAATGATTATTTCTAGGGACAGATGGCATTTTACAGGTTAAATGAGCCCATGATATAGTCAGCAGCTGCAGTTATCCTCATCAGCTGTTGGTCCTTTCTGCTACTAGTGCATGTGTACTGTCAGTACTGCCTTCCTAAAGACCTCAGTGCCAATGCGGGTGGTATCCAGAGATGCCAGTGCTAGACATACAACAAAAACCATTGTTTTAAGTTTGCTTTGGCAGCAGAAATTCAACCTGTTTAACCATAAGGCAGAGCCCTAACATGCTAATAGTTACAAAATGTTAATGTACCTGTATACACACATAAGAACTCTTTGGCAGAAAACTATGCCTGTTAGGTCAATTCAGAATATACAAAATTTCTGACTTCACTTATATACAGTGTTCAGTACAATTCAGTATTAACGTTACACCTGTAATTGAGCTGGGAAGTTCACAAAAATGTGTCTCATGGTCATAGGAGCATCTGGTGTCGCACGAATATATGTTCCTTATTCTCTCCCTCTAGCTGTAATACTGCTCTCCTTGCTTCATTAATATTTTCATCTCACCCATTCAACTGTTGGTCACCATTTTCATGAGGCATACTTTGATTTAATGTTTTAGCAAAAGCTTTATAGAAGTAAACATACTAATCAAAACTCCAGCCAGGCCTAAGGCAACAACAAGCAAAATAAATGCACCAAAGTAAATAAAACTCCAAAGGTAACCTAAATAAAACTGTTATGCAACTTGTTTTCCAGCGTGTGACTTCATAGTTTTCTAAGCTGTACAGGAGTACAAATGCAGTGATAAAACGTAAGCGCACGCATGCATATAAATATGACGTGAAGATCCTTGTCCATATAGCCATTCATTTCATCACAAAAGGAGATCAGGTTAGCCAAGTCTGAGCTGTCCTTGGAAAAATGTGTTCACTGTTTTCAATTAGCTGCTTCTCTTTCTTTCTTGACTTTTTATATAGAATGAGTGAAACATTAACATTTTCTCCTTCTGTGACTGCTATTTGTTTTCACAAATGAGGGACAGCTTTCTCCCAGTCACACTGGCCTGCTCTTTCAGCATCCCATAGAGTATGTTAATTTTCCCTTGTCAGTCCCTAATCTGTTCTCTCACTGCTGTCTGTCCCTTTTCGTTTCCAGGTCTTGTTGGTAAGCAGAGATATCTTGGAGCAGGCTTTGCCAGTAAGAATTAAGCCAAAACCAAGTATTTAATTTCTGTCTTTCCCACATTGTGAATCACAGGACTCTCTCTCCCACCAAGGGACCCATATTTTCCCTAAACTGTTACTGTCTGTGAACCACCACTTTCAGTCTTCATCTCACCAACCTGCAGACTCAGAAACAAGACTGGGCAAGAGAGACAGCACTTCCTCCTAAGTGAAAGCAGAGGAAGAACACTCCCTGGGCAGTCCACATTCTTATTCTCGTCGTGCTCCAACTGGTAGAGTTGCCTGGGAACACCTCCAAAGAACAAAATAAAAATCTCTGCTTGGTGCCTGCCACCAGGCAGACTCAGGCAGCATTATGGTATCTACCATAATATTACAGCAGCTGTCCCTCAGTGGTAAAAAGGCAGCTTCTGTACTGTGGAGAAAGCGGAGTTTCTTTTCTGTGTACATGAAATCAATGGTTGTCTGCAAACAGGGACGTTGTTTTCGTAAGAAGTGAAAATACTGGCACAGTGGAGAACAGGATAACAACTGAATAGCATTACAGATACAGTTTAAAGATGAGAAGGGGAAAGAGGAAGATGGGGAAATATAGAGAAAAAAGACAATATCCAAGGCAAATGCAATGAAGAGAGCAAAGGGAGAAAAAAACAGCAGTGCATGCAAAGAACAGGCAGTCAGAAAGCTGAGAAACAAGAGGCTGAAGATAAAACAGATCAAGGTCTCTAACAAAATCTCATTGTGCCAAACACAGAAAAACATTGACTCACCAAACTCATTTTAGTGGATGCAAACAGTAAGGTAACGAGAAAGCATGAACTATAAAGCAATATAAAAGTCACTCTATTAATCCAAACTAGATTTTGGAGATGGAATTTGTGATTTTCATAGATGTCTCTGAAATCATCATGATTGTCCAGTCAATGACCACATAATCTTTTAAAGAAAAATTAGAGGTGAGTTGCATAGGAGACAGAAAAAGGAATATGTTCTCCTTGGTCCCTTATGCCGAGTGTAGAGATAACTGACATAGCAAATGTTACATGATTCTGTTTTCTGAACTTTTATGAATTTGCAATGATCGAGGCTGCTCTGGCTGTCACTGTTATCTCAAAACCTCGGAGTTTGTTCCAAGACTGCTGAACACATTGTATGTGTTCTGGGTAAGGAGGCATCTCTATTCGTTTCCTCGGAAGCTCTGCTGTTTCCTAACCTGTCTGCCATAGTTTAATGCAGATAAAAATTGTATGTAACTATGAACACAGTAAATGCATTCCATCTGATGTAGAGGGAACTTCTTCTATTTGCATATTGAAAGCCACTTTTTAAGAATGAAGGTCTCCTCAAAAGTCCCTTACAGAAGACTGCGTTTTACTAAAGAGTGACTGCACATTATTGTTGACTCCTGAGCATTAATTATAACGCTGCTATACAGAGTATTAATATGCCATTTTCATAATTAATACAAAGATTTCTGTGTACATACAAAATTATGATTTATTAAAAAATTTGGTTTTCTTGAGTGGAAGATATACATTAAAGTTTATTTTTCATTTGTGTTCTGTAGAGTATAATGATTCCATTTCCAGGTAGTACACTTTGCTCTTTTATTCAATTATTCATAGTTAAACTGACATCAGAGACCATCTTTCATTCAGAGACTAAGAAGGAAAAGATGATTTTTATAAGTGCCATTTATGAACACAAATTCCTTCCTTCTAATCAACCTGATAATTAAACTCTCAAGAAAAAGTGCTACCAAATAAGGAAAAAGAAACCAAAGTATCCTGCTACAATCCTTTTCTTACCACAAAGCTTCTTTTCACTTGAGTTTCCTCAGTAAAACTGCCTTCATCTAACACCACTTAGGGTTTTCAATGTTTTTCTTCTAAAGTGTCCCTATTTTCTTTCTCTTTTCCTGTTCTTAAGGGTTGATTGTACCGATGAAAAATACCAAGGTTTCTGAAAAATGTTGTAATTAAAATCACTTCCAGAAATCTGTGGTGGATGTATGTATTAATTTGTACTTACGTTACAGAAGCGTTTGAAGAACTGTGACAGGTGAGGTACAAATACTTCTAGAAACATAGTCCTACTCTAATGTTTTTTGTAATATGTAAAGGAAAGAGAGAAGGATTTGACTGATGCGAGGATCGTTATTTCCAATTGCGAATGGATACTTGAAGCACAGATAAATGAAGTGTCATTCTTAGAGTCACAAAGGAGAACTGTGCTGGAATTAGAAATATGTCAGGTCTCCTGAGTCCCCACCCTGGGTTTCACCCATGAAATAATTTACCTTTCCATATGCTTTCACCCTTCAGTGTCTTCCAATGGGTTTGCACTTTGAAGTTCTCAATCACTACTGGAACACATTATGGGTAAAATGAAGTTACAAAAGTAAGCTTATCAACCTGACAAGCCATCTGTCAGAATTTACGATGCAAATAAAACTAAATCCTATAAACAAATGACTGGCTTCATTCTATCAGCAGTTTTCTGTATTCAACCAGACACTCCGCGTTTCCTTTATACTCCTTGTTACACGTAGCTGTGTTGCTCCCATCACTACTAATATTGAGTATTCCCCTTTTGGCTCTGCAGGGAATACTCAATACCAAGATTGTGACCAAATAATGGTATTAAGTTCCTGGGCAATGAACTGAACTGGTTTTTCTATTTAAGTCCACCTAGTAGACTTGAGGCACTTCCTGAAAGAAGAGTGTAAGTGAAGTTCTTGGCTATTACTTGTTCTAGTTAAACATTCCCAGATCTACATGAACAAATAGTGATAATAGTGCTTCCCATCTCTAACAAATTAACTCCCAGCTCTAATAAATTGTTAAGGGTTTAGTAAAGGTCATCACGAGTCTTTTAGCTTACAGTATAATGAGGTAAAATGACACAGACATCTCCCAAAGGTTCCTGACATACAGCGGTGACAGGAGAATCCAAGTCTCCCATGCACTACCCTTTCACCTACGCGCTATACTCTTTGCATTATGCTTTAAAATCAGCTTTGTTTTAATTTGTTAATGCACAGAAAGAATCTCTGGATTGATTTTATGGGTATTAGAAGGGCTGTGGTACCTGCTGGACTGTTACTTTCATAGGGTGGGACATTTCTCATAGCATTTATGCACTACCCTTCTGAACTCCTTATGAGGCAGTGTTTCACATGTTGTAGATCTCAGTCCAACAACATGTAATATTAAGCAGTAATCTTTATCAGGAGTTAAGACAATCCTTCAATGTAAACACTTCGGTTGTTCACGGCCAGTCAGATGTCACAGAAAATAAATGTGAAATTGTAGTCTAATTCAAACAGTTTTAATCTCCTCAATACGAATTTAGCAGCTTTCTGTTCCAAATTTACTACGTTTCTAAAGAATATTTTTAAAACCAAAGATTTTAACAGTAAAGTTAATAATACTTATTCTCAATATCAAATTTTTAATTGTTTTAATTGAGGTTTTCTTTACTTATTTGTTTGGGAAATCTCCCAAATCTTCTAGCAAGTTCATTTTGCTTGGGCTGACAGTAAGATTATATTTGGTACAGCCAAGGGTTAACAATATTATAAAAATGAAATATTAGTATTTGAGCTAAGCGTTTCAGACCTCAAAGTGGTAGCTGCTGGATACTCACCAATTTTGCACTAGCCACTAAACAAGCAAGAGGAAGACCAACCTTTTCTATCATAACCTTTGAAGCTGAAAAATTACACCTAAACTGTTGAACTCACTATAGGAGTGTTCTTACAAGGAATTTGATAACACTCACTGAATTTAAAGCCAGAAGAGACCATATCATAAATGGATGTAGTTTTCTGTGTAATAAAGATTAAATATTTGTATCTGGTTTCCCTTGAAAAGATCCTAATAATCTGTATTTATCTACCTTCTCAGAAGCCTTCGTAACATGAATATATGAGCATAAACTGGGTAAAAGCTGTAGAGTTGCTTTGCTACAAGCAGCTGTCATTGCAGAGAATTCAGGAGACTTCATAACTGAGAACTTCATTACAGATAACCAGATGAAAAAAACAGAGTTTTGTAGAGTTCTGTTCCATACAAATTAAATTAAGTTGTCCTCTTGTAGAATTATAGAAAGCTTTGAGAAATTCAGCATTAGCTATTTACTTATTTTTAAAAAGGAAGAGTATAATAATAACAACATAATAAATTGGATTAAAGAATGAAAAAAGCAGAATGCCACATTAGCAGAAAAAAATCAGAACAAGAGTTTGAGAACATATTTCCCCACTGCTTGGAAAGAAAGAAGAAATTTAGGAAAATACAGAATGACAATACAAAACTGCTACAAGAACCAGAAGATCATAAGACATAAGGTGAGAGAGTAAGGAAGATAAATTTATGGAGTCTGGAAGAGCAAAAGCTCAGGGGCAACATGATCTCGGTCTATAAATATCTTCAAGGTAAGGATATAAATGAAAGGAGGGAATTATTCAGTCTCAAACTACAAGTACTGGAAGAAAAGGCCTGGAGCTAAGAAGGGAGAAGTTAAGGTGAAAGTTTTTAGCTGTAGGAGATAAAACAGTGAGCAGACTGAAAAAGTGACATTTGAGGTACTGCCCCTGAAATGGGGTGTTCACATTAATAGGTATATTTCACTTGTGCATTTTCATCTAACAACATTCCTGCTACTAGAGGAACCTGAGCTGCCCTTGATTTCTCTTCATCTCCTCTCAGGAAGTATTCCAGTTTCTGAGACTTTAGCATACTGTGCTACTGGTTTTAAGCTTGTCATAGGTTATACAGGAAGGGAAAGATATTTGATGGCCTGAGATAAGCATTTCTCTCTGACATAGAAAGGGGAAGGCAGAAGAAACGTTTTTATAGTTCTTTCTGGAAGTGTTACATAGATACCAACTTTTGTGGATGCTGTGAGTGCTCTTTTCCATTGTAACTTCCAAATATCACATCTATCCTTTTTCTTAACGCAGACACTTCATGTAACAGGCACTTTATTTTCCTTCCTGAACTTTGTATCTTAATTCACTGGAATAAGTCCTTAAAAATACCCCTACCTTATTCAAATGGCTTCAGACACACTCTTTTACTGCTGTTCCTTCTCCTTCTATGACCCTACCTTCAATCTAAGTCCTGATCACAACCACAATCTTGCAAGAACATCTGAAGACATCTTCACAAATTGCAACTGTTCTAAAGAAGAAACTTCCAAAGCTTTATTTCCTTGTCCTTCACCTCTTATAGCATGATTTAAAGTGTCAGATAAGGTTTATCTCACCTTAGAAATAGTTATCTCCAAAGACGTGCCAGTCCTCTGTCAGCTCATATATGGCCACAAAGTGAAAATGTAGCACATCTTGAGAACTGCTATGTTCAAATGATAAAAAGATTAAGGAGCCGGATGGTGGGCCTGTTTAATAAGCTTAATAGAGACTTATGGCACTTCTAAGCCTACCTGCACACTGCTTTTAGTGAAGAACATAGCACTCTTTTCTAAAAAGTTGATGGCAACTCGGTGTAAGGGGAAGAAATAAGTTTCAGACCTGCAAGATCACCAACAAAGTAGTTCTGTGAGAAGCTGGATCTTATGTCTTTTCATGATTGTTGTAAGACAAAATAGTAGAGTACATCCTTTTTTTTTAAGGAGGTAAAATTGGATTTAATTCTTTGAAAACTAGATTTTACCTATCTCCACTGAACACAACCCATATTTATATGACAGGGGACTTTGTCTCTTTGGCTAATTAATTCAAACTAAGCACAGCAGTATAATTCAGAAGGCTCACATTAGCACACAACATGTTAAAAATAATAAGAATAAAAAGCCTATTTATTTGTAGATAACAGAATCAAGTCTGCTGACTACCACTAACATTTGAAATATGGAGCGATTCCAAAGAATACCAGAATCATGATCACAGAATTAAGAAGTTGACTAGAAGTTTATAGCACAGGGAACTTAACTCTAGCATATAAAAGCTGGTAACTGAAGAAGAGCAGGTGTAGTCTTCAACTATGTAAGACAGCTGGAATCAAAAAGAAGTAATAGGTTTTCCTTCTTCACAATGGATAGAACAAGTAATAAGAGGCTTACATTTCTTAAATAGAGATTTAAAGTTAGACCTCAGGAAAAAGCTTTCTGAAGATAAGTATGGTTAAGAACTGGAATAGATTTATAAAGATAAGCATAGTTAAGTACTGGAACAGATTTATTGGGGAGATTATGAAACCAGCACCATTTGAGTCTTTCAAGAACAGTTTAGACAAACTCTAGTTAAGAATGGTTTACATAGAGTCGATCCTGCCCTGAGGCAAGAGAAATTTGTATTTGATTCCAACAAGAAGCAGAAGAATGGGCCAGACAATCCCTTGAAATTCCTTTAAATACACTTCTTATGATAAGGTTTAATGACTGAAAGTTGTAGCTAGTTTCATTTAGGTAATAGATAAAATCTATATTTTTAATAGAAAAGATACTTTAATAGTGAACAACTGAAAAACCTGATCAGTGCTATCGTGGATCCTCCATCCATTTTAAACAATCTTTAAAATAAGACTGAAGACAGAAATATAAAATAATAACCATTTCAGTTGTAGCTAATTGCCTAGATACAGGAATTTTTTCAGGAGAAGTCCAATAGGCCGTGTTATGTAGGATGTCACATTGTCTCTAACTGGTTGGATAATCTATTCTTTTTTTTCTTTTTTTTTCACTTATTTCATTTGCTTGTTTTTTCCATTGGTTATGCTCATTTATCAAACTGCTTCCTGGCTCTTGGTCTCTGACAGCATGTAAAATGCTTTAAAAATTCTAAAGAGACAACAGATTATCCCATATACCTTTTCCAGTTGTTAATGCTTCAACACTTAGTGGTTTACCCATTATGGGTAGGGAAAACAATCCCCTTTTAATGAGTGCAGACACTAGGATAAAAATTCCACTAATGTGTTTGAGGTAAACATCCTTATAATAGTTAGGTTAATGAGTATGTGATTAATGAATATACAGATGAAATGCATTCTTCACATCAATGGAAACATCCTTAATTAGGATAGATTTAAGTACTAGGCATTAGATTGCAAATGGCAGCAATAACAATGAAAGTACTCGGAACAGTTTCTGTCCTTTCATGAAGCTTTTTGACATAGTTAAAGAATTACTTGATTTACTCTCTACTTTGCAGATATGGGGCTACAAGCCTGATCAAAACAAGAAACCATACATTATACAGAGTTGTATTCATCTCCATCTGCACCTTTCTTCCCTAAAGTACAGAGGTGTCTCAGCACAGACCAAAGGCCAATTTGCCTTGATAATTTTAAGTGCAGCTTAAAGGCAGCCGGTCCACACAAAAGAATGAGAAGAGAGGAGAAAGCTAGAAGTCCAGCTCCAAGGGAATTTGAGTCACTGAGTAATTCAAACAGCAGACTGTACTTAAGAAACCTACTCCAGCATTCACTGAAATAAATGGTGAATCCCCACTAATTTATATGGGCATGGCACCTTCCAGGAAAAGAGTAAGTGAATTGTTATTTAAATCTAAAATCTTTGCATGCATATATAGAAATTTGGGTTCCTGAGACCTGTTGAATGGATTTCTTTATCTCACAAAGTTTCATTTCAATTCCTCACTTCTCTTGAAGAAAGACATTCCATTTTTTCCTTATTCCTCCTGCTTGCAATCTGTAAAGACTAGTAACACAGTAATGATGAAAAATAAGAGGGATAAAAAAGACCCAAGAAGGCATGTCAAAGGACTGCTGTGTACCTGTGCACGCAGTTGTTACATAGGACAACAATTACATACATCTGTGTGCTAGGGGCCAAAACATGAATAAGAAATTTTTTTAGCCCATCTGTGGTCTTCTTCTAGGGGTTTTAGTCAGTCCAGATCCACTCTGCTGCTTCTCTACAGCATGACTTTCACCCTAAGTGAGATAAATAATGTGCGGTAGAAAGCTATTTCCTCTGCACTTGGAACAACGATTTTACTTAGATCTCAGCATTATTTTTTAGGGCTGACTTGATTCAAGATGCAAACAAGAGCAAAGGTTTTATTACTGAATCATTTTACCTGCAGTGGCAGTTAAAGGGGTGTCTCACAGACAATGGGAGAAAGGGGTAAAATGATCACTGTCAGTTTTGATACTGACTATTCATATCACAAGTCCTAGCAAAACAAAGCACGATGAATATTTGAACTGCTTGCAAACACAAATCATGTTGAACAGGGTAAGTGCATCTCCATTTATTATGCAGGGAGCTTAGGAAGGCAGAATGTATTTATTGTTAATAGAATATTCACTTCAAGCTATACCAATATGGCTTTTGTTTTGATAAAATTTGTCCTTGGGGAGCCAAACACAAACTTCTGAACTTTTGCAGGGAATTATGTATATTTTCTGCTTAACTCTGTATGGGTCTGAGTTGCCAGCTTACTTCTATTCTGAAAGTGATTCTGCATCTTTACAGAGGGAGTGAAACCACAAAAGCTGAGAACAGAAGTCTTCTACGTTCTTTTTCCATCTACAAAAAAGATGCATGGAGGTGTAAGAAACCATAGAGTTACACACAGTGTCCCCTTTTGCCCTTCCTGTAGAGGAATGCAACTTTAAACTTAAAAATAAATTTCATCAGAAGTCCAATCAAATTCAAGTACTGGCAAGCAATGAGTTGCATCAGCCAGGAAAATTAAAAATAAATTTCATCACAGGAAATCCAAACAAATGCAAGTACTTGGAAGCAATTGGTCAGCTTCTAAAAATGAGAAATAGTGTAACATCATTACACTTTTCACTCTGTCTTTGAAGGCTGGGATTTATTTCAATTCTATGTCTGCAAAGAAAGATAAAAGGCTAAAACCTGAGATAAACAACTGATATGTACAAACCATATAATTGAGAGCTGAATTTTGAAAGTAGCCTCATTCCAGATTAATGAGGATCCATGTTTTTGGATCTAGATCGCAAAAAGGTAACTTCTGACCATGTAATCCAGACATATAGGAACAGCATCAGACCAGTCTGTTTAGTTTATTTATATATATATGTATGAGTATACATATATATTCATATATACATATACATTAATATATATATGAGAATATATATATGTGTATATATACACACACATATAAATCTTTGTTTCTCTTCTCATGATTGAACTCATAACATGGCATCACATATAGGACAGCAGGTAGACTTGATAGAAGATGATGATACAGGGCAAAAATTTACCATTAGTTTAGTGAGTAACACAAACCCATCATCAGAACTAAAAAGAAAAACACAAACAGTTTGCCACATGCCAGTGGTCACAGGGAATTCTAAAGGATGAATCAAGGACATAAAAATTAAAGCATCAGTGATTCTGCTGGAATATGCTTGAGGCTATTTTAATATCTCTTGCAAAATGGTTTGAAGAGAAAAAACTGTGTCATTCTGAAGCAATATGAATCAATAAACAAACAAAATGACCACCTAGAAACATCTTACATTGCCTTTTTTACTGCAATAGCTACAATAATACTATTAAATAAATGCACAGTCTTCTATTGATATTCGTGTATAAAGAGTCAATATCCAGTATTTTTTAGCCTGCTCCATAACCCTTTATTGCCACTCCAGTAGGAGGGGAAAAAAAGCGTTAAAGACTGGCTCATATTCAGATGACCAGTTTCAGATAGTTATGAGCAACACAAATGAGAAGGTCATTACTAGGGAGTAACTTCGCAGGAAAGATGAGACAAAAATGTTTTTTCTCTGTCATCTCTTCACTGGTCTTCTTAAACAGGTTATAAACAGTTCTTTTCAGGAATACAAAATGAAGCCCTTAAGTAAGATTTCGTAAAACACAACTGGACACTTAAGACATATGCAGAGGAACAATGTGAAATAAATAAACACATTCTGGAAAATAATAAGTCATGTAACAAAGTTTGGATAGTGCAATATGTTTTCATCTTCCCAGAGATGACAGTATGAGGGTAGCAGCACTAATAGGTGGATTCAAAACAGATGTTATAGTCCAATCTAGTTCCATCTGAACTGCACATGCTTCAGTGGAGAGAAATAAAAAAACTTTAGGATGGAATTGTGCAAACCCCCATGCTATTTTCAGTGAGACCACTTATGTCATTAAGGTTTTGCTAAGCTCACTAATAGTTCTGAATTCTGGACTGAGTAGAGAATCACTACAATGCCTTCTGAGATCCTGAAAGTCCCAAATGAGCAGGACACTACTCCAAGTGAAATGAGCTACAAAATACTAAATAAGTTGACAGGTGTTCACCTTCCACTAGTATGTTCCTACAAACAAAACTTCTGCTATCTTCTCTTGACAAACTGCTCAAGCGGTTTCTCCTTAGTATATCAGAAAGCTAGCAAATGAGTGAGAAGCAATCAAAAATCCTCCAAATACTCTCCTTAGAAGATACCTTGGCTGGTAAATTAGAAGAAATACTGTATAAAAACAGTTTTTTCTATAAATACAACATCACTAGACTACATTGTAAAAAAAAGGAAATTTTGAAATGCAAGATTATTTTCTAAGTTATATACATACACATTTTACTTCCACTAACGGGAAGGAAAGCAGTGTTAGCATGTAAGAAGGTATGTCCAACTATAGTAGTTACATAGAATCATTTAGGTTGGAAAAGACCTTTAAGATTATCAAGTCCAATCATAAACCTAACAATGCAAAGTCCATCATTAAACCATGCGCCTAATCAACACGTCTACTCATCTTTTAAATACCTTCAAGGATGCTGACCCAACCATCCTGGCCAGCCCTTCCCTGGGCAGCCTGTTCTAATGCTTGAAAAGCTTTTTGGAGATGAAATTCTAGACCTCCCCTGGCACAGCTTGAGGCCATTTCCTCTCATCCAATCACTTGTTACTTGGGAGAAGACATTGAAATCACTACAATCTCTTTCAGGTGGCTGTAGAGAGCAGTAAGGTCTCCCCTCAGCCTCCTTTTCTCTAGGCTAAACAATCTCAGCTCCATCAGCTATTCCTTATAAGACTTGTTCTCTAAATCTTTGCCTACACCTGACCTGCTTGGAATCCCAAATCCCAATCCCTGCCCTTCAACCCAAGGGCGGTAAGAAGAGGAAGGACTGTGTTTTTTCTTGTAGGCTCAAGAGGAAGGAACATTGCTCTTGTGACTTCAATTCTTAGTCACAATTCTCTATCTTGGGGGTTGTTTTTAAATGCTGATTTTTTTTTTTAATCTAGCGTGAAATAATCTTTTAAAATGATGGTGCTGAAAGGTAACATTTTCCTGTAATTAATTAGTTGAAACTGTTAACAGAATTAACAGTCTGTTAAGAGAGTTTTGAGTTCAAACGTGCTTAAAGTGACTTAGGAATGACTTTAAGGTCCCTTTGAGTAAACTGTAATCTGTAAGACAGTTATCCCCTTTTCTATTTGCTTTTAAAGCACCTGATACATACAGCTATGAAAACTGGCTCACTGTGATGGAGAGTCCCCAAAGGAAATAATCTGGAAATGATTTCTTTCTAGGTTTCTCTGGTGCTGTAAGCAGTATAGACAAGGAGCAACAGAGGCTGGAGGACCAGCAGTAGGGACTGATGGTGGCAAACTTCCTTTGCTTAAGGACTTGACTACAGCAAAAGTTGCAGACTTTGAGCCGCCAGGTCCCTGATGTACAGGCTAGAAGGATTCGGTGACTAGGGGGTATGTTCCCTTCCCTTTCCCTCTTCTTTTCCTTCCCTTCTTTTCTCGCTAGCACAGAACTTGATTCAAAGAGTTCCTTAAGTCTCTTGGATTTCTCTTTCCTAATATAGTATTAATAATACTTCTTCATTTAAACAAAGGATAATACAGTCATATATACGCAAAAATGCTGGAAGGTGCGTTTTTTCTCTCCTCGTTTGCTCCATTATTTATAGCTCTGTTCTACTGAGCTGAAACCCAGCATTAAAGCCTGAGTTCTGCTAAATCTTCAGTCTGTACTATCCATATGGATTTAAAATAGAAAAAAAAAAAAGGAAAAGAAAACTTATTTTATATTAAATTAGACTCTATTTTCCTCAAGTCAAACATTGGGGGAGCTAGTAAGAAATAATTAAGAAATGGAAGAAAGAGTTATGTACAGGGAGACAGAAGAGAATTAAACGTTTACTGAAGGAGTATGACTAAAAATTTTCAGTTTTTTAACCTGAAGCATTTAAGAAATGAGCATATGAGAGCATGTAAGAAACAAGAAAAAAAAAGTAAATGAGAAAACTTAAGAACCCTACTTGGTGATTCAGAATAAAACTGCTTTCTAAAAATGCGTGCCTACTCTGAGATAGCAATCCTCAGGTAAATCATCAAAAGAGGTAAGACATTTCTTAACCCTGATGAACTTAAAGTCAGATCAGGGAAACTGACAGTGTTGATGTCAGCTAACTAGCGGAGGTAATACACGACAATACATGTCTCTTCTCCTCCAGACATATGGAGCATCTTGATGTAAAAAAAAAATAAATCGTAGTCTATTTTGTAGAGACAATGCTTAAAATGAAGGCCTTTTAAGAACGCGTGCTTCCAAATAGAAAGGAGAATCAAAACCGCTTTCAAAAGGTGGAATCTTTTCCAAATTAAAAGGACATATCTCCACAGGAAACAAAGGTTAATAAAAAGTACTCTATTATCTACATTGCATACAAAAGGAAGAATAGCTTGGTCATTAGTTTTAAAATAATAAGTCACAATCTATGCAACACCTAATGCGTCTAGCAGTCAGTCTGGAAAGGGCATTTTTAGGATTTCATCACAGATTCTCAGCAATGATGAAATATACTTAAGACATTTACTTGTACAGCCAATATCCTGGGCAACAGAGAAAACAAACAGCAGACAGGGTAAATCAGAACTAAATTCAAATCTGAAAAATGTGCTTACAATAACGTAAGTATATGAGAACTCCTCTACAGAGTAGTGAAAACATCAGGGAAGTATTTCAAATCCGTATTTTGTAATAAAAAGATGTATTGTTGTTTTAAAAGGTCCCATATGGTAATCATTAGGTAAGAATCCACTATATGATATTATTGCATATTACTATATGAGGCTGTGGAGTCTTTGCCTTCTGAAATGGTCATAACGGGCAGTGAACATTTTTTAGGTTTGCCATTGACAAATTAGCCTTTTCAGAAAAATCTGAGTTATGAAGCAATGTCACCAAGAAGGTTTAAACCACAGAACAGAGCAACCAAGGGAAGACAACAAGATAGAGAATTAAAAAAAAAAAAATAAAATAAAAGAGATACAGGTCAAAAAAAGAAAATAGGTAAAACCCAGCCTAAAGCTGAAGAAAGGCAGTAAAAGCCTGCCCTCAGAGTAAAAAATAACCCATTTTGGAACTTTAAAGATTTAGAAAAACCGCAAGAACCTGATTTGATACTTTAAGACAGAAAAGGCAAATCCTCCAGCAGTTTGTAACAGAACATTTGATTCCACCATGAAACTGATTTTTGTCTGAAGTATGGGATGTACTGTCAACGCCAGAAAAAAAAAGGGGGCATAAAAAGATGGAAGAATTAATGCTCTAAGTGTCAGTACATTTCAAAGCAGTGCTAATCACTTCCTTGCCACAAAGTGATTCTGTCACTACCCCCTACTTCTGTGATATTCTACTACAGTCCAAACCACAGTGTAATATACGCTTTTTCATATATATATACATATTTTATAATTTCATATAATTGATACAGGGTTAATTAGGGAATAGTCCCCTCGAATAAATTAGATCCATTAATTGCTATGGAACACAATCCAGAGTGCATGCATCTTCCTGCTGAGATTGTAATAATTCATTTAGCAAACTTTTCTAAACTATTCATTACGTATTAACTGTTTAGAAATTCCTTATAAAACATTACCAAGCATTAGGTAAAATAAGCAATTTTTTAGGGCAGCAATACAAATATAGCACCTCTGTGTAGCTACTTCAGAACCTTAAAAAAAACAACAAATCACTAAAATAATATGAAGGGAGACCTTATTGCTCTCTAGGCTCCCTGAAAGATGTTGTAGCAAAGTGAGTGTCAGTCTCTTTTCAAAAGTAACAAATGACAGGAAAAGAGGAAATGGCCTCAAGTTGTGCCAGGGGAGGCGTAGAATGGATATTAGGCAAAA
This sequence comes from Gallinago undulata, assembly GCA_026546715.1. NCBI lineage: Eukaryota > Metazoa > Chordata > Aves > Charadriiformes > Scolopacidae > Gallinago > Gallinago undulata. The sequence continues at coordinate 44,169,596 of JAOTQQ010000032.1, forward strand.
AAAAACCCTTTCTTCACCAAAAGGGTTTTCAAGCATTAAAACAGGTTGCCCAGGAAAGTGGTTGAGTCACCATCCCTGGAAGTATTCTATGAAAAGTTACGGGGAGGTGAGGTGGGAGTCACTCCTTGGGCAGGGCAGGATAGGGTGAAGTAATGCCAAATCTGAAGAATTTCTGACAACACTGGGATGTACAAATTCTATCTTCTAAGGCTCTTCCAATTCCCCTCCCAACCCTCTATCTGCCCTTTCTTTCCCTTTCTCCATTCCCAAAGAAAAAGGAAAATATGGCTACTCTGCTGGAGATTTGGAGGATAGTTGCTCTAGTTTTGATAATTTTATTATGAGTGACTCGAAGATCAAATTCCTCCTTATGCAGTCTCACAAGACTGTTCCCCTCAAAAACACACAAACACGCTCACACACACACACTAAAAAAAAACCCAAACACTTCTTGAAATATTTGTTTATCCTCTTGAAAGGATTCTAAATCTTTTCTAAAATTCTAAAAATTAACAAATGGTAAGGCAGAAACACCTTTTAAAGAAAGATTTCCAGACAAACTTCTCAATAAAATGAACATACGTTTTTTCTAGTCAGCAAAATACTATCAAAATGGTCGAGCTAAGTATTTGAAATTGCAATGAATATTAGCAAACCCCACATTTAGAAAGCACATTCACTAACTCATGTGTAGGCTTTCTTTTCCTTTCTTTCTTACATTACTATGTTAAATTAATGTAATTTACATGACTTTGAAAAAGCACAAATTCTATTAAGACGTGAATAATAAATTTTACTTTGTCACCATTTCTTGTAATACAGAATGGCAATGTTTTCAGAAGAAAATATAAAGGCATAAAGTACTGTTTCTGACAAACAATGATCTGGAGGTAATTTCAGATTAGTTTTCTGAGATACGGCAATTTAGTGCTTCAATGTAGCTGAGCTATATATAGTACAGTGACTCCATACTCACTGTTTAAAAAAAAAAAAAAAAACAAAAAAGGAAACTTTTTTTTTACTATGAAAGAAAGTCACATTGTGAATTAAGTATCAGCCCAAGGAAATACACTGTCAAATTATAAATCATAATCAGGGACAGAAGAACTAAAGACACAGACACAAAATTCTCTCAAGATTCCTTCATTTTTGTAGAGAAGTGATTCGACTTGCTTTGATAAATTCCTAATGTAGTGTGGAAATGGGTTTTCTAGACACATAGTGTATCATCTGGTTACCTGCCAAGGAACGTAAAACTCACTGGGAATCCTATTCAATGTCGATTTTGAAGTCCCAGTGAAACTAAACGCCTAGCTTAAAGGGGCAAATAAGTGCAAGCTGATGGAGGGGGATTGCTGGTAAAACAAGATGCCTTTAACCTGTAGTTCTCAGTTCAAAGGATGTCTGGGTCAATATTAGTCAGATGTCCTTTATCACCTGATGGCTGCTAGATGATGTGAATGAAACAACAATGGGTGAATCATCTTTCCAAAATAGAAATCAAGTTTATCAGAGGAAGAGTAAGGAGGTTTGTTTTAATAAGCTATATGCAATCAACTCCCCAGAGTACAGGGACACTTGAAAGTTAGCAAAACATGCTTGCATCTGCTGTACTTCTATAAAACACACCCATGCTCTCTAAATCTGTTTACATTGTACATGGCGCTGCCTGCTGCTCTTCATGGTAAGTTGAAGGGCGTTTAGTAGATATTAGGCACTGAAGGCACTTCCTGATTACTTGGAGTAAGTGTGTGATCTCTATGGTATGGAGGAGAAAAAGCACATTCAGATGGGAAGAAATGACTAAAGCTCACCTTCCTCCTTTGTAACAGATTTCTTGCGTACCTCATGGGGATTCTCACAGAGTTAGATCTGTTAAGTGTATTAACATCTATGTTTCAGGAATTTGCTTCCAGATGAAAGAGGTAACAGAGCCAGCAGAATTCAGGGCCATGACTAAAAAATTGTGTGAGAAGAACCTGTTTCCTCAGATATAAAAGTATTCTACCAGTTTCAAGAAGTCTGCTAGAAATACCAAACAGGAACACTGAGCACAGTGGGACCCTTTTTCACTTTTAGATGTTTCAGCGATGGCTGCCAGGACAGGTCTTTCTTTTATAAAAGAGTTTGCTGTAATCCTGTGTAAAGCTGTACTGATATCTCACAGGACTTAGGTGCCATCTCACTTAGAAATCTAGTGAGACTTGTCAACTAACTGCTCAGGACAGGCAGCTTTGGAAACGGACAGAAAACCTTTATTTGTTATTTGAATTTTCAGGCCTAAAAAATAAACATACCCAGTTTGCAGGTCTAGACTTTCTGTTACAGCACTTCAGATTTCACCCATGGCTGTTCCACACCTCAGTCAGTTTTCTTTAGAAAAGGGATAAGAACATTTCTCTATGTCCCTGGGATGTTGTGTGAATTACCTTTTGTGCAAAGGTCTAAATAAGAGATATTATATAGTGTAAAAGAACCGCATTTGCTTACAGCCATGCTATATAGCCTTTTCAAATAGAAAAATTATTCAGTTAATGAAAAAAACATGGGCGTGATGAAGTGGCATGACTTCATGCACGTTGCACCATTACACAATGTTATTTTTTAAAAACTTAGCTTGTAAGATGTATTCATGCATACTTAGCTTGTGATTTTTTTTAATGAGTATCCTTTTTTAAGGTTTATGGTTGTTCATACATTTTGTCTTGACCTCCACATAGCCGTCTCAATTGAATTTAAAGACTTGCAAAAATCAGCTGCTTAATTATTAAATAACTCACTTGTTTTTAGCTGTCCTAGCCTCTCTAATGCTAAAGGCAAACCTTCCCTGTGCTTCCATGGGAGTAGAGTTAAAATTCAGAAGAGCACACTGGAAAAATTCCATTCCAGTGGGGGGTTGTTCTACAGTATCTTTGTCACACAGCAAATTAATTTATCTTGTGTACAACATCCCTTACATAAACTCCATGTACAACAGAGTGGTCGGTGATATAACTGGGGGGGGAAAAAAGGTCTAAGAAAGTCAGCACACAAAAAAAGACAGGAAAAAGATTCAAATCACACAGGTAGGCTAGTGTTGCAACATCATTTTGAGAAACTTTTTGCACAGTGGTGCATCTTCATACCTATGTGTTTGGAAGCAAAGCCTTTTATCTGCTTTTGATAGTGGTATTGATACAACACGTAACTGTTCATTTGCCTCCATGTCTGAAAACATAGGTGAGGTGCTCTGATGACAGAGGAGGACAAAATATTGCCTATTCTTGCCCCACTGAGTAGTTCTCCACACTGGTGGTGATTTACACACGGAGGATTGATTCCTATTAATAAAGAACAGCATGGCAAGAGGTATAAAGTACTGATCTTTAAGTTAGAAAATTCGAGAGGTCAAGTGCTGAATAGGACATATAGACATATCTTCTCAGAGCTGTATGGCTGAGTAGAGAAGTCTATAACACAGCTACACATCCTTTAACTGAGCTGTGAATCTCAGTATCCAAGAATAACAATATTTAACTCCTTTCCTGACAGCAAAGCTGGAGCAGGTTCTAATCCTACATAACCTGTGCATTAACCTCTGAATTGTCCCACAGAGCCCTTCAGGTAAAAAGTTGTCTTTATTACAACTAAATGTATATTAAAAAAAAAGTTTCTCTTAAGATAAATTTGCAAAGATCTCCATCTAATCCTTTATCTATTTTACATGGTGATAAGAAGTAGACCTGTTATTTGATGTTCAAATATGTAATGTGACCTGAAATTCTTTAATGCTGCTGTATGTGTCAACTTCTGATAGAAATATATATATGCACTGGGAGAAACAACAGAGAGCAAAATACATTTGAGTTTTGATTTGAGTTTTGAGTTTTGATTTATGATCCCTTGCCTACTACAGCAGTCCTACCAGCACTTACTTATCCATGGATAATGTAAGAAATCAAATAATGTGTATGAGTGAAATGGGAATTTACAGTGATTTTCAGCCATATATAAATATGCACTTAATTAGTCACTCCTTGCTTTTGTTTCATGGGAGGAAGGAAAACTCAATTTATGCAAAGCACCTCCTTTCTGTCACTTTCACTTTTACTTTCAAAAAGACTGTGGCTGATGGGAAAATCACATATACATATTAAAGAAAACTGTAATATAATTCTAAAAAAACATTAGCAGATGTCCTCTTGTACTTTTTTTTATGTTAGATTTTAAGTTTTGTAGTTAACTTCCTGACCAAATAGACTGTATTGCTGCTACTTGTCACCAGATGGATAATGGCAGGAAAACCTTAAGTTTCTACTGCAATACAGTTGGATGCATATGTGAATACATCTTGTCTGCAGATGTTGGTCCTTCTGGGAAGAAAGTCAGTTTCTGGCATACCACCACAGACCTTTCCTGACATCTCTGATGGGGAAAACAGCTGTTACCTGAAGAACATGAGGTTTGTTTTTATCCTTGCTTTGGACAGCATACTTATGAGGTCATCTGCAATGGTTTGAAGATAATCTCAGCTATAGTGGCAGTAGTAAGAGTAATGACTAATAGGATTTAGCTGTTTCCATTAGACGTAGAGGGTTGCCTTCTTGGATGGTAAAAATACTACCAATTTCAAAAGCAATTTTAATTTACCTCCTTATTACTCTGAAGTAGGAGTCTCCAGAACAAGAGTCTAACTTGGAACTAGAGAAGCCTCAAGGTTAGACTAGTCTCTAGCCACTTACATCTGAGGGTAGCCTGTAAGTACATTCTATAAGACTCCCAGAGTGCTTCTGTGCACCAAGTCAATACAATATTTAAATAATTTGAAACATTCTGAGTCCTGTTTCCCCAACAGTAACATGCCTCTCAATTGTGACTGTAGTCTACAGTCACCTTGGGTAGGCTTCCTTAGTGACATCAAAGCAAGGGCCTCAAACTATTTTTCCCTTTTGATGAGCTAAGCTTTTTACGACGTCTTCCTAATCATCATAATCAGAGTGTTAAATACTTCTCTGTTAGACCACTGCAACATATTCCAGGTGATTAATGATGAAGATGACCATAAACCCCCTTGTGTTGCCTGTTTGACAGGAAGAAAAGATGAACGAATGACTAAATTTACACACTACACTCTTGTCCCCGTCAGTCTTAAAAAAAAGTACCGTACAGAATACAGGACACTAAAAATACTAATCAGATAGTTCAGTGATAACTATGCAGGATTTAGTCTCATATATGCTTTGTAGCAAAAAAAAAAATCCATCTATTCTGATTGCACTTTGTGAGAGGAATGAGACATATTGAAATTGATTTATGGCTGGACTGTTTTCTATGTCATAAGTTTGAAATGGAAAGAAACGATCTTCAGTGTTGAGCCCTTTAGTCAACACTTTTTCCACTGCTGGACTTTATTTGGCTGTAGAACTTATATATTTCTTTAGGAAAATTCTGAATTGGCTCAACCATGTCCTTGTTATAATCACAGTTCTTTGTCAAATCCAGGTTGATCAAACCTGAAAAAAGCTCTTAGAACAGAAAGATTCAAAATACATTTGATGATAGCTATCCATATACAAGGTCCCATTACTTCAGAAGTCTGTGTTAATTATATTCCTGATAATCCAGAACTGGAAAAATTTCCACTACTTTGGGAATCTTTTAAAACAATAAGAAAACTAAAGCCACACTATCCATTCCTAGGATTGCTCCTTATACTCCTACTTCCCATGAAGTACATAAAACTTGCTCTAGGCTCAATAGTTAATTTACTTATCCAAAAATGTCTTTAATATATCTTATTTTCCATTTTGTTCTGTCATCATATTATATAGTTTATGGCATTTTATGCAATAACTAGGTTTGTTTGCACATGGCAGTTGGAACTTTATGAGGAAGATTAGATTTACAGTCACCTGTATCAAAACCTCTGTGAGATTGAAGAAGTTTTACATAAAACCAAGAAAAACTTTTTGAAAAGGATTCATATATAAAAGTCTACAAAGCCCCCAAAAGTCATGCCGTTAATGAAAAGATCTTTAGGATAAAACAACAACAACCATCACTCTCCTTTTTTTAAAAAGTTAATTATTTAACATGAGCAATCGTAAAACCTGAAGGGAGCTTTGGGAAATACAGGTTTAAGTACCTTGGAGCCAATGAGCTGAAAACATTTTATGCAGTGGCCACAAAGGTATCAGCTCAGGCACATAAATTGTCTAAAACACACATTAAACAAGTTCTTTAAGTAGCCATATCCAGCACAAGAATTGCAAGTTGGCTGAATTCAGGCAGAATGTGTAAGATTATGGATGAAGCACTTTGTAAGATGTAAGAATCAATGAGTTAAGCAGTTAATGTACTGTTGGCCTCAATAATATGAAGTCTGGCCTGAAGAGTCTGGTCTGGAGACTGGGAAGAGGGTAGATTAAATAAACTTGATGGAGGAAGAAATTTGCTAGGAATTATATACTCTGATATATTGAACTGTGGAAATCAATAATGTAGTACTCTAGCAATGAAGACAACTGATAGTGTACTAGAGAAAACCTGGTCTAATTGATTAAGCATTAAAATAAGCCTTGTTGGAGAGAAAGGAATGGCAAGAAGTAATAATCAGCACAAAAATAAAAAGCTAGGGGAATAGTAAGGAAGTATGAAGCATTATCTCAGCTGATTGTGAAACATGGGTGAGTGATAAAAGGGTCATCTGGCATGCTGCGAAGGCAAGAAGTGATCTGAGAATAGGAAGCTAATGAATACCATAGATCATACACGATGAGAAGATAAATGGAGGGGTGATAATGCAGGCAGCTAGGGAGAGCATTAGCATAAAGAGGTGATAATAGTATGCAATCAGGAAAGAAGACTGCAAAAATCTAAAGATAAATCTGATAATAAACAAGTACCAATAGACCTGACTGGAAAGAAAAGGAAGGAAAAAAATCTTTGCATGTGCGCAGACTTTTAACAAACTTTGTGAAGATTATAATGGTTCAAATTCAAAAATGTAAACAGATAAGTCAAGTCTTGATTTAAGCAGAAACATGTCCTGCTATAAGCAGAATCTCTGTGAGAAACCATGTCAGAAAAAAGCTACAGCTGGTTGGTGGCTGGGAATAGTAAGAATGTTCTGCAGATTGGACCAGGTGTGATCTCAGTGGCTCTACAGCCACGGCAGGTATAACCCTGTTTGTTCTCTGTTTTGACTGTCATGGTCGAATATAATATTGCATGCTAAAAGACCAGCTGGTTGTAACTCATAAGTCCTTGATATATTTTGAATGTTTGAAAGTCAAATTTCCTGTATAGAAAGAATGTACCTTGCAGAAGAAATCCAAATAAAAAAATCATGCAAACCAGTGATCTCCACTTTCAACAGACAAACGTGGGTGCCCACTCATAAGAGAGATGAACGAATCATTTCCAGAAAAAACAAAACCCAAATCCACAACCCATTGGAAACTGTCACTTAAGTCTGAATCAAACACAGAAGTTTAGGAAGTTCTCTTATGAAGTTTCATCTTTCACCTGGCCAGCAGGTTGCGGAAGGTGATTCTACCCCTCTATTCTGCTCTCTCTCCGCTTTTTATTTTCTCAAATGTTCAGAGATCTTAGGTACATCTCCCATGCACCCGGGCACTATTTGCTATTCAACAATTACTTATCTTTTAAAACAGTTGTAATTCACTCCAAGGGTTTTGCCTTCCTACATATACATTGAGGTACTAAAGATTGGACTTTTGCTTTGCAGTAAACATTGATCTTAGAAAGTGTAAAGAATGTTACTCCAGCTGTCAGAATGCATGCATATATACACTCTTGAGATAAAGATGGGCTTTTATTGTAATTTGTGTCACACGAGCCTCTAAGTATCTAAAAGGTGATTGCAATCCTATTGCAACAGGCCTTTTTAAAGAAAGTGAACCTCTTCTGCCCTGGTTGAACTTCAAATCTAAATAAAGACAAGTAAATGGTGGAAAGGAAATGTAGAAAGGAAATGTGGAGATTTGCAAAATGCTGGTGAGAGAAGATAAACAGGACTTTTACTTCACTACCTAAAAATACAGTTTAAATTGAAAACTACTACATCTTTTAAAATCAATAGTTAGAGAGAAACAAATCACATCTGAAGTAGATGTCTTAGGTCAAACAAACTGTCCCCTTGAAGTACTTAGGGTAATTACTTCAGAGACACCTAATGTTTAGATTCACCTTTGCAAAAGATGAATTTAGCCCCAGCCTCCCAGGGTCCTAATCCATTGCCTTACCAGATGGTTAATTCATCTTCTCCTCATGACATTTCTTTGATTTTATAGAGTTAGGATAAGATGATAAGGGTTTTGTAAGGGTGAGTTCCCTCAGGTTGTTCCTATAGGTACAAGCAAACTAGCTGTATGTTTTATCCAATTATATTCAGCTAGTGCTGTGGTGTGGATAATCTGCACAGGCTACTACAGTTTTTGATTGCTTACTTCAATAGACTGACAAAGAATATTTCTCACCCTCAGATAGACCAATTCCACTGAACACACTCCAGTAATTTTCTGCAGAAACAGAGTTTGTGTATGAGGGCATTGGTATACTTTATTTTTCTTTATTAAACCCATATTTAATACTAGAAAATCCCAGCTGCTGGTGCATGCCAGCTAATACACAGGATCATTTCAGTTCGAGTGTTGAGTCAGTTATTACCCACCAAAGCTATTAAAATCTCATTGATAACACTATAATCAGCGTTTGTGATTAGTAATGAGTCTAAGGAACAGGTGAACAATTAAAGCTTAAGGTACATATACCTCCCTGCATCTCAAATTATGGTTTTGGGGTTATTCTGCTGAAGGATACAGAATCAGACTGATCATCACCATTACATCTATAAGAATCGGATGATGAACAAGCAATAATGTAGGGAAAAAAGGGTGAAATGGATAGGTTTGAGAATAGCTTCATGGGTCATTGACATGAAAACTAAAGGCTGTGAGAGCAACGTGCTGATGGATATTTTCCCATTTTCTGACTTGATAGAGATTGTATTGCTTTGTTTTTTTAATTGGAAATTGGGTATATTTGTCTGCTGTTAGAGTGTATACACCAGTATGTGTCAGACAAGGCAGAAGAGGTAAAATGATAATGACCTTGAAGGCAGAATTTCAATTTAGAGGTAGCTCTTTTTATCTTTAATGACTTTTATAGAAAGTGCAGACAATAGGATTTAATCATTCAGCACTGTTACCCATAGAAAAGCGATGATGACTTCTAAAGCAGTTCACAACGAAGCACCAGGAAAAGTATTTGCATGCAACAGAAGACAGAGAAGCTGATGTAGCACTGAAAAAGTCAGAAGTGTTTTACTCTTCAGAGGTAAATTCATAAAGATTGCCCTTCAGTAAACAGAGTAGTAAAATACTCTAACTCTGCAACTTTTCACATCTGTGCTATGAGTGACAGAAACTGCTGAGATATATCTGGTAAGTAGGAAGGCAATTTAAATTTTACTAGGGTTATGAGCATTTGAAGTTAAATGCTCTAAACACAGGCACCACTGTATCCTTCTGTGTGATTATGAAATGAGTTTGAAGGCACCTAAATCACCCACTATTCTCGAGCCATGTGGCCATATTTTATAGGTTTTCTCCACTAGTCAAAGCAAAATACTCCACAGGAACCTACAGACCACAAAAATAGTCCAGTCTCCCAGTGACTAAAATCACTAAGCTTTCTTTCCTGAACCAGATACCTAGGGGTAGTCTGTTCACAAAGTACATTCAGGCTTCTGATATTGACATAAGGAGAAAAACAAGAAAAAGGAGAAAAACAAGAAAAAGAAGAAAAAGAAGAAAGGGAAAGGGAAAAAAGGAAAAAGAGGATTTGCAAACACTTCAAGTAAGTAACACTGTCAGCATTGAGTGTTTTACATTATGTACCTCTAGATGTTGTAAATGGATTTTTTTAAGACCAGGCAGATACGAGGGGAAAGCTGTCTCAGGAAACTAGAGGTGTGTACAATCAATGTATTCAAATCTGCACATTCCATCCATAGGTAAAGGATCTGGCATCCCTGCCCTTCTAACCACTAGTGCTTTTCAACTTGTAGCTGTGGAAGTGCACTTGTTTAAATTGACATATATAATTAATTGCATTAAAGCACAAAAGTGATAATTACTTATTACAGTGGTAGGCAATCATTTATAAATTCATTAAGTTGCAGTCACTTTTTTTTGTTAACCAGTGTAGTCAAGCCTTGTTTTTTACTGGTGAGTGGTGGGCAGAGCAAGAAGGGAAAATAAGTGGTTTTGTACACAAGACTGTTTCTGAGATTTCTTACCGGTGGCATCTGAAAGAAAGAACAATCATTTCAAAGCAAAACCCCTAATAAATAAGCATAATCCTCAGATTTGCAGGCACTAAGACTTTCTTCAGGCACTCTCCATGAACACTGAATAGAATCATTTAAGTTGGAAAAGATCCTTAAGATTATCAAATCAAACTGTAACCCTAATATTGCAAAGTCCACCACTAAACCATGTCTCTAAGCACCATGTCTACAGGTCTTTTAAGTACTTCCAGGGATGGTGACCAAACCACTTCCCTGGACAGCCTGTTCCAATGCTTGACAAGCATTTTGGTGAAGAAACTTCTCCTAATATCCAACCTGAACCTCCCCTGGTGAAACTTGAGTCCATTTCCTCTCATCCTATCACATGTTACTTGGAAGAGGAGACCAACACCCATCTTGCTACAACCTCCTTTCAGGTAGTTGTTGAGAGCAATAAGGTCTCCCCTCTACCTCCTTTTCTCTAGGCTAAACAACCCCAACTCACTCGGCCGCTCCTCATATGACTTGTTCTGTAGACCCTTCGCCAGCATTGTTGCTCTTCTTTGGACACACTCAAGCACCTCAGTGCTCTGTGGCCAACGCTTAGCAATCAAGCTAAAGAAGCAACTCCCATAGCTGATAAAATAAATGGATTGAAATAAATTGCTACCTATAGATAAGAAGCACAGGAACCCAGACAGTCTCCAGAGGGTGCAAGCAAGGACAGGTAGTATAATACAGATAAATTGTCAACACAGCCAGGTATCAGGTTAAGAAACCTGTGGCCAGCAGGTCGAGGGAGATGACTCTACCCCTCTACTCCGCTCTCGTGAGACCCCACCTGGAGCACTCTGTCCAGCTTTGGAGTCCTCCACACAGGAAGGACTTGGACCTGTTGAAATGAGTCCAGAGGAGAGCCATGAAAATAATCAGAGGGCTGGAGCACCCCTCCTATGAAGAGAGGCTGAGAGAGATGGCACTGTTCAGCCTGGAGAAGAGGCGGCTCCAGGAAGACCTTATAACGGCCTTCCAGTACCTGAAGGTGGCCTACAGGAAAGATGGGGAGGAACACTTCATCAGGGAGCGTAGCAATAGGACAAGGGGTAATGGTGTTAAATTGAAAGAGGGAAAATTTAGGTTAGATATTAGGAAGAAGTTCTTTACTGTGAGGATTGTGAGACACTGAAACAAGTTGCCCAGGGAGGTTGTGGATGCCCCATCCCTGGAAATGTTTGAGGCCAGGTTACATGGAGCTTTGAGAAACCTGGTCTAGTGGAAGGTGTCCCATCCCATGGCAGAAGTAGTTGGAACTAGATAATTCTTAAGGTCTCTTTCAACTATGATTCTGTGGTTTTACTATGCTTTTCCTTTTTCTCATGCTCCCTCCTTGAGCGGGAATGTTGACCACTGTGTGAAAGATGAGATTACACTCTTAAAACTGCTTGAAATTGATTTGATCCAAGAAGGTAATTCTTCAAACACTGTTTCCTCATTTTTCTCTTCAAATTGTGGCTTTTTGTGTGGGATTCTATTCATATCTATTAAAATGTTCACAACAGATGAAAAGAAAATGTACAGTGACAAAATACCCTGTTGCAGCTCAATGACAGGTCAGCTACTAAGCTGTGAGGACCTAAGCAATACCAGCTTTAGCATTACAATGAAATGGTAGAATCTGCTATGAATTTTCAGTTATGTGATCCCAGTGAGACAGAACAAATTTAACTAAGTCTTAATATTGACCCTTTCATCCCCTTCCCACTTTTTAATTCCTTTGAAATTTGAAACTATTAATCACTTTCCAGTTTAAGGCCAGAGACTACTCCCAGAAGCTAACCTCTATTTGTATTTTCATGTAACTTTGGAACACTCCAACTATTATGTCATCATTCTTCTACTTCCTTTTCCACATGCATGTCATATTGTATTACATCATGGTGTAAAGACATTTGTAAAGTAATATGATTATTCTAATGAAGTCCACAGATTCTCCCTTTGAGAAAGAACACTTCTGCAGCTGAACCATCCTAGTACTAGTCACGACATAAAGCTAACCTCCTAGAAAACACTACAAACTGCTAGCTTCTTCCTCTCCCCAGAACAGAGATTTATTTCAAAACATCCCATAAGAAAGATGGCACATTTCAGAGACCCGATAGCAACCTCTGGTTACCAAACCCGTTTGGTTTGTCTTGTTCCTGATGTTTTTTCTTGGATGGGTCTGGATCACAAGAAATCAGTCTGAAGCTATTAAAGTTTGGAAGCCAGATGTAACACGCTTACATACTAGTAAAGGAAAGGAAGTTTAGTAGTTTCATTGAATTTATTTTTTTATGTATTTTGCCACAAAAATAACAAGAAATAAGACACGGCCTATGTATTCAGACATTTGGCAGCTCTTAAGATAGAATGTTATTATCCCCTTTTAAGAAGAGGATATGATATTGGCAACTTTGGCAAATCCAGCCTCCCAGTTAGTGTAGGATTGCTGAACATCACATAAAAACAAATAACTATATAAAAAAGATTCCAGGTTCCTTCAGAACAAAACTAAAAATGGAACTAATTCTGAATTCTTCTAGATGACCAGCAACCTTATTGGGAGTAATAATAATGTCTGGCTTTGCTTTTTATACTGCTTACAATGATATGTGGGCTAAGCAAGAGAACTCGCAAAGTAACTGAAGTAACAGTTCAGCTAGACAGCATTTCATCAAACATAACATGACACAGTCCAGCAAGACCTTCAACACAATTTGACCTAAAAAGATTTTAAACTGTCTCACATTTGCTTCAGCACTTTTCCATCTAGTGTCATATAACGCAAGAGGTTGTCACTGCACTATCCAGAGATTTGGTTTGAGTTGTTATGACCATAGGGCTAATTCCCCGTTACCACACTGCTTCTGGGCACAAAAGGTATTTTTAACATTAAGCTGGACTTCACAGTAGTAATCAGGATCAGTTTAGCTTACACTTACACAACCGGGAAAGGGGAAGAAAAAGATTCTATGGGCCTTAGGATTTGGAATCATGCAATTTCTGGGCTGCTTGTTGTCTACACAATGTTAACTCCAAAACGAGACTCTCACAAGTAGCATAGCTTAGGTTTCTAAGCAGTAGGACTATGTTTCAACCCTCTGAAATAAAGCAACACCTGAGACAATTGTCTCATAACATTAAACCTCACCTGATTCAAGCCAGCATTAGGGTGAAGAGACCAGTTTCCATCACAGTGTTACCCAGAAGCCTTTTTCCTTCTTTCATCTTAATGCATGACATTTATAGTTTGCATGCCCTCTGGGCCTGAATCCTGCTAGCTCTTTCTACAGCAAAGGCACAAAAACTCTGTAATCCACAATTTAAACAATTTTTCATAGCTTTTATCAGGGGAATATACCATTCAAAGTATATTTGCTGAAATATATCTGCAAAAATGCTGAACTCTGAAAGTAAAAAGGAGGCTCAACCTATGTTCAGTTGTCTACCAAAAAATAAAAGAAATGGGGTAATCTTGACTACCAATCTTCTCTGGAAGCTGACACCGGGCTTGTGCTTCTGCATGTTGAGAGGAAACAAGAACACTGGCAGCAAAACACTAACAGGTCCTCTGCAGGGAACAGTTCTGCAGCATGGGAAAGAACACACAATTGTATTGGTAGGCATTTGTATTCTCTGTTACTAACGTTTATGACTCTCCCCCACAGTGTATGGGTTCAGACATAAACAGTCTCACAAGAGAAAATTATACACATATATATGAATATATGCACTTAAAAATGTGTTTTCTAATAAGGGTGAAAGAATTACAGAAGAAATTCCCCTTCTTGCAGAGATGAAAATGACAGGTCACATCTACACTTCAATTCCTTTTCCCTCTACCCCATTAATATTTTAACATTAATTTACAGCAATAAAGAAGCATATCATAAACCACTCTATGATGCACACTTGCTTTCATGCATTAACTTCTGCTTTTTTATTCAGAAACTTATTAGCAGAAGGCATAACATTCTTTACTCTACTGCTTTGAGAATTGCTGCTTACTTGCTTAGAGCCAAAGTTTAAAACTTCTTCTCCCAGGAAATAAATTGCTCATCTACATGATTGTTTGACTAGACTGGCTTCTCTGCCTCACATTCCCTTGAATAATTAATTGCATAAAGTAACCTGCTTGCATGTTCGCTTCTCTAATATGCATTTTTCAGTTCCCACTACAATAGATCATTTCACTGAATGATGTAAGAGAATGCCACATAACAAAAAATACGGATAGACAAAACATAGAAAGCTTTTTAAAAAAAAAATGTCATTAATACTTGTGCAAATTCTATCTCACTTCCCAAGCCTTTAATATAATTCCTCTGAATTCTGCACTGGAGGTTGTCCCCTAGGATTTAAACTTTGCAGAAGATGAACGGAAATGTCATCAGGGCACTGGATAATTTTTACCTTTTTAAGGGTTTTGTTTACTCACTTTGCCTTCAGTCTGTCTCTTTCATGTGTTTCCCCCTCCCCTCCCAAAAAAATAAAAGTAAGGTGATGTAACTGAAGGTAACTCAGGTGGATGCAGAGTAAGGCCTTATTCCTCTTATTATAGATCACAGATGAAATTCACTTAAATTCAATAACCTAGAAAGCAGTGCCAAAGCTGCCATTATCATCAGATCTTATGAGTGAGCAGAATCACAGAATCAGAGAATCACCTGGGGCTGGAAAGGACCTCTGGAGATCATCTAGTCCAACCCCCCTGCCAAAGCAGGTCCACCTAGAGCACGTTGCACAGGAACTTGTCCAGGCAGGTTTTGAATGTCTCCAGAGAAGGAGACTTCACCACCTCCCTGGGCAGCCTATTCCAGTGCTCTGACACCCTCAAAGTAAAGAAGTTCCTCCTCATGTTTAGGTGGAACTTCTTATATTCAAGTTTGTGCCCATTTTCTCTTGTCCTGTCCCTGGGCACCACTGAAAAAAGACCAGCCCCATCCTCTTGACACCCACCCTTTAAGTATTTATAA
>JAOTQQ010000032.1:44188367-44198794 GCA_026546715.1 Gallinago undulata
CTGTCCTTCTTGAACTGGGGAGCCCAGAACTGGACACAGTACTCCAGATGGGGTCTCACCAGGGCAGAGTAGAGGGGAAGGATGACCCCTCTCAACCTGCTGGTCACACTCTTCCTGATGCACCCCAGGATGCCACTGGCCTTCTTGGCCACAAGGGTACACTGTCGCCTCACGGTCATCCTATTGTCCACCAGGACTCCTAGGTCTTTCTCCTCAGAGGTGTTCTCCAGCAGGAGTACATCAGGTACATCAGGTTCCTCTCTGCCCAACTCTCCAGCCTGTCCAGGTCTTGCTGTATGGCAGCGGGGGCATATTATAGCAGGGCTATTATATAGTTTATTGAGCTACCTAGTTGTAAGTCAATTTATCACTTCAGGGTTTGTACTCTCTGAATTATATGTATTGATGTCGTTGATTTGATCTCTGGTGGCTATAGTGTAAGCTTTGACTTTTTGCAGTAGGCATTTACAGTGCAGTATCAAACTGCAAAGCAAATTCTGATCCATTCCTCAAATATAAACCATCATCACTTAGTGTCTTTACTCTGTTGCAATGCAGTGAACAGCACCAACACTACTATGATTATAGTGATTATATTTTCTCCTGAATGTATACTAAAAATCAGAAAGCTATGTAAGATTGCGTTTTCAGGTGTTTTGTTTTTTTCTCCTCCATACAACTGTAAAGATTTTCCAAAATGACATTTGTGAAATAGAGGTCCAATAAGAGAAGTGAAAAAAAATAAATACATATCATGCTCCTTCCACTGCTAAAGCATAATGGAAAAAAAATAATGAAAAAACAAGCACATAAAATTATGTAAGTATACCCAATTAATAGGATAAAATGGTTCCCACAATGGGAAGCTGCAAAGCAGTGCATTCTAAATGCATAGCCAGATGTTGGAAATATCAAAGCATCCATCTGAGTAATAACCTAAGAACAGAATCTATGTTATCAGTTGATGGCATGCACACTGCCATCATTCAAATCAAAATGTGAATCTGGGAATCAACACAGGAGGTACAAAAATCCTCAGGAACCAATATGAAATTCATGATTATCTGTTATCCATGTTGGTGCAGAACTATTAAAACATGCGAAGGAGAAATTGTCTCCTACTAGAGAAACAATTTTTTCAGACTCACACACAGAAAATATGATGCAGTCTAAAATCCACAGTTTAATGACATAGTGCCAGTTGAAATTATTTTTCTAACTATAGGATTCCAGATGAAATAAGGATTCTAGGCAGATATTGGCCTACTATTCATGAATAACTCATTTTGATAGTGCTTGTTGATGTATGGGTTCAAGCACACTATGCCAACCCATCACAATGCACAATCAATGGGTTAGCAGGACAAACAACACTCCTTTAATAATTTACAACATGACATGTTTTGATTCTGGCTTCTCCAGCTGCTTATGTGTTTCTTGCAGTTCTCAGTTTGCTGGACTATAAATTTTAATAGATTATGATATGAGTGTATGAAAAATTAGAGATATCAAAATTTGTAAGTGTGCAACTTAAGTAAACTTAAATAATATTTGCGCTATTATATCTAAATATTAAGGTTGTTAAAGATTTTTTTCTAAATGTTGCAAAATTTGGAATTCTTTACCACAACATTTTTCTTAAAACCAAATAAACAAACAAAACCCAACAATCCCCCCCTTCTCAACACACACATTCTTTTTTAAGTTCTGGTTTTGGAAAAAACATTTCACAGCTGTTTGAAACATAGTGAATTTAAAGTATTTTGGTAGGAGAAAAGGAAGTGGGGCAGGAAAGATCCCTTAATGTCCCTCCCTCTCCCAGTAAAAGTCTTGATTCCTTTCAAATCTTACAACAACATATACACCCTCTATAATTCCATTTCCAGAAGAGTTGAAAAAATTGCAGTTTCCATAAGACTTCATAATCTAAGCAGAACTATAATTTTATTGTCAGAGTAGCTGTAGAGTACACAGCACATCAAGAATAAAATATAAGGTTAAAGACAGTATTTCCTCAGGCTGTTGAAAAAAAATAGATTAGGTGCCTCAGCTATTCCTACAAGGTAAGGGAGGACACACGACCAGTTTGTCTTATCTTACCCTTATTTTAAGCTTTTAGAAGATCAACAGCTTCCTCAAATATTGGTTTTACTTGTGGTCAGGATTTCCTCAATGTCACGGATTAATTTAACTAAGTTATTACCAGAAAGCTTAGTGTTCCATAAGACTAGTGCTGGATTGCAACATGAATAGAAAACGGTGTGTTATTTACAAAACAGCTGAACATTCACGGAGGACTCTGATCACCAGTAAGTATCCTTTCCTCCATGTTTTACAACCCTGTTTTCATGGGACTGAATAGTTCTGTTGTGGTCTTTTCATGTATTATTTACAGATTTTATGTTACTACTGGGAAAAAACACAACAAAACAAACAAAGAAAAAAAAAGATAGTCCCATTTAAATATAATTCTACAGCATACTGTAGATTGTTAATACTAAACAGCTAGTTTAGTCATAACAAAATGTGTTTCTCTGACTTCTGTGGATTTCAGAGACTTTGGTTTATTCCTATAAGTAAATAGCCCAAACAGCAGAAGAGACCTGAAATCACTTTTTACCATGGAATAATACTGAAGACACCTGGAAGTGATGGACACCCTTTATGTATGTCTTGACTCGTACCTAGCTTAAAATAGTGGAATAACTTATGTGCTTTCATATTTCAATCAAAGCATAAAAGACAAAGGCTACTCAGTTTGACATAAGAAATTGACACTAACTCACGTGTCAGACTCTGCTAACAAAAACAATTTAAAAATACCATTGTTAGTGTGGTGCAAAAGCCTTCATCCAAGAAGAAACAAATGGAAACAAATGAAAGATTTAAACAGCCCACAGATGACTGCAACTTGCAGTCATGTCTGATTTTTGGTAATTTTGGGTACTTCAATCACCTGTGTGCTCTAATCCCTCTATTCACTAAACAGCACTAAATACTCCATCTCATAATATGCCTGAAAAAGCTCCCTTGAGTACAATGAAATAGAAGAAAGTCCATCTTCTTGGAGTATGCAGTAAGACTTGTGTTTGTATAGCGCTCCCCAGTGAATACAAAACACTGTGTATAAAAGGATAAACTGGAACAGTGAAAATCTTCACAGAAGTCCACTGGTCATCTCCCTCTACCCCTCATGCCTCTGATACAAAGCAGCTTTAAAATAGTTATTTGGAAATGCCAAGCAACACATTCTTTGAGAAGAAAACCTTAAAAACTCAGTAGAGGTGGATACACCAGTAGCAGGTCCAACAGAGTAACAGATGTGATGTTTCTACCATTGGCAGAATCACAGAAAGATACACGTTTCTGCCTGGAGGTCAAAACACGATTCATACTGATGCTGTGCAAACATGTATATAGGCAGTCTGTGGTTTGTTAGAATGCCTTGTAAACAGCTAACTTGTATAAGCATACAAAATACTCCTTCTATTTCTGTTACTGATGTGTGATATCTGTATTAGGCATGTTTGTACAACGTGGCAGTCAGACACCAATATACATCTAGACAGAGGAATAATCCAAGAAACAAGGAATTTTCTCCCCCTGAAGTTTTTGGTCTTAACTTCCCTGAAGAAAGATGAAAGTGATGGGAAATGACAGTAATGGAAGTTTCTTAAGAGCAGTGCTCAAAACTAGTGACTTACTCTACTTCCTGGTGTACTAGCCTGATTTCTGTGGGCTTCTTACTTTCTGGTCCTCCAGACTTTAAGTAGTTGACACCATTCTCTTTGCTGTGTCACTGTGTATGATCCATACTGAAATAGATGAATAAAAGTTACCCAGCTTTTGATTACTACTGTGCTTTCCTCTGTGCGGTATGCAGAGTTTAAAGATGCTGTCCTTGAGGGAGCTGCTCAGCAGCTGCTGAGGGACACTAGATACAGTGAACTGGCTGAACTTCAGTTTAGATGAAATCTTCAATCTGCAAAGCACGTTACCTCTAAATGATACTTTCTAAGAATACTTTGAGAAAAATCCTCAATAGCAGCTTGTAGATTTGTATAGATTAAGAAATTTAAAATTTGTGCCATGCAGTTGTGAGAAGTCCCACTGTGGCATGCAGACAACCCGCTGTATTACTGCAGTGTTGAGATTACAGTGTGTACTCGTGAAATGCTAACTCCTGTCACATTCAAACCTCAACAATGAGTGTACTGCATTTTGATAATCACATCTGAAATGTCACAGTGTGGGCAACTGCCCTGTAATACATCACTCTTCTGTTTAGTCAGAAAGTGATAAAAAGGGCACAGGAAAATAATAGATTATATGCTTCATTTTTAACACTTCTTTATGGAGGAAAAAGAACCTATAAGGCCTTCCAAGCCATCTGTTATCTGCACGTCAGATTGTTACAGATGAAAGACAGTTTACTTTTTAATACCAGAAGAAATTTATATGAATTCCCAGTAAAGCTCAGTTCACAGCATGTGGTACTATCCATAATGCACCTATTGTAATATTCAGCACTCAATACTTTGTGGATTTAAGAGTTTGTCCATTATTAGTTTTTTTAGCCATGATAATCATCAGATGTATTTTAATGAAAGCTGTGCATGTTGAAATGATTTAATTTTGAATGAAAACAAATTACACATTTTACTTAGCAAATGAATGAAATTTGAATATTTAGGCTTTTAGATAATATTTTATAATAGTACAATTTTCTTCAAGTGGCATGCAATTCATACTCAAAAAGGAAAATACTGTTTTTTTACATGTAAATAATACATCTACATTATATATTCAGCAAAGCTAACACATTCAGTTTTTC
The DNA here is from genome assembly GCA_026546715.1 of Gallinago undulata. Classification (NCBI taxonomy): domain Eukaryota; kingdom Metazoa; phylum Chordata; class Aves; order Charadriiformes; family Scolopacidae; genus Gallinago; species Gallinago undulata. Next base: position 44,193,202 of record JAOTQQ010000032.1, read on the forward strand.
TAATCCATTAACAAAAGCACATTATTGCACGCTTGCATTCAGAGTAGAATACAAACATGTTTAGAAACTATAAAACTCAAATTTAAGAAATACTGTCAAGTTGAAATTCCCATAACTAACATTCAGACTGTCTTGCTTTTAATTAATAGATTATTTGTTGAGCTTGTTTTCATTCAGTTTCTATTCATTGCCTTGTTTTTATGTCTGTCTTCCAAGGGACAAGATACAATTGCCACTGAAGAGTTTTTGTGTATAACCAAAATGCCCACAAACCTTTCAGTCTTTATTGTGGGTAGATATATCTGATAGGCTTTGGACTCAGGAGAGGAGTCGTTCCCAGGCTGGTAGAGCCAGACTGGTGGACCCTGAGAGCCAGGGGATTTCTCCAATCCACATGTGGTGGATGGGGCTCCTGTGGTTTGCATTTTCAGGTCTAGTCAGCAAAACTGACCACATACTCTAAAGACGCAAACACACACACATAAGATATACATAGCCAACAACAGAGATTAACATAGACCAAGAACAGCGCTTTTACTGGCAGTCACAATACCAACCAGAAAAGCATTGTGACCAGCAGCTTGCTTACAACCAACCCCTTCTATCCTGCCTGCTCTCCACTTTTCTATGCCTGTACTTCTATCTATCCTTCTTTGCCCCCTGTCCTCCCAAATCAGCAGTGCTGCCATCATCAGTTATCTCCCATTGGTCCCAGGGTGGTGGTTGAGGCACCATCCCTGGAGGTGTTCAAAAGACAGGTTGACATGGTGCTGGGAGACATGGTTTAGTGATGGTGTTGCATTTTGTTTGTTGTGTGGGTATTTATTTTTGTCAGACTTAGGCTGATGGTTGGACAAGATGATCTTGAAGGTCCCTTCCAACCTAGAAGATTCTATCTAGTTGAAGATGCCCCTGCTCATTGCAGGGGAGGTTGGACTAAGTGAACTTTCAAGGTCGCTTCCAAGTCAAAATATTCTATGATTCTATATTACATGAACAAGAAAAAAAATAAGAAATGTTAAACCTGATTATCCGTTAGAATTCTTCCAAAGGTTTCCAGCTTTAAATCTGTCATTAAACGATAACTTGTTTCTACAACTTAGATTAATGTGATTCTTAAACACATTTAAACTGAAATCAGGTTAACATTATAAAATATTTTAAATTAAATGCAACACTTGGCATAGATATCCCCATAAAGAAAAAGATCGTAATTGAAAATATTACTGTGAGGCTAACAAATGTTATTATCACTGGCTATCACAACTTACCCCTGTTTTAACACAGGACAAGTTGTCCTCTAAAATATTAGCTGCCCATTGATTGAAGAGGGACTCCAAAAAACTAACTTAGTATTTTAACCTTTAGACAGATACTCTGTTGCGTGGTTTGATTACTTATGTCCTCAGAGTAGAAACTTGCCTTGTATCTATATATTATCTATTCATACTTTCTTCTTCTTCGAGCACTTTGCTGCATCTTGCCTGTAATTATTTTTTCAAGTGCATTTCTGACAGAAACTACTATCAAACTTCTTTCTCACCAGTAAACCTCCTCCACATTGTCTCACATAAGGTACTGGAAACGTTATCTCCTTCTGTAAACTCACTCCACTTGCTCTTTGCTTGTAAAATCTCTGAGTATTTTATCCTTACACATGTGCTTAGAAATCACAAAAGCTTAAAAAAAATGCATTGGTTGAAAGGGACCTCTTGTCCAACTTCTGATTTAAATGAAGGCAAATTTTGAAGACTCATAATTAGAGAGAATTTAAGAGGTGATAATTCATAAGAAAGAACCACAGGAGTGTGGACTGGAACCAAGCAAGCAGGTATACATTTTCATGAATATTTAAGGTCAAAATTCCAATTTGACATCAGCAGGCCCACTTTATGTCTGTATGTTATAGAAGGAAATGCTACATCTTATTTACCTTTTGCATTAGATGAAAATTAAAAATCAGAAAATTTTGCACGCCAACCAAGAACACTACCATTGTTAGAGCTGTGTAAAACACAGCTGTGGAGAGGCACACAGTAGGTGGTTACAATACCAAAATAATGTCTCTAAACCATTATGTTCCTGCACAAGAATGCTCACTATCTATCCCCGGAAAAGAATAATAATAAACCAAATAATTTTGTCCTTCTGTTAGCAAGGAAAAAGACATTCATTCCATCACCTTGAGCAATTTTGAAGGCACAGTAAGGAACAGTTAGCAGTCCATTTTCAGCATCATACCTGGTGGTTTCCATTATTTATACCGTTATTGCTCTCAGGAGATGCATAACTGGTTGTCTAATTGGTTAGGCAACATCTCGAAGAATTACTTATTAAGCAGAAAATATGCCAATAGTAATTCTACGCTTACAAAAACCAATGTGAGAATACTTTTAAAAAACCTATTACATAACTGTCTCCAAATTGCCATCATTACTTATTCTCATCAGAAAGCTGTTTCTTTCAGGAAAACGCTCTCAAAAGAAAAAATGTTTGCACCTCAAATTACTGTCTGTTAAGTGACAGCAGAACGTCTGGTGGAGGAGGAAGGAGAGCTTAGGACTGGAGGGACTTCTCATGCAGTACCGGTATCCACTGGTATGTCTGACAAGTCATATGATGGATGCCAACATGGCCCTCTGCAGCATTTTGCAAAAATATTGAACTAGCTCAAATATGATAAAAGATATTGCTGTACACTGACAATTCTTACCCTGTATCATAGTCAAGCAGTGACAAATTGGAGTACCATATTAATGAGGTTATACTGCTTGTAACACCTTAACAGGCTCATGTACATCCCACACATGTGAGCATAAATACTCTGTGCCTGACATGCTAGTCTATAAAAAGATTATTTTTTTTCTTCAGATTAATGATACTGCAAGGACAAATAAAAAAGAAAGAACCCTAAGGTATTCAGCGAGTAATAGTGGGGACATCAGTATACATAAACTATATAAACATTATATTTAAGAGGACCTATTTACAAAGACTACTGATGACTGATTTTGTAAAAACATCCTTTCTTAATTAATCTATGACTTTCAACACAATCCACAGGAACTCAATGATACAATCCTTACATAAAGCTGCATCATTTGTGGTTAAAGGAGAGCATGCATTTTGTGGAAACGAATTAGATACTTCTGATAACCTTCCTAAAAGTGAGTGTCAGGAGTCCAGTACTCTGACTAGGTTCTTTTAGATATTCCACACACGGAGGATGTAACGTTTAACAAAAAATTTACTCATTTGAAGACTGCTCATATTCCACAAGATTTCTGATTTAGGATATATATACAAAATATACCAAAACCACAATAAAAGCATAATTGCAATTTATATATATTGCTAAGCGTACTACACAGTTCAATCATGATACCAAGGTGTTTCCTATTAGTGAGAACACCCCATACCAACAACAAAACAATGGAAGATTTACCCTTCAGTGAAACCAGGCATATAACCACAGCCAGAACCACAACCAACCAGAATCCAGGTTAAACCCTGCCACCTGCATAGGACATTGGCTTAGAACAATGAAGATTAACATACCACTGCCAATACATCCATACCACCTGCAAGGGACAAGCATGTTCTGATCCTGCATAGGACAAGTACACACCGATTAGGTGAGTAATAGTAACTGATTAGCTCACCCCTAAACATGAGTAATTTGAGTAGTCTATACAACTGTATTGGAACATACATAAAACTTGCTTTCCTTTGTACCCCTTGCTTTGCTGTCGCCCATGCACCAGGCTGTGACATCACTATGCGTATAGCTAAAATACAAAATAAAAAATTCCCTCAATAATTCCATGCTAAGTGTCCTTGCCGCTCTTTTCTCCCTGGTCAGGGAAGAGAATAGAGAGCACCTGTGTGCAATCTGACTTGCCTCTTACTACTTCAGCTTAACTTGGTTAAGAACACCACCTAGCACCTTCATATGCAATGTGGCTTACCTTGGTGAGCTGAACATATTTGTCCCTCTCAGATTAGAGAAGGGCATATGAAGAATTTAAGACCTACAGAATTCAATTCTTTTCTTGAAACACTTTTGCAAAACTTTTCCCAAGTGTTTTTAATATTGTACAGACAGATCATTTTAGCCAATGAACATTTCGGTATAGCTGTTTGAAGAGATGAGAAAATCAGAAACTTATGAAATATTCTACTGGAAGGTAAGCCAGCCATCTACTTTCTGAAGTGTTAAGACACTTTACAGATTACATCTGTATTCAATATAACATCAGGGTACCTTCTGCTGAGTTGACAAAACACTGACATACTTCCTCAAGACATTACTTTTTACAGTGTTCACAATAAAGTGGCCAGTCCTAATTATTCTGGCCAGCAATAAAAGACTGTTCTTGCTAATCACTGCAGTACAGAGATTCGATTGTCAACTTTGATCCTAAATGAAACAGTGCATTCTGTTACACTACACTACAAAGCACAATGCAGTCTGTTAGAAAATAAGGCAGTGATCATGCAGTGACCATGTACTGTGACTATTGTATGAACTATGACTATGATCTCGCATTGATTATTCTATGGGATAAATATACCCCTAAAGATAATACATTATAATAATGACATAAGCATGCTTTCCAAATATCAGATAAATTACATAGTACATTATATAGTATATATTTATATAACTAATTATATGTAGTAATGCCAACATCATCCCATTGCAAGGAGGAGGACCTGGGAAACTACAGACTGGCCAGCCTCACCTCCATCCCTGGAAAAATGATAGAATGACTCGTTTTGGGTGTCATCTCAGAGCATATGGAGGAAAAGAAAGATATCAGAAGTACACAACACAGATTCATCAAGGGGAAGTCAAGTCTGACTAACCTGACAGCCTTCTATGATGGCCTGACTGGTTGGATAGATGAGGGGAGGGAGGTGGATGTTGTCTACCTTGACCTCAGGAAGGGCTTTGACACAATCTCCTACAGCATCCTCATAGGTAAGCTTAGGAAGTGTGGATTAGAGGAATGGACAGTGAGGTGAATTAAAAACTGGCTGAAAGACAGAGCTCAGAAGGCTGTTGTTAGGGGCACAGAATCTAGTTGGAGGTCTGTAACAAGTAGGGTCACCCAGGGGTGAGTACTCCAATATATTCATCAATGACGTGGATGAGAGGATGGAGTGTACCTTCAACAAGTTTGTTGACAATACAAAACTAGGAGAGGTCAGAACACAATGGAGGGCCATACTGCCATACCCAAGACCTGGACAGGCTGGAGAGTTGGGCAGAGAGGAACCTGATGTATTTCAATAAAGGCAAGTATAGGGTGCTGCACCTGGGGAGAAATAATCCCATGCACCAGTACAGGTTGGGGGCTGACCTGCTAGAGAACACCTCTGAGGAGAAAGACCTAGGAGTCCTGGTGGACAACAGGATGACCATGAGGCGACAGTGTACCCTTGTGGCCAAGAAGGCCAGTGGCATCCTGGGGTGCATCAGGAAGAGTGTGACCAGCGGGTCGAGAGGGGTCATCCTCCCCCTCTACTCTGCCCTGGTGAGACCCCATCTGGAGTACTGTGTCCAGTTCTGGGCTCCCCAGTTCAAGAA
>JAOTQQ010000032.1:44208704-44261489 GCA_026546715.1 Gallinago undulata
ACAAAGTGACTCACTTGGTGGATGAAGGAAAGGCTGTGGATGTTATTTACCTGGACTTTAGCAAGGCCTTTGATACAATCTCCCACAGTATTCTCCTGGACAAACTGGCTGCTCATGGCTTAGATGGGAATATTCTCCACTGGGTTAAAAACTGGCTGGAGGGCCAGGCCCAGAAAGTGGTGGTTAATGGGGTCAAATCTAGTTGGTGGCCGGTCACGAGTGGTGTCCCACAGGGCTCTGTTCTCTTTAACATCGTCATCAATGATCTGGACAAGGGGATCAAATGCTGGTTCTCTTTAACATCGTCATCAATGATCTGGACAAGGGGATCAAATGCACCCTCAGCAAATTTGCAGATGACACCAAGTTGGGTATTTAATGTATTAACTGGTAGATTTCCTTTTTACCTTCTCTCTTTCACATACCAAATAGACTGAGTTGATATGTTAAGAAGTTAGAGGCTGAGACGAGGCACACAACTTCACCCTGGCCGAGACCATAGCACTAGTTCTTTGACCTATGTTAATTATTGGCAAAGAAAAACTCCGTTCTTCTGCAGTCACTTCCATAGGAGCTTTCTGAATCCTTTCATGTTTAAGTATGATAACTAGTGGTGTATCACCAGACTAAGATACACAACAGTAAACTGAACTCCCCAAGACTCTTTCCCTGCCAGTGTCCAATACCAGAAGGAAAGTAAGATTATTTAAAAAAAAAGCATGAGAGAAAGTAAAAAATTACTAAAGCAAGTATGCCCTTTCTAAGTCAAGTCAGAGGTTAGTAATGACTCTCAGAAACAGTAAACAGCGGAACATTCAGTTAGAGAGCCCCACAGGTATATGAACAGCATGACTGTCAAAGAAAAAGTATAAGTGAAGATTGTAATGTAACAAACGTACAGCCTAGAAGACAGTGCTTGTAAGTGGACTTATCCTGGAGTCAAGAGCCAGAAACATTTCTTATAGCTAGTGATGATAGGAAGTGAACATATGGAGCAAGTGAGGAGAAAAATGCTGGCGGAATGAAGAACATTTGGAAAGCTAAATCATATTACAAGAAGTAATTTATCAAATTTTCAATCAGCATGCCTTTCCCGCAATGACTTACAGATAAGAATCTTAAAAACTTTTTTCTAGAAAAGAGGAAGACACTTTTGAAAACACCAAACGGATAAATGTTACTAGGGACTGAGAAGTAAAAGAAAATAGCAGTAGTACTTGCTGTCCAACCTAGGAGAAAATAGTCCTGACCATCATTATATTTTAAGACTTAAAAGGCAAAAGCCACAATCCATTGCTTTCATAGTCTCTGACTTGTGCTGACAGAGATTCTCTTTACTGGACAAAACTACAACCCTTTACTAGCGGGCACACACATTTAAACAATTCAGGACAATTCACAAGAAAAAAGTGTTATGTATTAAAATTTTAATATCTAGATGTTACTATAATTGAATTTCACAGTAAAGCTAAATGAATGTTATGTCCTCATCTTAGAGCAGACAGAACAAGTAGACCATCTTTAAGGAACAAATAAAGAACAACAAAACAAAAGATAAAACCTAATTCATCAGGCCTGAATTAAAAAAGTATCAAACACAAAACACATAGATCAAATACAGGCAAAGAACAGTTCAGTACTTAATCACTTTTGCTAGTGACTGAACAGGAAGAATTGGTATCTGACAGAGTGGCTCCCGAAGCTTCTTGTACCAAACAAATGTAAAGCAAGGTCAGTACTCTGCATAATAGCACACCAGGGAAGATTAAGTGGAAGGTCCTAAATTATACACAGCAGGTTAAGAATGTGCAAGCATCAGTTACCACACATCAACTGATGTGAGTAAATTTCTTGAAGAAGAAAGCCGTTTTTGACAGGAACCCCAGAAACAAGAGGACCCACACAATCATTTGTCTTGCCTGGCTACATTTATTTTTACCTCTGGCTGGTCCCAGAACTTCAAGGACGCGGCTCTATAACTAATGTGATTTTGAAATGAGCTAAACATTCACTGTTGACACACATCTCGGTGAGAGTTACTGACTCCAGCAGGAGGCTAAATAACCAACAAAAAACCTGATAATTATCTTCTAGACAAGTTACTTCATGAGATGTGCTCCACAACTCATGCTCAGATGACTTTCTACAAAGCAATGGTAGATTTAGATGTAAGACTGTGGAGTGACCTGTGTAGCAGGTCTAGAGAGACAGGCAAATTGCAGAAGCAGAAGGAACCAAGACTAGTCTGTAGCAGATACTGCTACTGCATTCTGAATAACCATCCTAAGAACCAGCCAAGAGGTCAGTCTTCTTGCTACTACACTGAATATCTTACTAATTAGAAGCACACAATTTACATGAATTAAACCAACTTTCCAATATCTTTTCTAGATAGATTTAAATGTTCTAGATTCATGCCTGCCAAAGGCTATGGAAAAAAAATTTATGTAGTATAGCAATAAAACACCTGCAATTTATCCCTTCTGTCAGTCACTGCAATTAGTGAATCACCATTGTGTGCAGCAAAATACTGACTGCAAAGAAGGGAACATTTCAAGTCCACAGCACCATCTTTCCTGAAGTTTGTCATTGCTGAACTTTTATGGACCGAGATTCCAGGTAAAAAACCCAAAACAAAGTATTAATTACTTTAATGAGATTAACATTCTACTGATATGTCATTGCAATAATTCATAAATAAATAAAAAATAAAGGATAGTTTCAGTTAAATCAAAAGCAGGCCAAGCAGCAGAATTAACCCATTCAAGCAACGAGAAAGTTTGCAAGCCATTTTATTGATATGTAATTTACTATCTTTCAGAGTATCTAAAACTTTCAGGACAAGTGATCCAAAGAAAAAAAGGTGGTGGTATGTATATTGGAATTCTCATAATGAGGGGAATATATATATCTCCATATGGCACTGGAATGCCTGGAGTCCAATAAGTCTTGGAAGGAAATCATAACTGCTCTAAAGGGCACCATTAACAATGATATTCCCTTAACCCTAGAGCTACGTATTTCTGTTTGCAGAATGTATAAAGACGTTTACAGATCTATTGGGAAACTCCAGGATACAGATTTAAAGGCAGCACCAAATAGATGGCAGTTGGATTTGAAGGCAGCAAAGATTTGCTTTATAGCTTGCTAATTCCTTTTAGTTCTGCAGATACGGAATACACATTAGAAGTTAGCATTTCACAGTCATGCTTTGATACTTAGAAATTGATCATTAAGTATTATCTCCCTCCTCCACCAAAAACCCCATGTATTTAGAAGCCAATAAAAGGAAAAAATAGGACTCAAGGTATTCATTACAAATACAAGTATATTAAGGACAGCAATTTGTTAGATACCAGCATAAAAATCAATTTCTGCTTGTTATGAGATTAATCCCTAAAATTATTGGGAAAAGCTTTCATGTAACTTTATGACTTTTGTTGGCTAGGGTACCTACAAGACAAAAATATTTTTATTAGAGGGTAATATAACTTCATCATTGTGTTACATAGCAGCGTAACCTGTTTGTTCATCATAGCAATATCTTTATAGTGAAGTGTAGTCAGAGTTATCACTATGGTAACACAGATGCAACATATCAAGCTTGCTTAAGTTTCTCCTCTCAGTCCCTTTCTTTCATTGAGTTAAGTTTAGCAAGTTTACAGTCACAGGAAGCCAACAAAAGAGGACATCCCAAAGGGGAATGTGACCTAAGAATGCAGGTAAAGACGAAAAGTAGAAATAGTTATCCTGAATTAACAGAAAAGAAAATCAGAGGCAGTTCTCAGAAGTGCTGTTCATTTTAAATCAATAATTGATATTCAATAATAGCCAGGGAATGTACCCTCTATGACCAAAGTGACAACTTTAAAAGTATCAGAGGATGGCTATTTTCTAAACGTGTTTACTGGCTAATGGTATTCAGACAGGTATACAAAGAAGAAAGCACACTGTATAATTAGATGTTATAGGCCAGGTTTTGCTTGCTTCGATCCTGGGCAGTCCCATTACACCTTGTGAATGAGTAAAAGTGGAAAGCATTGGTTCTGAATCAGTACAAGACATACACAATTATTCAATCACTTAATCCCACCTTGAAGGATCATATATGGCAGTGATGCTATGGCCCTTGTGAAATACTGGAGAATTTCTTTACTACTTCAAAAGAACAAAAAAAAATGCTGCATTGTAATCTACATTTGTAGAAGATTTATTAGAAATGTGAACTGAAGTCAAGCCTCTTAGTGGTCCCCATTTTCTGGTTGGTAAATTTAATAGCAAGGATAGACTTTCCAAATGCAGTAATATTGATCTGGGCAATGCAGCATCAGTCAGCTTTTAAAACATTTCTTCATGCCATAGGAGGCATATGCAACAAAAGACTGCAGAACAGATATTCAAAGCTACACTTTGAAGAAAGTACAGTAGAATGCAGCAGAGATTCCAAAGCTTAGAAGTCTTATTTGTTTCAAGAAATACAATTTCTCAAAGTCCAATACCAAGCACTCCACCCTTGTATTTTTCACTAGTCAACATAAAGTTAGTAGGTGGTGTTGCAGGCCCCAGGTCAACATCAGTAACCAGATGTAGGTTATGAGGTTTTACTGCAAAACCAGCTAGCAAACACACAAGGATGTTATTTATTTACATTGCAGTGTTTCATGATAAAAACTCTGCAGTCCTACATCAGTTCCGAGTTCCCCTTTTCAGTATTCTAGGCAAGATAACAACTCAATCAATAGGTTAAGGGGAAGAGAGCCATCCTGTATCACAGTGAAATTCTTTCACATTCCCATGCAACAGAAGTCTCCTTTTTGAAGTCCACACATCCTCTCCCTCCTGTACTGAGGGAAAAAAAAGAGCTTCTTGTATTCCCTCTCAGAAGGCTTATTGTTATCTGGTTGACAGAAAGGCAATATTAACTTCAAAGGCTATTTTCTAGGCCTGAAAACCTGTGAAGGGAGGAGTGGAGAGGTACTGATGAGGGACAAATCCATCTATTCCTTAATAAAAATTATCCATTTGTATCAGAATGTATCAGGAAAGCTCAGAGATATGTATAACCTAAAGTCTCCAAAATATATCCCTAGACACAGTAAAGAAAGAAAGAGAAACATCTGCAAGATATCAATGCTTTAGGATTTAAGCTTGCCTTGCAATTTCACAAAAAGCCTAGAGGTAACTGTTAAACCTAAAGGAAGGCGCAGACACTCCTTATATATTTGTTACAAATTTTACTTACGTGAATCTATTTCCAGTCAACACAGACTTATCATAGCAGAGTCTGGTATCAAGTAAATAAAACAAACCCCAAACCTACAATTGAACAGACACATAAGACAAGACCTTCTCCCCGTATTCCACTACAACACCTCTACTCTCCCCTTCTCAGTCTTCACCTCATTGTTTTTGTCATGTGTTACACTCAGTCCTGTCCTAATCATGTTGGTGTGGCAACAGCCTGTTCAAGAGGTTAGGGTCAGCGCATAATAATTGCTTTCTGCCGCTCCTTACTTCTGACTTGTTTTCTTCTACTGCTCTCTTCTCTTCTGTTCTAGTTTAAGTCACCCACAGGCCACAGTCCCTTAAGGTTGCTCCTGCTACAGCATGGGTCCTCCATAGCCCACAGTTAACATTCACGGTATCTCTGATCCAGAATGGAGCGCCTCCTTCCAAGACTATCTCCAGTTGTCTACCCCGCAACGTCTCCTTCCATGTGTCTTCTCCAAAAGAAAATTTTATGTCACCAATAATTCTCTCTCCTTAAATTATCATCATGGTGCTCATTTTAATCTGTATTTATCAGAAGAATTAATTACCAAAAAAAAAAGTTTTACAAGTTTTTGAAGAGACAGTATAAGAAAGAAACCTTGTTAATACTCTCATAGAAAAGGAGATATGAGCGCATGCTTTTACAGAGCCCAAAAGCAAAGTCTTCATGAACATCTGCGTATAAAATAGGTTCACTTCATTCTGCTTTTGATAGATACAATGCAGCTTAGGATAATCTTTAAAGATTTGCATCTAGGAACAAGTCAGCTACAAAACATTCGACTCTGCACTAAAATACAGACAGTGAAAATAGCCCAGCAGGTATTTAGATTTGACCCTGGAAATCAATGATCAAATTTTTAGTATTAAACTTGAGCACTTGAGTTCTGAAAAGACCTGTTTAGGTCTTTTCAGCGGAACCCCTTGCCCTTTATAGTATTTAACAAATAGCAATAGAATATGATCAAGTAATTTCTAGAACATAGAGGTGTTGCTTCCACCTCTTCCTCTTATAACACAACCTAGCTACCCTACTTTTCAGCTTGCCTACCACAATCTAACATTCTGCTTAATGTTTACTTAACTCTGTAAATATCTCAGAAAGGCTTAAGGACAACTATTTCTATGCTACTCTGCTGTTTCTTAACCTGAATTCGTACATGGGTACAGGACCACTATTATTTCACTGCTTATTTACACAGATAACAGTAGAGTGGGGAAAACATAGGATTAAACAAAAAAAAAAATCAAACTACATACTTTTTCTTTTGATGTTATATTCTTTCAATAGCCATAACACAAAAATGCAAAACTATGTCATCATAAACAGATCCATAAAATGGAGCAGTGCGGCTATTAAAAAATAAAAATATTAAAAAAGATAAATATCTCAGGGAATAGGCAATCCATAAAAAGCAGACATTAAAGTGCTACACCATAGTAGAGTGTGCTTGAATGTTCTTTGAGAAAAAGAGTTAATCAGTGACAGGATGAAAATAGTAAGAATTAATATCTGGTTTGCCAAGGAAAGACAGAAGCAAAATAAAAGACTAGCCTTTCGAAGGATGAAGCTAATAAAGTCAGTACAGAGGGATCAATGAAAGATTTGTAAAAACAGAAGAACACTGAACAAATGTGAGGTTGCAGGGAATTAGATATATGATTCTTTCCAGCCTTGGAAATGGTGATATGTTTGTACAAAGTGCACCAGGTGTGAATGACTGGAAGTCTTTGTGCTTCATTGTTAATGTCACTTGTTCAAAATTCACACAGGGACATTCTCTGATATTTTGTAATTTCTGTGTAAGTGTCTGTAGTCTGTATAGGATTTTTTTCCTCTCTCTCCATCCATTTTGCATTACTTAAGGGAAATCATTCACAATGCTTTGCCTATTTTGATTGACAGATTATTTTTTTTTATTTGTCACCTGTAGATGCTGTTCTATCTATTTTACAAGGACAAAGCACCTTCCAATTACTATCTAGTGCTCCTAGGACCATTTCCCAGGTAAAATTAAATCAACAGAACACCCTGTATTATCCCAAAACAGCCTGCAGGCATCCTATACTCACTTGGTTCTCACCACCTTCTGCTCCAGGTATAGGTGTCTATCATTAAAACAGCATACTTAAAACTATACTGAAACATGATACTCTATTTCAAGCATTTTTCTCTGTTAAGAGGAGACAATAGGTATACAATGTCAATTACACTGCTTAAGCTATGGTAAGGCACTTTGATGCAAGTACGCGAACTTATGCAGAAGAAAGCTCAAGCTTAAAACACGTGATTTACAGCCATAACCATTACTTATACAGCAGAAAATGCCTTCAAAATTTCTATTACTAGACTTTATACAATCATCCAGTAACTATGTCATGACTGCATTTCAAATAGGGATAGCATTATAGCATACCTAAAAAAAATATATAAAAAATAATCACACTGCTCATACATACATATATGTTATTTTATATATCTACCTATACACATACACACCCATTCATCCTTCTGTGACACCCTTCCTCCAAGCCAGACCTATATATATCAGAGCATCTCAATCAGGAACTCAGTCAAACAAACAAGCTCAATTAACTACACATATAGGGAATATATTCTATGGACGTTAGAGTAAAGTTATTTGAAGAGTATCCTAGTTTCGGCATGGATAGGGTTATTTTTCCCCAAGCTCTGGCATGGTACATAAGTATTCTATACCATGTGAAGACTATAGCCATGCCCAGTCTATAGCCAGGAGCTGGCCAGGAGAAGGTTCGAAGTCACTGCTTGGGAGCGAGGGTGAGCAGGGGTACAGTAATTGTGTTTGTACATTCTTCTATCAGTGTTATTACTGTTGTTGATCTGTGCTCTTCACTATTCTGTTAATCCATGAGTCTTTGTCTCAATCCATGAGTTTTGCCTTTTTCTTCCACTTCTCCCCCACAACTCAAGGGAGGGTGAGAGAGCGGCTGTGTGGTTCTTTGTTGCCAGCTGAGGCTAACCCACAAGAGTCAACCAAAATCTGGACTCTAAGAAGCATGGATACACAGAACTACAGGTAGAGACTTTACATTTGAAAATTAAAGTATTTGTGTTCAAACACAAGCATACAATCATGTAGTACCAGCAAGAAAGGTATCACAATACATATATCCTCACTGAAATACTATCTGAAGACAGAATGCATTTTTACAGTAGTGCAATCGTTTCAGCTTTGAATTGCATTCTTCACATTCTATAAGTCTTAAAAGAATATTTGGTATTAATGTAACTCTAACTTTGAAGTAGGCATAACACTGACCTAAGGAAAATGGCACACACTCCTATTTCTGCCCTAGTGGTCTCCGTTTTGACAGTGTTGCTCTTCTGCAGAATTATGCTCCAATACTGTAACAAAACAGGATGCGCTGCCTTCACAGCTCTCACTCCCTTCTGCAGCCCTGTACCAGACTTAATGCAAGAAGGTAGTTTCTCCCAAAAAGCTCCTGACACTATTGCTTCTTCTGCAGCTTCTTTCATACTCTTTAGCTAGAGTTTAGCACATTAACTATGGTTACTTATTTTGTAGCTCAGAGGTAAGAGCACACCCAGAGGAACAAGGCAAGTATAAATAGACAAAATAATGAAAAGAAATGGTCAAGCAGAAGAAAACAGCTGGATGCCTTTTAACCTCTCTTCCCTCTTACCCATTTTTAAGTTCCCTTCTAGTATTCCCCCTCCCGCCTTCTTTTAAGACCATAGAAGATTTTTCTTGGTGATGAATGAACTGAGGCACACTGAAAACATCAGCTAAAATAGGCATTCAGAAAGACCAAAGGTTTAGGAAAAAAGAGTAGCCACAGTGTTCCAGATCTTGATTCAGAACTCAACTTGCTCATGTTTTTCTGATGTCAGGCTTTGCTCCAGGTTAAATCCAAAACGTTTGCAAACAAGAAAAAACTGCCTCACACAGGCAATTTTAGAATTGATTAAAAGTGAATAGTTTTTAAGAGAATGCTCAGTTGTGGATCTCTTTGCCACATGATATTGTTAGGTTTAACTGGATTAAAGTATGACTGAGCATTCCTATTATCCATTTAAATGCCCAGTTATAAATATTAACAAGAGATGACAGGAGTTCTGAGAAGATTATAAACTGACATGCTTTTGGGCTTAAGCTAATTTTAATGGGGATTTAGCAGAAAAACCCTCCACGAACAGGTAATTTCTATGAAAAACTGTGTCTTTCCAACAGTTTTCTTGTGCCTCAGTGAAAGCAGCTTATACTCAACCATCTCAGTGGCAGTGATGACATAGGAGACTCGCTGATTTTATTACCAAATGGCAAGTTTTGTGTATCAAAAAGCGGAATGCTAATGGCTATATCAGGTGTCACTTAACAGCAGACCATAAGCAAGGGATGTCTGTACAGACAGGAAGTGAAGATCCTAGGTAATATCCACCTAGAATTTTTCTACACAACTACAGGCTGTTAGAAAATACCTGCAGGAACCAACACAGGAGAAATAGCGTGACAGTGAAAGTTGCAGTTAGCGATAGATATTGTAATATTTCTGTTTAGCCTACAATGAGATGCTGTGTTTTGTCAATGAGCCAGAAAGGGTAAGGCCTGAGTCACAAAAAAATTCAGGAAATTAAGGTAGCCTAGACAGGGAAAACAAACCAATTCCATTTGTTCAGGAATCCTGGTAATGGTAGCTCCTGGCTAATCCACAAACACCGAAAACAGGATTGAACTGCACAGATAGATGCAGAGGAGATGACTGCAAGGAAGTCAGAAAGCCCAGGTTAGCTTCATATTTTCCTTTCTACCTCAGTCTCAGCTGATTTTGATTCTGCTACTTCATGCACACGCCTTCAGAAGGGAGGGCATCCCAGCAGGCAGCCTGACAGTAAGAGCACTTCAGAGGCCCAGCCACACATCTCAGAACTCTCTCACTCAGCTCATTCCCCCGCCCCTCCCTCCCCGGGGCTTTGGCTTCAGGCAAGCACATTGGCAACTGCAAGGAAGCCAAGTCAGCCACCAGTGAAGATAACAAGATAACCTCAGATGCACGATGACAGCTCAAACAATAGATGGGCATGGAAACACAACAAACAGCGTTTAAAAAAAATGCCAGGAGAGGAAGCTTGTCAGTTACTTTTATTAAGGGTCCTTGCATTCTAGGTACATTAACAGGTAGACGCTTTTCCAGGGAAATTTCCTGGTCATTTAAATGTTCTTGTTTCAACACAGAGCAGAGTTTCCATTTAAATATAAAGTATCAAGATCACAATTTAGTAAACAGAAATTCACCAGCTATACCATACATATATATAGTTAAAGTACCTGTGATACTGTGTTTCAGTAACAACCAAGAAATAGCTTTTAAGTATAGCTACTTCAGGAGGTGGTGATAATCTAGATGCAAAACCAGACAACCTATCACAAAAGTATCCCCAGTTTATGGTCTGCTGTTAAGTGACTACTGACATCCGATACAGACATAGACATTTTGCTTTTTGATACACAAAACCTATGGGACAGGACATTAAACTACAGTGAGATCAACATAGCTGTGCCGGGACTAAAATCATTAAATTTATCCCCCGAGAGCTAAACTGTCTCTAATGATTTTCCCATGATACTAATATTTGCTGCTGATGTTACATAGAGAGGATTTAGATACAGATCTCATTGTGTGATCACAGGGCAATGAAGATGTATAAAGCGTGCAGCAGCCACTAAAACTTTTCAATCAACTAGTCAGGTGCAAGATTCACATCACATTTGTGTTTCGGGGTTTTTCCTGTGAAATATAATGCCTCTGCATAACCTAGAGAACCAGACTCCTCCTTTATTTCTGTGCATCAAAGTGAGGTCTATTATGAGGCACTTCAACTAAGACCCCTTAAATAACTTCAGTGCCAAGGGTAAGCACCAGATATTTACTCATAGTGACCACAGTCATTTAGGGAAGCAATAATACAAGTCTAGAAACAAAGATTTTACTTTTCTTGTAGCTGCATTAAATCAACTTGTCTTCCAAGTCGTGGTCCCAAAGCCTTTCACACTTTTGTTTTATTCACAAGAAAACTGTCACTATTTTTGAAGGCCTGATTAAGTCTGTAGTTACTGCTGAGTACCTCAGCTTCCTAATCTTTCACTCTGGCTTTAATCTTGGCAAATACCTACAATATTTAAAAAAGCAAAGTTTAATAGAACTTCATAACATCCCTACTACCTGAAATTATTATTTACTCACTAGATAGCAACATTCAGTGAAGGCCACACTTTGTTGGGTTTTTTTTGGGTATCACTACAGAGCTTTCCATCATCCTACCAAAAAACAGTTAGACCATCAGATCTTTGGTGCAACAAGGTCTGTTCTCCTTTTATTTTTCTTTGAATGAAGTGTGTCTAGCATAACAGAGTCCATTCCATGACTGGGGAAAACCAGACTGGCCAATGATAGTGATATTTTTTGACAAATTGATCAACCACTTCTTCAAGTATTATAACAGGACTTGAAGGGAAATAAGACAGATCTTTTACAATGAAAGTATAGTTCATATAGTTGAAAACATACCTGATTTTTTCATTGTGCTAATATTTACTAGAAGTTTGAAGATGAAATGAGAGGATTTATATCATAAAAAATTTAGACTAATAAAGCTGAAAACCTTGCAGTTAAAATGAGATTAAATACTTCAATTTATCAGATTTTCTTAAGGTCATATTTTCTAATTGAAATTACTTGTCAGCGCTGACATAGAACTCGTGTTATTTCTTCATCAATTTGAATTTGCAGTTTTCTGCATAGCATTTTTTTGGCTGTAAAGTTCAGCCCAGATGTAAAGATTGATTGATTAATTTAGCAATGAGAAAGGCCTGACTCATATTTTGACTGATTGCTCAATTTGCATTAGTCATGGTAACAAGTAGACAATCTTATTGATATATCCACAGTACAGTTGGCTCCTCTCTGTGTATACCATGATGTACAAAAGGCAGGAAGAGGCATTTCTGAATATTATCACAAGGAAACCTTTTGGTTTTTAAGGTCAATGCAAATAAAGTTTCTGTATGCGTCACTGGAAAACTTAGATGGTTGAGAGTTCAAACATGAGGACAAAAGAACCCCACTTTATACTGTGAGGGTGACTGAACACTAAGAAAAATATTTGCCCAGAGACTCTGTGGAGTCTCTATCCCTTGAGATAATCAAAGTTCAGCTTGACATGGCCCTGAGCAACTTGCTCTAGGTGACCTTCCACTGAGCAGGAGGGTGGGACCACACAACCTCAAAAGATGTCTACCAGTGTCAGCAGCTCTGTGCTTCTCTTTGGTTCATACATTTTCCTTAGAAGAAAACGTAACAGGTTTCAAACCTCAGGTTTTCCTTACCCAGGCATTTATTGGTTTATGTTAGACAGCCTTTAAATTGCACTGAAACAGATAGCACACTGTCACACTCACAAATGAACAGTTTATACCACAGAACCATTATCCTACTCTTTGGTACTTTTATGGCACCCTGATCCTTGTACTGTTGGCTGCAGAGCAATACAGTTTTACTGAAAAGTGTGGAGGGTATTTCCAACCAATGAGTTCTCTAACATGCTACTCTCCCACCTCCCTATCAACTATTTAAATAGCCAACTAGCATTCAAGAGCTGAGCAAAACAACTAATATTTTCTGCTTACATGGGAATCTTAAAGAGGTGTACCAGTCTGCTACACCCAACAGGATTATCTGAATTTCTAGCTTTGGGAAGCAACTAAGTCTATTTATTTAGTTTGTGGGTTGGGTCTTTTTTTTTTTTAGAAAAAAACAACACATACAAACCTCACATACAATTTCATGCTTTCTAACAGTTTCAGTATTTAACAGAGTCTTCTGTCTCTCACTGAAGAAATTGTATTGTTCTATCTCCATTTCTACTAATTTTGCTGTGGCATTGTGAAGCTTATTTTAGATACGCAAGTATCCAACAGGTCCATGTCCTTCTCATGGTAAGGGCTCCAGAACTGGACATAGTACTCCAGGTGGGGTCTCATGAGGGTGGAGGGGTAACCTGCTCTCCATGCTTCTGTTGATGCAGCCCAAGATGTGGCTGGCTTTCTCAGGTGCAAGTGCACATTGCTGGCTCATGTTGAGCTTCTCATCAACCCATTGAGCATGAACATGTCAGTTCATTTCATAAAGCTTGAGCTGCCATTTAAACAATTCTACAAATATTAGAAATACTACTATTCTACAAAATAGCAGTCACAACCATGGCTTCTTTTCTTTAACAAAAGGAAAGTCAGAAGTCACCTAAAGTTTTCTGTTTGGTTGGTTTCTGAAAGAGATTGGAAGCTGTAGAGCCATGTAGTCTGGATGGATTTTCTTTCTATTCTGATCTCCCTCTACTAAAAAACAAACAACCCACAAACAAATAAAGAAACCTCACTATAACTCAGGTTACTTCCGCAGATGGCATTTATAAGCAAGGTTCACTAGTTAGTAGCTGTGACTATTTTGGTAACAGCTCATGACTCTTACATACACTTGAATGCAACCTCTTGGGATAGTCCTGTCCTTGTTCTGTTTCACTTGCGTATCTTCCACCACATTACAGTTGAAATACAGCATCAGTTGTTATCCAAGTTTTCATATATTCTGTAAACTCTCTAAATAGATATTTAGACTTGATCCAACACCAATACATTTCCACAGAAAGCTGATTAAGAAAAAAACCCACTACACACAAAAGAGCAAGTAAACCACTTTTGTCACAAAAATAAAACACAGTAACATTTAAATACACTGGAGCAGACCACTGAAAATTCATGGAAGTAAAACACTTCAATTTTTGTTTTGAATTTATTTTTTTCATTTCTGATTGTTAGCATTATGGTATGAAGAGGGACACTCAGATTCCCTCTCACCTACCCCTACCATACTGTTTAAATCAATCCTAAATAATTTAGTTTCCTCCTCTGAAAAAAGCATTATCATAAAGAAGTAATCTGCCTGCATTAAGTCCAATAGGAATGCAGACAAGCTTTCAGAGTACAAGGTATGTCACAACATGAAATTCTTTCCACTACACAACTGAGCAAGCTCCTGGAAATTGTGTAGGCCTCAAATACAGGGCTGTCTTTCAGTCAGCTATGCATGCTACTCTTCTTTTTTAACTCAGCTCACAGCCTTTTCACATACACTGTCCACTGCAAATTCATCACTAACCTACTTCATAACTGCACCAATGCCAGAAACACAACACTGATGCTGAATACCCATAATACAGGGTTGTGCTCCAAAGATCTGAGTACCTGAAAAAACAAAACCAAACCAGAAGTTATTTTTAAGTAAAGACTTCTTAAGTGGCAGGGGTGGGGAAGAAAAGAAACATGGTGGGAAATACTAGGCTTTTAAGCTACAAAACATACATTTTCTCCCTGAGCAAATGTGTTCCTGTCACTTGTAAAGAGTCAGTGGTAGCATTTTGTGTTGGAAGAAGTGATCTGGCCCTGGAAACAGATCTACATGAATCAAAGGTCAAAGAGGTAAATCTGTTATATTGCACTTTCTTATTTTTCTTATCACACAATTCCTTGAACTTTTATGTATCTTCTAGAGTGTATGTGCTCAAATGAAGTATTTTGCAGGCCCTTACATAAAAAAACCCACAAAAAACCAAACCACAACCCTTTAATGTTTCCAGAAGACACACACACACTGCACTGTAAAAGTTTGTGCATTCAGAGAATGCAAAAAGAAAGGAGTAAACCCCTTGCTGATACCCGCATTAGCAAAAGCCTATTCCTTGAGTGCCTTTGTCATTTCATGACTAAAACATGGTATAAAAATTATTGGTGCTAAAAATCCACTAAAGAAACTACACTCTTTAGAACTACTGACTGACACCCTATGTGTTCATATGCATGCAAGTATCCCTCAGTTACAAAGCTTTTTTTTTTTAAGAAAAAAAAAACAAAACAAAAAAACAACAAAACAAACCAGCTCTCAGAGGCACCTTTCATCTACTTTATCCTTTTACAAAGAGGTCAGGAATCGTACTATTTCAGTTCTATTCTCAGTTCAGTCACTTCTGCTTTGAGCATCCATGTCTCATCTTGTCTGTTTAGATTTCAGACTCCTAAGTGCATTGTCTATACCTCACATTAGATGAAAATCCAAGAGATTAAGATGCTGGCATTCTCTAGGTAACTTGATAACTTGGTCTGCGCTTGTTGTGAACCACAAATTCCATATGAAAGATATTTCAGCCAGACAAGACAAAACCCAAATGAAGCCAGTATAACTACTATTATGAGCTCAAGACAATTATGAAAACTGCACATAACAAAAGGAGCATTCTATTAATAGCACCATCCAGAGAGAAAGATACAGTAACCAGGTAAAAGATTAAAGTTTAAATATCTAAATAAAGTTTGATGCAGCAGCAAAGTATCAGCCAAATAAGCAACGAGCAACTAATTTGTTAGCCATGCTTAGACCATCAAAAGGATGGCTGATGACAGGCAGCAATACCAATTGCTTATGATGAATATCAGGAAGAGTAAAACCTTGTGGCTAGACATCCTTAGGTTTTTATTTTTTTATCATTTTATGTCATTAAAGTGACACTTCAAACATTTAGCTGAATTCAATATTTTTTCTGCTCACTTTGCTGTGAGCATCATGGAAATTCTTCAGAAATTAGTTGCTATATTGGCATCATCTTTCCTCTTCTTAAGAGGAAACATACTGCTTCATTACTGTGGTTTGTGTCTTATCATACCATCCATTTTTGGTTTAACTGTCACTAACTGGTGATAGCATTTTAAGAGGCGAAGGAATATTAAAGTGAATATTACTGTATTAAATAGTTCTTAAGAACAGAAACGTATATTCGAACTCTAAGACTTCAAATAACTTAAGTTTATTCTAGGGGATTCATGCTTTCCTTTCTATTCTTATAATTTGAGTATGTGGAAGTAAGCCAGGTTAGTATAACCCCTTTTACGCCTCTGCCCAAAAATCTTCAAAACATCTGAACTCCTAACATTTCTATGAACTGCAATGACATACATACATGTTCTGAATCCACAAGCTATTGTGTCAGATATCCCTCTTCAGATTGCATTATTCCACTGACTTTTGACACCTCCATCTGTCACTTAGCTCATCTTCCTCTATTTTGGTTACAAATACCTTATTTGTAACACTAAGGTTAGTGCTCTCCTATCTCTTGGCCAGCCAGTTCCTGCATCTGGATGTCATTCCTTTCCAGGTAGAGCAAAGACCACTGTAGCCACCCTCAAATCCCTTCAGTAGGTTATAACTCATATTTTCCTCCTGTAAGGGCTTGCAAGAACACAACCAAACACACAAAAAAACCCTAACCACAAGCCTTTAATGTATCCAGAGGCATGTACACACAGCACTGTAAAACTTTCTGCAGTCAGAGAATGTGAGCAGAGAAAATGCCTTGCTGAAATCTGTATTAGCAATTAGGCAAAAATTTGCATGCCTTTAAGATGCTGGGGTTTTTTTCAGCAAGTAGCATCTTCTCAGTGGAGGAAGACTGACAGCCAGGTGTACTTGATGCTGTTCTGTGCAGCTACTTCCCTACTGAACCGTGGCCAGAATCCTGGTCTGATTTTCGGAAATTTTAAGGAAACAATTCTGCCTACTTTGCTGGGAATCTGGGCTTCCCTGAAATTACTGCATTGCTGCCTGGTGCAGGGCAGATCACTATGGTGGCAGTGAGAACTTCTGTAGTAAATGGATCAAACAAAAATTTCTGAGCCAGAAGGAATAAAAGCATCCTCTGAGCTCACATCATTCAGAGACAAATGAAAAGCTTAACCAAGATTTCCTGCAAGTTCAGCAGTTCCCTTAAATCCTGTCATTTAGAAAGGGTGGAGTAAAAATCCAGTCTGCTTCTTTGGATACAGTACGGAGTTAGGGAGAGATAACATGGACATTGTTTACTTAATGGACTAGGCACAGATTCTCTAGGGATAAGGGCATAAGGCGGATAGATTGTTTGAGAGCCTGTCAGTCCTAATCCATCAGCCATGACAGAGCTATTGTTGAGAAAATAAATTATTGCAACATACACTGGTAAGGTGAAGTCATGACTTCAGCTTTTCCGTCTCTCCTTCCCAGCGCTCAGCATCAGTCTTTATCTGCTTGCTTATGCTGCATTGGATTACAGGCAGCTTGGAGCTGGCACTTCAGGCTGGCCAGAATTACTGCTAGTGTTTCACTAGTCTATAAAGATGATTCTTGAATCTCTAGGTCAGTGTAAATGTTTGCCTGTCATCATCACAGCAACAGTTAAATAAATGCTGTATACAGAAGAACTGGAGTTCCGAGTACCTTTTCACTTATTTACAAGTTATATAACTCTCTAGTTATAGATCCACTGATGCTCCTGATGGACTACTCAGTCTTGCACACACAACTCTCATTCCAGCAGGAATTTGCTGTTTATTATTCCCTGGAGAGCAAACTAGTAGATCTAATGAGAATCCTAGGCACCAAAAATCAGGTGAGAAATAGGAAGTCAATGATGGAGGTGACATAATGAAGCATATAATAGAGCTCACCATAGTTGAAGGCTCCTAAGAGTGTCAATGCTGATCCATGCACTCTTTGAAAAACAAAATAACTCTAAAGCTTGAACTGTCACCAAGTTTTTAACAAGTTTTCACTGAAACTTGCCAATCAGCAGAGCAAGACACTTCAGTGATGGACTATGCTGTACTTCTATGTGAAAATCAGCATTATTACTGAGACAAGAATTTTAGTAGAAACCATGTTTTACAAAAACCTCAGCGATAAGTGTAAAATCTGATTATAAGTTGCAATGTACATTAATGTTTTCCATAAACAAACATCCAAGAAGTAAAACATATGCTAATGCAGAAAAAGATTTTACACCCATACCTGTCAAAAAGAGACAGAAAGAATCTGAAGAATTCTGAAAAAACTCAAGGCCTTTATGGAAAGCACATGACTTCTAAAAAACCCCGAAGATCAGCTAGAATCCAGGATTTCATTTGAGATTTTACTCCCGTTCTGGTGGGTTATCAGAGCAGAAGTGTCTCTTTACTATTTTATGCGTGCAATCTATCTAGAAGGTGGAAGACCGAGTTTTTCCCCCCAAGGTAAAAAAAATATAAAATAGTACTGAATAACATAGTGTCTAATAAAGCCAGACAGTGGGGCAGTCCCCCTACCACAAACAGGAATAGATACAAGACCCGAAGTTTATGAATGTCATAAATAAGCATTTAAGAACACCACAACAATTTAAAAATATTCCCTTCTGGTATTTATATTTTAAAAGATTGAACACATACATGCATTTTTTGTTTTGTCACTTGTAGAAAGAAGATGGCAATATTGTAATGGAAGATTACATTCTGTCTTGCCTAAAAGCTCCAGAAACTGCTTCCCTCAAGCTGCTTTCAATCTGCCTTGTACAAACAAGATGGAGTCTTGAATTGAAAAATAAATTAAAAAAAAATAAACTATCAGAAAAAAGTAAAAGATTTAACATTCAGAAAAAAGTAGTGCTGAGCTGCTCCTTACTAGAAAGGCAAGAATTTCTAGACTTCATGACCCTAGTGTTATAGCAACATCAGTAAAAAAAAAAAAATCTGAACTCTGTACAGAAATACAGTCGGAATAAAGTCAGTAAGTAGATGAAATGCAACGACGAATGTTTAAGAAACTGACCTATGCTATATATGAACCACTGTTTTCCACCAAACAGAACTGCAACTTACCGCTGCTAAACTTGGCCCATAACACACTGATGCATAACGTCAATTTTAAATCTGCTGAGCTTTCACATGTAAAAGTATAGATCAGTAATTCCACACCCACTCATGAAGACAATATTTCTCCATTAGCTTAAATGGATATTGGATTAAAGTCCAAACTCCTATTGTATTTAGGTTTCCTCACTGAAATCTTAAGCTCTAATTTTTTCCCCTTGAGAGCTTTTTATTAGTCAGAATCATACAGGACAAATTATGAACCCTGCCACATACACATTTTGAGCATAGGCAATTCAACAATACTGCATTATTTTGTATAAAAGCCTAAAGCAGAAACTTTGGCTCATAGAGCATGTAGCTGAATCTGAACCTCAAACATCCAACTCATAACTGCTGCTCTTCAACTTTATGTTAATGCTTTCTCCAGTCAGCACTCTATTACATTTCATGCCTGCAGAAACATTATAGTCTTATCATTGCACTGTAGCTTTCAGTCACTCTGGTAACTATGCTGACAATATATCATGTCTGAAAGTAAAGAATGCCTCAAACCACAACATACAAGCTTTGAAAATGGGATTTGAATATCCAAATATATGGCAGATTTTGACTGCTTATGAAATGCAGTAATTTTGAAGGAATAAGGTTGTATCTTAAAAAACAAACCAAACCAAAAACTACTACCTTGACAAAGTGACAGATGAATCAGAACTACCCAGCTTCTCAACTCCAACAGAAGCAAATACTGAATAGAGCAAACTGGAACAACAACAAAAAATGTCATCGTGCTTGTTAGCTCACAATAAGGCTTAAACATAGTTTTTCTTCTTGAATCTAAATCACTGTTAAGGAATACAAGTATAATCTTAGTATTTCTGTGTTTTGCAGGTGCTCACAGAAATAGCATAGGACTGATCTGAACGAGAATAGCCGAGACTTCCTCTTGCTCCTTCATATAGGCAATCTTAGGGACTGAATATGCATGTCGAGTCACGTGCTATCGAATACATTAGATTAGATGACAGGGTAGGACCTCTGAACTACCTGAGCAAACCTTTTATTTTCTTATCACCTCCAACCCCCCTGCTTCTGCCACACCACCAGCTGCTGCTTCTCCTAGAATCAGGCACAGGGAGTTGCGGCAACTGCAGAGATGCTGTGGGGTTAAGTTTAAGACTATGCAGGTGGCAGCACCACAGCAAAGCAGCAGGAGCTACTGCAGGTCAGAGCAAAAAAAAAACACTTCCTCCAGGAATACCTACCCTGTACC
Source organism: Gallinago undulata (assembly GCA_026546715.1). Lineage (NCBI taxonomy): Eukaryota > Metazoa > Chordata > Aves > Charadriiformes > Scolopacidae > Gallinago > Gallinago undulata. Next base: position 44,229,015 of record JAOTQQ010000032.1, read on the forward strand.
CTTGCATGAATGCACACACAGTCAAAAAAAACCCAACCAACGCTGCAGCTAAGTACTTCAGAATGAGCAGAATGTTAGCATCTCCTACACTATCTAGGAAGAATATTTGCTTAATTTTTCAAAGATAGCCTGCACGATATCCTTACCATATTCAGGATTTTTAAAAGCCCCAAAGTTCTCTAGTAAATCCACAATAAATTTCATATGAACATAGAGCAAAGGTGAAGGATATGTAAAATCATACAGCTGTTTGACATAATGCAGAGAATAGATCCGTAGCAGGATTTAATCTTCTGCAATAAAAAATGTTCGTTCAATAAACACACCTGCTGCATATCACTTTTGGTGATGAAGAGGACTTCCATGCAGAGTATATGCAAAGATGCCAGTCTATTAAGTTGTCTTAAAATATCGGGTTCCAGGTATCCATAAAAAGAAAATTGAGGCAGTCATAGGAACCAGAGATCTCTTTACAACTTTTGTCCCATATAGATAATAACAGTAAGTATTGGAACCTTTGTGTTCAGTGTAGTTATCACACATTTATGGTTACAGATGGATAATACATACTTCATAAAGTTGTTTAAATTAAAAATATTTAAAATGCCTTTCTTCAGGGAAAACTATGTGCACCCTTTCTTTTCCATAGATTTCCACGAGCAAAAGGCTCTTTACCCTAAATAGCACTGTAATAAACATTTGTCATAACAAAGAAAATGCACTGGATCCATCCTTAGTTTTAACTACCACAGCAGAAGATTTGTCACAAATGCATTGTTTTCCTCATCCTCCACACGTTTTGGAAGTCAGCTCAAGAATCTGCCCCTTCTGTTGCATTTCTCCTCAAAAAATCAAACTACTGATTGATCAGTAAGTTAACAAACCCTTCATTGCTTTTGGAGGCATAAAGGTAAATATTAGGTAGTGGCTGTTATGAAGCTCTAACAAGGCACACAAGGAAATACAGATTTTATAAAACACACAGAGCTTGACTTCCATATTTTATATTCAGAAGTAGGAACTTTAAAAAGATGAATCAATTTTTCCTTTGCTATCATCCAACTCTATATACCAAGAAACAGATTTTATTACTTTGTCGGTAGAAAATAGCTTTCTTACAGTGATAAAAAGATAACGTCATACAAAACTTTGCAAATGCACAAATTGCTACCTGACCCAGCACAGATACGGTCCCTAAGTAGAGAATCTCAAGGGCCAAGTTGTTTCAAGTATTACAGAGAAAGGGAAAAGGATTTAACATGACATATAGCAAGTTCCAATGTATTACTACTAACCTCTTTGAACCTCTTCTATCTAGTGTAAATTATAAATGACTTTTTCACTGATCAGAATGACAATCTGGGAGCTTTATTATATCCCACACAGTTTAGTTTCCCGTCTGGAAAATAATCCACTCAATAAGGTATGGAAGGACTTGAAGGAAAACAAATAATAATTTAATGCAGGATACCCAATAAGAAAGCTTTAAGCATAAAGCTATCCATATGTTAAATTTAATAGTCTAGCAGTGTTTCTCCCCAGTTTTAAAACCCCAACACTAATTCAGTATTTAATCTCAAATGACCATGTCAGACCGTATAATCAAATCATGCTAATACAGCACCACATCACAAACGACCATATCAGACTTCACAAGCAAAGTTACAGCCCTTTTTTTCCTTTCTATGTTACAGGAAAGGTCATAAATAAGAAGGGAACAAACAGGTCAGCCTGTGTGACATCTACTAATTTGCAGGATTCCACTACTCAGCCGAAAACCTATCTAATCTAAACCACTACTGAAGAAGCATAGGGACAGTGAGTCACCTATTCACTTCTACAATACAGGCTGCTCCCAAACTGGGGCTGCTCCCAGTGGCAGCGACTGCATCTACTGATTTAAAAAACAAAAGCAAAACACAAAACGCCAAACAAACCATGCCACAGAAATCCCACCAAATAAACAAACACTCACAGAACACAACAAACTACACATACTAAACCTCACCTTCAAACAAATAAACAGCACCACACTACACAAATCTATTTCAGAAACCAGGTTTTATGGTCAGCCCAGACTGTGGTACCTCATATAAAGAGAATTTGGCTACCTCTCAACATCACCCTGCTGCATCTTGCTTATGGCACCCAGTAGGGATGGCTGGAGGTGGATGTGACCAGCACAGGGCAGTTCACGGCCTCCTCCCACACAGGTCACGCTCCCCCCTCCCTAAAAGCCTGCAATTTACGCCCTGTACATTCCTCCCCTTGCCTCTGCAAAACATAAACATTCAAGAACTGTTTAAACACACAACCATTACAAGCTCTACTTCCAGTATCAACACAGCCTTAATATAAGCACAGAAAAACTGTTTACATGCTACTGGCACCTCTGTTTGTTAGCAGCCCAGCAAAGGGCAGCCACAGGCCCTGCCTGGCCCCAGCGCTGCCCCCACGCTCCAACACAGCCTCTACTAGGGGCACCTCGCTTCACTTACTACCAATTAATGTGAACTTTTAATTAATCATTTGGGTATCGAGGGGGGAAAAAATAAATAAATAAACAAACACTTATGGAAACACCCTTCCTCCGGCTCAACCCCAGCCCAGCAACTTTCTTGTCCCTTTCTAGTCTTACCTTGTTGTCACTGGGAGTTACGCTCAGCCCACGTCTGTCCCTTCCATGCGGCAACCAGCAGCGCAGGGCGTTTAAGTCCGCAAATAGCCATTTCTACCTGCTGCTCCTGGATCCTTACTCCTTTCCATTGTGTTCCTTGCCTCTTCCTGCTCCAGCACATGCCATAGCACCTCAGAGTGTCCCATAGCCAGCCTGGCACAGTCCCCTACGGGCTGCAGTCCCTCTGGGACACCCCTACTTCAAGAGGCTAGAGGTCCCCCAGGGTTGCAGTGTCCCTGCCCTGGGGTGAGTCATCCACAGGCCAAAACCCCCTCAGAGGGCAGCCCCTCCTCTAGCATGGAGCATACCACCTGCCCTCAAAAAAAACACCCAACCACCTGAAACCGTGAATTTTCACACATCTGCTCCCTGCAGCAGTTAACTGCCCATTATTGCATGCACCTGAGCAGCAGCACCACGCACTCCTGTGAAGTTTTGGAGTGAGAGGAGGTCTTCCCACCCCGCTCAGAGGCTCTGGGAGCAGCTGTGACTGGCACAGTCGCACTTCATGGCCTCCTCCCGCGCTCACACAGCTCCCTGCTACTGAAACACTGGCATTTATGCCCAAGACACTTTCATACAATCCAGTGTGACGTTTTCCCGTGTAACATAATGCTCCTTGGGACACTCAATAAAATGAATAAATAAGTGTTATCACTTATCAGGCAGGGAACAAAAAAAATGCTGCAAATAGAAGCTAGTTCCAAAATAGCTTCTTTAGAGCTGCCAGGGTCCCATATGCTCTCCCAAACTAATAAATAATAAATGAAATACAAGCGTTGGAGGCAGCAGCAAACAGCGTGATTATGCTGAAACCTCTGAAATGACAGTGCAGAACATCTGCAGGTGAATCCCCTTTCAGTGATTGTACTGGGGCGGTCACCATCTGTCTGAAGCAGCCTCCCGCCCACAAAGCACGTGGTTTACCAAAGTAGGGAACGGTGAAGCACAAGGAGAAGTGAAACAGTTCATCCTGCTATACCAAAATATTGTTGGATGTGACTACAGTGCTGTAAAGAGGCTGAGGTACATGTAACAAGTTCTGCAGCCATTATTATTTAAATGACAGTGACAGATAGTTGGGTACCTCTATTGAGTGGCTGTGGCAGGGTTTTGGTGGTGGTAGAAGCTGCAAGGAAGTCTGTGAAAAGCACTTAGGGGCTGCCTCATGCTGGACATAGCTGGTTCCACAATGGTCCCACCATAGGACACTGCTGAATCTGTGAGTGATGCTGGTGATGCCTTTGGGGAAAAACACAGAACATTCTGGACGGGTGGAGAAAAAAGGAAAAGAGTAAGGAACAACAGAAAGAACATCAAGGTCAGAGAAGGTGGAAGAGCGTACGCCATCTCAGAACAGGTATTCCCCTGCAGCCTGTGGAAGAGCCTGCAGCCGAGCCAATGGATATTTCCTGAAGGAACTGCTGCCCACAGAAAGTCTCTGCTGGAGCAGATCTTTTTCCACAAGACTGCAGCTGGGGGATAGTCCATGCTGGAGCAGGAGAAAAGTGTGAGAGAGCAAGAGGAGCTGCTACTGACTGACTGTTCCCCTCCTTTTCCCTCTCTCTGTCTGTGTGGGGACTGGAGTGAAATTGAGCTTGGAAGAGGGGAGAGGGAAGGTGGTGGTTTAATATTTGGGTTTGTTTCTTGCTGCCCAAATCTAGTTTAACTGGCAATAAATTAAACTAAGTTTCCCCAAGTTGAGCCCGTTTCTCCCATGACTATAAGTGATGTCCCTCTATCTATCTCAACCCATGAGCATTCTCATCTAATTTTCTCTTCCATTCTGCTGAGGAGAGAAGTATAAGTGAGAAGCTGGGTAGGAATTTGGCCCTTAACTGCAGTTAACTCTCCACAGGAGGACTTGAGATCTCATCTGCAATAAGAGGAGTCCATAACGGGACAACTAGTTAAAAAAGAAAAAAAAAAAGGCTTTTAAGAACACAAAGCACAGTGCTAAGCTGATGATATGTTGTCCAGTCAACAGGCAGAGAAAATGTTCCTTGCATGAATGAAATAGCTATTTGTATTTAAATCTATAAAGCACATCTATTTTATGCAATTCTAAATATAAAAAAACATTACATCTAATCTGTTCAATTTATAGCACCTAGATGGCTTTTCATCCTTCTCTTGTCTGGACTATTAAAATATATAACTGTAATAAAATAATATCTATGAGGGTTAATATTCACCACAGAGATACCGCTGCATCACAACTTGAGAGCAGAAAACATTGAAATTACATGATATTTAAACGCCACCTCCTCAGAAATTAAATTTTATATTATTAATACATAAGAGAAGCAAAAACAGAGCAAAAATGTTTGCTTAGATATCTCTGCAGGGACCAGATGTATAATGCGAGAGAAAATATGGTCCAGTGGATGGGATTAATACTGAACTTAGAAAAAATGAGTTTAAGTCTCTTATGAGCCCTTCAGTGATTTTGTGGAACTCCTATAGGTCTGAGTTATTCCCCTAACTGATGATCATAACAGAGGGATCTATTTAGTCAGGGCACCTCTGCCCTCAGCCAATATGGAGAAGCACCAGGTAACATGTCACTGCCATGGGCACAAATGACAAGGTTAATATTGTGGAGGCTGCAGTGGTGCTCTGTGTGGGAGGAAGCCTTGTGATGGTCACAACTGCTGGGGCACGATCACCCCTGATGGACAGCAGCCATGAGTAATCCATGCAGTGACATCCCCTGCGGGTCTGTGGACATCAGTGTCATGGCATGGACACTAAGCAACAGTGCAACAGGAAAACCAGTAAGTGGCAAAGAGTGCCTCAAAGACAGGATCATACATGTCCTTGCCTTTTGCACCATACTTCAATGGAAGAATTTAGGTGGACTGAGTGTAACTTGCAGCAAAACTAAGGAAATCTGAAATTCAGGAGTTGCAAGGGTATGTGTCTTAGTTTTTCTTTAAAAGTGTGTGTCATTCTTCTTCTCAGTGCTGGAATCAGTGATCGGATGTTTGTGTTGATTAGCAATAAATTAAGTTAAATACTATTACTTGAGGCTATTCAGCCTGCAGCAGTAACCCCCAAAGAGGCCTGGGTTAATTCATTATCTGCCAGTACTGCACAGTAAAAGCAATGGGGGAAACGTATGAAAAGTGAGGCAGATTTGAAGTCTCCTAGTAAAAAACTTCCACATCAAATCAACAGTATTCCTGTTTAAGGAAGGGCAGTGATAACCCAATTCCACTGGTTCAGCCTCTCTCCGTAGAACAGAACAGAGCAATTTAATGTCTTTCACCACTTCTCTAGAAAATTACTGGATCCAGGCGTTTTTGTCCTGTAATGAACAAGTGAATGTGCCCAAAACTATTGTTTTTTTCCCAGCACCCAAGACTGCCAAATGTCTCAGTGTCCTTTTTTTTGGGGTGGGGAGAAGAGAAGAGTATGGAAGCTAGAACAGAGAGAGAAATGAGTCAGGAAACAAGAATCAAATCATCAGGTGGCAGGAACTCATCTACTGGAAGGAGTCCTGATGTTTTATTGATATAAAGAAAACTACTGGTCTACCGGCCTTTCCCACAAACCTTACAGACAAAGAAAAAGCCTGTCTCAATCCACCCATGAAGAAGAGCATGCTGCGCTCAGCGGTCTGTGGTCATCTAAAAGTCTTTATAAAAAGGACTCTTGTCCCCCACTGCTTTGCAGAATACTTAGCAAGGAGCCACAGCAGGCTGCCAGCATCCTGCGACAAAATACTGTCTGAAAGACAGGCAGTGCTGAAAGAAATCTTTTTCTTGTCTTCAAAATTACTGTGCCTCTGTCAGCACTTGTCCACAGCCAAGAAAGAATCTTACCCAATTTTTTATTCAATTTTGGCATTGCCTAGGGATGAGGGCTCTCTGCCCAAGAAATGAGGCAGCTGGCCTGGTAAAGCGGTAAAGGGCACTGGCCATGAGCACAGTCCTTAGCTGTTTGTCCATGGACCTCATGCTTTTCTAATAAATGTCTGCAAGCCACAAGCTCTGGTCTCTGTCAGACCTTGATCTCTGCTGGAGCTGGCTTTAGAGGATGTCCAAAATGGGTTTGAAAAAGTTCCTAGACATATATTTGCTGAATACATAAACCATGCCAAAATACTGCATGTCCTTGAACTCCTCTGTTTCCAGACAGGAAGGATGGAATCCTGATTCTTCTGAGATTAGAAGGCCATTCTCATTTTATAAAAGCTTGAATTTGTTTTGGAGGTTTAAGAAGCTTCTCTCCCTTATAGCTGCTCAAAAGAATTTACAGTGTTTGTGAGAGGGTAGATTATAATTATCCAATCTTCAGTTATTTGCTTACCCAACCCAGTTTTGTGAGGAAGGCAAGGAAAGAGCAGAACAAACCTTGGTTTCAGTCAAATCCAATGGTCTTTCATGTAACATATTTTTATATATTATGTATTCCTGAAACCTCTACACACATTTTCATGTCTTATTTCTGAGACTGCCTAAGAGGAAATGAAACTTCAAGCAAGCCAATTTGTACTTTGTTCTTTGTACTTAGTTAGCAGTGTTAGAAGTGGGGTACTAAGCTGAGGCCAGGGCTCAAAGGTGAGGAAAGCACTCTCACTGGAAGTCAGAGAGGTTTAGAGATCCTGTCGCTCAGCTATTTGTTGGATATACATTCCTATTCTCACCAAATTAATTGGGTTAGGAAGACTTTTCTGTCCCATCTGGTTGTGCCCTTGTCATTAGAAAAATCACCCCAGGTTGCTCCAGTCATGGATGAAAATCATACATTACTAATTACAAAAATCTGATTTCAGATTTTCATATCAGTAAAGAGATACCTGAATCTCTCCTCTCTTTCCCATTTGATGACACATCATTTCTTCTTTCAACTTCTCCTCACTTGGAATAGATTCTGGGCAGTGTGAAAATCATATTTTTTTGGGCTTTGAATCTCTTTGAATCTCTGTTTTTTTGTTGTTTTTTTTTTTTCTTTGAAACTGTTTTTATAAGATAGACTGAAAAACAAATTAAAAGAAAGTGCAATACAGGATGGAAGCACTCAAATAATCCCTGGTTGTCATTTCTTTTTGCACTAAGCTAAGATGAGAGGACAGCAGAAGACCCTGAAATACAAAGATACATAGGATGTGACTCTGTGTGCAAGTGTGTATCACAGAGTTAGGAGAGTAATTTAAAAATACATTTGAAAAAGTTCTCCAAATCAGGACTAGATTCAGAAATATTATAATATCCAATATTAATATTTCTCAGTAGACATAGGTGGCAAGATACTAAGAAATCTGGAGGTTTTGTTCTTTTTCCTGTTTTCAAGAGAATATTAAAGCCAAATTTTACTTTGAAGAATTTAGGTCAGTACAAAAGTGTATTAACTTCTGTTTCTGCTTGCATGAAATGGTGCAAAATCTCAGTCTTTCTGCCTTTTATCTGTGTGTAAAACACAGAGATTATGTTATTGCACTGTAAAGACACCGTAAGCTATGAAACAAAGCAGGTGATTATAGAATCATAGAATCATGGAATCGTCCAGGTTGGAAGAGATCTTTTAAGATCATTGAGTCCAGCCATTAACCTAACACTGCCAAAAACACCACTAAACCATGTTCCTAAGCACCACATCTACATGTCTTTTAAATACCTCTAGGGATGGTGACTCAACCACTTCCCTGGGAAGCCAGTTCCAATGGTTAATAACCCTTTCTGTAAAGAAATTTTTCCTAATATCCATCCCTGGATATTTTTCCTAATATCCACCACTTATGACCAGAGGCCAACTGGATTTAACTCCATTCATTACCACTCTTTGGGCCCAGCCATCCGGACAGATCTTTACCCAGCAAAGAGTACTCCCATCCAAGCCATGGGCAGCCAGTTTCTCCAGGAGAATGCTGTGGAAAACCATGTCAAAGACTTTACTAAAGTCTAGGTAAACAACATCCACAGCTTTTCCGTCATCCACTAAGCGGGCTACCTAATTGTAGAAGGAGATTAGGTTTGTCAAACAGGACCTGCCTTTCATAAACCCACGCTGACTATGCATGATTACCGGGTTGTCCTGCATGTGCCACTTAATGACTCTAGTTTTGAGAGAACATATACACAGAACAATTTTTAATGATTCAGTATGGACACTGATGGTGATCTCATCTGTTTTGTTCAAGGCACTGAACTCAGAATTTTGTTAGCGTCTTGGTACAGGAATGTTTTCCTCCTGTGGTCTGATACAAAACGTAATCTAGGGTCTTTTGGTTGTTGCCTGTTGATATTCTGTGCCTTCTGTTTATAAGTTTTATTCACTTTCCTATCAGATCCTCATTATCTTAGACAGACTTCCAGGCCTGGGATAAGATAGTGAGCCATGGCTGGAAACTTTCATTGTAATTGAAATACAAATGGAAATTTGACATGCTAACAAAACCAGAATAATTTTTTATTAGCAACAAATTATTTAGTAATTTATTGGCAATTAATAACAAGTATGTATTAATTTATTGTTAGTTAATAAATTGTTATTAATAACAAAGTAATAATTAATTTCTTGTTTATTGATTATTTATAAATTTATAATTATTTTGTTAACATCATTGTGGTCTTCTCACAGTCTTTTCCCATAACATAAAATTCCAGTGTTAGCAGTCTTTACAATTCTATTTTTGTTTTTCCTCTCATCATATATTATGTGCCAGGTTTTCTTTTTTTTTCCTTGGAGAATGGCAAAAATTGCAGAGGCTGTATGCTATTTAGTTAAATTGCTCTAGGTAATAGAACAGAGAGTCAGAATTCTGTTAAACACTGACAATTTTTGAAACAACAAAAGAAATAAACTTTGTGACAAATACAGATCCAATAAATAGAACTGAAGTTCCATTAAAATTTCATTAGGCTATTCAGCCATACTCTTCACACTCCATTCCTTCCCTTCATGGGCTAAATCAGATGTTAATGCACATATATTTTTGACAGATTTTTATAACTTTGCTGCTTTTTAGAGATTAAATCTGACAAGCTGGCAGACCCATTCTATGGTTGGGAATATGGAGATGGCAATAACAGGAATTATTTTAGGCAGGGGAAGCTGCGTTAATAATGAAGAGCAGTTTTCAAGTAAAGCAGAAATTAGTGAAGTGCATTAAGAAATTCTTTAAAGTCTAAAAGCATTGCCTCTTTACCATTTCAATAAAATCATAGTAAATTTCTATGAAGAGCTTAATGACAGAACCATTTGCTGTTGCAGTAGCTGTAAAGAAAAATGACTTAATGAACATGAAGACATAACTAAAAGTTGCAACAATAACTGTTAATATAAAAACCAGTTTTTCCCAGGCCAGGGAACTTAAGTTTTGTTTACTAACATTATAATTTATAAACTCTTACACAACCTTATTACAAATAAATAATTACATTGAAGAACAATTCCATTAATTTCCTGAAGCAAAGTTTCAAAGCTGAATGCAGGAAAGCTAGGGAATACTAGAATTAACACAGACTTGAGTTTTGCTCCTATAATTTTTCTAGTGCTGTTTTCCTCTAAGTAAAATGACAATAAAAATTTCTCTGTGTGGAGAAACACTAATGCCCTCAGGAGTGGTCAGTAGGGCTAGAAGCTTTACCTCCACTGTCTGCCCTACATTTGCCCTTGTGAACTTCATTAGGTTCCTCTTCACTCAACTCTCCAGCCTGTGCAGATCTTGTTGAATGTCAGCACAGTCTTCTGGTGTATGGAATTATTTCTCCCTAGGAAGAATAATACTTAGCTAAGTATTGCTTTTGCCCAGTGCCTCTCTCAACTTCTGGAATCTTTGGCAGGGAAAGAAAAATCTTTTCCCTTCCCACTCTGAAACCGCTCACTGACTTCCAATCTTACTGGACTACCAGAAGAGAAAAATCCAAGACCTTTTTCACCTAATGAGTTTGATTTGGTTTATTTCCCCCAAGCCCCTTTTTTTCTAAAGCAGTCTTTCTGAGAGTCCCCCAATTCTCAAAGTATAGGATCCATCGTACCTAGCTGTAGCAATGTTAAATTTAAGAGTCTGTTGATCTCCATCCACTGTAATTTTCCAAAGAGTTAGTTATCCTCCCCCAGTATCCTCAGGATGAAATATGCTTAGGTAGTGTTTCCCTCTCTCCATAGAGCTAAGAAGCTGTAAAAAAATATTAGACCAGATATTTAGCTTTTAAATGATTAGTGCTAAGCTGAGATAATTTCTCAATTTTTCTGCACCCAGTTATCTCTTAAAATTCTCTTACAATTCTCTCTTACAATTCTGTCTTACAATTCTACTACCTAAGTAGGATTTATAGGAAATCCCTAGTTGTGGTTTAGAACTCCCGAAGTATGATTCCTTTCTTAACAAAGGAAACTTACTTTCTGCTTATATTGTCTTTAGAAACACAGGACCATTTTAGCTGAAATCTTCCAAGAGGTTTTTAGCTCAATGAGGACATTTAGCATGCAAACCCGTCGATTTGAATTATTTAGGTTTGTCAACCAAAGTTCCATATGGCCAAAATTGAGATCTTGGTTTTAGAAGATAACCTTGGAAATACCATGTTAATAATAGTGAGGAACAAGTCAGATAGATAGCATGAGTTAGTTATGGACATGGAAAAATGTCATTTCCCTACCCAGTCATTAAAATTGCAGCCAGTTATAACATTCATTTGTTAGTGGTAGAAAGTATTAATTACTGGCTAAGAGCTCTATTATGCACTTTTTAAAAGGTCTAACCAAAAGCACATCAAATTCAACAGCAATGCTTGAAATTACTTTGTTGCACATTTTTAGAGAAAGAAAAGAGACATGTCACTGTACAGCCTGGAGAGAACACTGAAATCCTTAGCATAGATTAGCAATTAGGGGAGAAATAACTTTGTATTTCCAGTAAAATATCTATTCCTGACCAATCCCATTTAGTCACATATCCATTTAGCAAGCAAAGCTGGTTATTTCCTGAAGGCGATCAGTGATGTGAGTTGCAGTTTCCTAAACTCCCAGTTTTGAATCTGCACTAGGGAAGGATCTAAACCCATAGCTATAGACCATAGACAGAGAAGATTATTTTCCTTTTCTCCCTCATTTCTTCTTCTCCATAGCACACTAATGTATTCCATAGAAGGTATATGCAAAATTGTTTTTTCTCCATCTACCTATGCATATTATTTAAGGAAAGAGAATAGTTCTTAAGGAGTAGATTCTATACTTTCGTATAGAATTTTCTGTCCTCGCTCCATAGAGGGAGGCTTTTCAGAGCTGGCTTGTATTTTAACCTAAATAAACTGATGCCCTACAAAGACAATATCTAGAGGTAGCAAAATTTTTTGCTGTTGCCCCAGATGTTCAGCTTCCAGCTGCTTACGACTGCTGAATAGGTTTTGATTCACAAACAGGCAGTATTGACAGTAATCCCTGACAAAACCATTACTTCATATCAGACATTTGCAGCACATAAATCCTGTTCTCCAAGGAAAATACATTACATTTTCCCCTTTATATACCCATATACTGCATACTGTGTAATATCATTCCCTCATAAAGAAATTTAATAAAACAAGAACATGTAGCCATAACCTGCTTCCATCAATGTGTCCAAATACATCTCACTTACACATCACTGGGGATATGGACAGATAGAATGAGCAGTTGCAATAACGGCAAAAATTGCACAGACTTGTCCGCTTTCTGAATGGACAGGTTTCAATTTCCACCTCCCAGATTTCATGTGATCAGCATTGTTTCTCCAGGAAGTTTGCTGATTCTCAGTAGGACTTTAATATACAATTTATTAAGCCACCTCTGTAAATTCTGCTGAGTACTCAGTGGAAACCTTAAGCCTTTTCTGTAAATCAGGAATTTGAGCTTCTAAATCATTGAGACTCCTCTGAAGTCTGGACCAGGTACATACAGAAACAGAAATTGCACAGTGAGTCAAAGATTAGAATAGGAAAAAGAGGTGTCACTGATCAAATTAGTGGGTCAAATTTAAAGATGGACAATGAACCAAAGACAAATGCATGTCTTCTCTATTGCACTGATGTGTCAATTTCAGACTTTTGTTATACATTTTAAAATGAAACATAGGTTTCAGTTATTATTAAAGGATTAGTATCTCTACATATGAGTAAACAGTGCATAAAATGGATGATAAACACTTACATTAATGTATATTCATAAAAGTACTTGGCCTGAGAGACAATGTGCTAAAACGAAATACTATTTTGCCAGTTGATAACTTCAAGCGATGAGTGTGTGTTTTGTCTGTGTGGAGAATGAACAAAGGAAACCAGAAACAATTAAACTGGAAATTTTAAATAAAAAAAATATATTTTCCCACCAGGTACAAAGTCAAGAGGCTCATCCATTTTTGTGGTCCAAATAATTTTTACCCTCCCTTGTAAGATGGTGTGAGTTCATTACTCTGTGAGATTGACCCTCAGCCTATGGAATTCAAAAGAGAAGATTTTGATTGGCTTCAGCTAACTTTGAAAAAAATACACAGATAAAATTATTTTATACTGTTTACCAGATATAGAGGAGAAAGAAGCCTAAGTGCATAGAACAAATTTACCAATGGCTACTAATTTTGTAACAGAACTCCCTCATATCTTTGAGCAGGGATGTATCTTCAAACAGTAATAACTCAGACCACACGATCATAAAAAGTCTAGAAAGAGTTAAGTGTAGTGCAGGGATTTGCAGACAGTCCCTATACAACAAGGAACATCTTACAGAAATAAGTACGTGTGCTGCTAACAAGACTGATGTTCCCAACTAACAAACCTTTTGTGAACCTCTCTTATTCATCACTTGAAGACTACCAGAAACCTTGTATGACAGACTACATATGTACAAACCCACTTATCACAACTCTTTTAAAGAAAAAGAGAAATACATTAGTTATGAGATTCAGCTATATGGACAGTTAAGCAGTATCCTTTAGATTGAATCAACGGGTAATCTGATGCTGAGTCATACACTCCCTCTTCCTCGTAACATTTGCATTAACAATCAGAAGGATTTATAAAACAGCTCAGCAAGACATATCTGAAAACATCACCTGTCTTAATGAAGGACATTGTATTTCATAGTTGGAGCTCCAAATATAGCATAATTGCAACAGGTTCTTTGGGAGCTCATGTGGCAAAAAATCTGTGTTCATATTTTGTACTCCCTGAAACTTTTGGAATCATAATCAAACCATCTCCCATTGGCTTATTTTTAGAGGTTTCTTTCTATGGTAGATATTTCGTCTTTCCTTTCCATACTTATTCTTTTATGCTACTTGCCCCTCCCAGTCTGCCTAGCCAGAAAAGCGGAATCTCATCTGCTCCTGATAGTGCTTACCTTGTTTTTGATTTTGCCAATCATCCTTCATGTGTATTAGGCAGGATGTCCAGGCTATTTGCAGTACCTTGTGCTTATCTTGTTCTTTGCTTGGCACCTTTTTTATCATTTGGGTGTCTTCAGTGTTTCCACCTTTAGTCATCATGAGCCAGCAGTGTGCCCTTGTGTCCAAGAAAGCCAATGGTCTCCTGGGGTGCATCAGGAAGAGTGTGACCAGCAGGTCGTGGGAGGTTATTCTCCCTCCCTACTCTGTCCTGGTGAGGTCCCATCTGGAGTACTGTGTCCAGTTCTGGGCTCCCCAGTTCAAGAAGGACAGGGAACTGCTGGAGAGAGTATAGCAAAGGGGTATGAAGATGATCAAGGGAATTGATCATCTCTCTTACGAGGAAAGGCTGAGGGACTTGGGTCTTTTTAGATTGGAGAAGAGTTGGGGTTCTGATCTGATCAATGCTTATAAATACTTAAAGGATAGATGTCAGGACGATGGGGCCAGTCTTTTTCCAGTGGTGTCCAGTGACAGGACAAGAGGTAATGAGTACAAACTTGAACATAGGAAGTTCCATCTAAACATGAGGAGGAACCTCTTCACTTTGAGGGTGGCAGAGCACTGAAACAGGCTGCCCAGGGAGGTGGTGGGTTCTCGTTCTCTGGAGAAATTAAAAACCCACCTGGACACGTTCCTGTGCAACTGCTCTAGGTGGACCTGTTCTGGCAAGGGGGTTGGACTAGATGATCTTCAGAGGTCCCTTCCATCCCCTATAATTCTGTGATTCTGTGATCACATTGCTCTGATTCTACAGCAGGGCTACAAAACAAGTTATGTGTTGTGGGTTACACTATTTAATGTCCATATATTTGGGTTCAAGGCAAGCTTACAGTTGTTGTATCCTGATTAGTGCATTTTTAATTTGTAAGTGTCACAGTCCTCTGCTTTTGCTACACTGGACTTCCCTATTTACAATCAACAAAGCGTATATTAGATAGCTTGGGAGATCTGAAAGAAAACCTCCTGAAGGGAAGCATATCCTCCAATTTTTTTCAGTTTGAAGTTTGGGCATCCTTTTTTTGTGTGTGGCAGAGGTTAATGACTCAGCCAGATTCATTTAAAAACAGTTATTATAACTCCACATGAAGCCTTGATCTTTACTTGTGGTGTGTTTGCCTGCCCTCTATCTAATACCTGCCCTCACATTTTCATACTCTCTTGAGAGTCTTTAGATTAACAAACGTGTCTATATTGGCTCCAGAGATCAGTCTGCTGAACAGCATTTCCACTAAGGAGAGATGAAATAGCATAATCCAATCACTACTGCAGGAGACCTGGATTTTATTCTTGGCTCTATCACTAACTGTTTGTATCCCTTTTTTGAGTAAATAATTCTGTTTTCTGCCCTTTCTGTTTTCTTACCTATGAAAAAAGGAAAAAAAAAAAAGAAGAGACACTGTTATAGTAACATCTGTGAAATTAATTAATTGAAAATAATGTGTGAAAGCTAAATATGACCAACCATTTTGAGGTTTGTTTGAACTGATTGCTTTTCCTTTTAATCCAGTGGGAAAAAAGATCTGCAGAATGAAACAGAAAAAGGATTGGGATTCAGGATTGTAGGACAGTTTTATTGCCAAGATTGGCTTTCCTGTTTTCCTAAAGTTTTTAATAGATAAAATAAGCTTCTGTGTCCTGCAATTTTTCACTTAAACGTAATTGCTAAATTATTCTACACTGGCTTGAAATTTTGGACCAGAAATATACTTTCATCATCATTTTAGTAAGAGATACAATAAAAAATAAACATATAAATGTATTTGGTACACAAATTCAAAATAGAAATGTAGTAAGCTTTTTATTATTTTATTTTTTAAAGAAGGAGTTTACTTGACAAGAAAACCAAGGCCTATGTTACAATTTTCCCTAATTGTGTTTAGCTCTCACTAGCTTCATAAATGATGCCCTATATTGCATATATTGATGCTTGTGGTAGGTTCAGGAATCCATAAGTTGAATTCTGTGGCTGATGCCATGCAAGAGGTTAGACTAGATATTTTCTATTGACATGATACAGTTGTTCTTTGAGTAGTAATTCTTTTTAGGTTTATGAATTGCAAAAATAGAGGCATTGACCTAAGTGTTCCAGTTCAGTCTTTACTGTCTGTAATGTGCTTTGAAAATGACAAATATTGTTTACCATCTAAATTGACTAACTGTATATGAATTTGCTATATTTAGATCTCAGAACATCATTAGTTAGGATTCACCAAATTCAACTGAGTGAATTAGGTTGTCAATGAAAGCAGACCTCTCAGGAAGATATTATAGATACCAGATCTTGACTATATGTGAAAAGCAGTCACAAAAATTTGAGCTTCTACAGTGGATTGCCAAATGATCTTGCAGAAATCTGCCACTGTGTTCCAGTCTTCCATATCCCAAGACTGTTGTTCCCTGCTTTAGATTAAATATTTTTTTATTCACACAGAAACACTGTTCATTTTGACCATATGGAATAAATTTCTTATATTGTTATCAGCTTTTCTGAAAACATGTCAGTCTTGGTGATTAGATTAGATAAAGCAAATAAATATGTTGTCCCCTCTTTAGCTCCAGAGCCATCACAATAAAATGGGTATTCTCATTATGTACAAAGGACCAAATTTCATTTGACATCTTGCTTATGAAGACCTCATGTCACAGCAGATGAGAGCTTCAGAAAATGCCTGGCTAATCTTTTTCAAAGTAGATCAGTATTCTGAAAGCAGAGTTTGCTTTTTTCTCACTCAGTGCTGGTATATTTCTTGGACTATATTGTGGTGAATTCCTAGTCAGTCTTCAGTGGAGTTACATTCTTGTATCAGCTGAAGATATGCTTTCTTTTTCCTTAAAGCCATTCAAAGATGGCTTTTGAACTCTTACAGGTCTGCTAAACTAACAGTTTCCTAAGGATAAAGCAATAATAAAATGCTAACTGTGCTGGGGAGATTTTATTTTTATTAAATCAATTAAAAGTAGAGCACTCTTTCTAAAGTGTGGCTGCAGGATACTGCAAACACTGTCTGACAAGGATGACAGAAATAAGGTGAGACATCTTCTTGGGAGGCGAGAATGCTGGACAGTACTATGGAGGACTGTATGTCTGTCTGCAATAAGGAGCAGTTTGTGGTCCTGCCTGCCAACCTTATTCCCTATTGTTGGTGGTTTTGCAGCAAATTTCTAGATGACTGAATTCTTCTAGGCAAGATACTATGAAGTTATGCTTGCTGGTGTTCCTATAGCTTTAATAATACTTGACATATGCTGTGACTTTTGGATGCAGTCAGACAGCTCATGGGGAAATTAGACTTTATTATTGTTAGTGCAAAATAATATCACACTCAATAAACTACTTTAAAAGTAAGCACTGAAAACTTTCTTTAAGAAAGGAAAGAGATCTCTTTCTGTTTCATGTCTTCAAAGTTTGATAAGATTCTTAATGATGCTTTCTTAGTGGGGAAAAAGAGGTCATAGGAATACCTTCTGAGGAAGAACAAGATCCTGAAAAAAAGGGATTCAGTCATATTTTGCTTTTTTAAAGAAAAAGGACTCACTTTTCCAGTCTGTCTAAGTTGAAGAGAAAAGTAAATGAGCAAAAAGAGCTGTGCAAGATGTGTGCTGCTGTCTACAGATTGCCTGAAAGAATGGTTCTGTGAAATGTGACTGTCATTTTCCAGAGGCTTAAACCTTTTAAGTCAAATAATGACTTAATTATATAAGTTTATGCTCAGATTTAACACAGCAGGGCTGTATTTTTAGATAGACTTGAGATATCTTTGAGATGACACCATGGAACTGGTATATGCTTCTCCAGACATTCTTCATCTTAATACCAGTGTTGGAGAAAAAATTTCCATTTCTTATTTCCAAATCAAATGTAATCTGTGAGAATACCTGTTTCAAGCTCTCAATGCTTTCTGAAATCCATGGTTTTTTATAGCAGACAATGTAAAAGATGGGTAAAGAAGTAATGGAAAGCTGATATTTTTCACATCTGAAAAGGCAGAATATATTCACAAAGTGCTTTTTTCTAGACAGACTCTGACATAACAAGTCAGAAATTTTCATGCTATAATATATTTATTTGCTGATGTACAGTAAAGTTCTCACGGACTTTCTTACAAAGTTTCTTATAAATGATGCTGTCAGCTTTACAGACCTTAATACAGGAATGCATGCAGAGACTTCTACTAGCCAAGGTTTCCAATAAGAAATACCTTTCCTGACTGTATTTTAAACTTTGGGAAGAGGAAACTACCTCCAAGAAAGAAATAACTGTCATGTTTCTAAATTTACAGAAATGGTGTTTGGCTGTGTAAGAAAAAACTTTGCTAGAGATGGCAAAAGAGTTTAGGGGAAGACCAGGGGAATCATACTTCTTACTATCACAAATTGTCAGTTGTGCTATGACTGTGCTGTGGATGTGTAAGACATGTCCACAGATGTCTTAGAGAAACCGTACAGATGACCAGATCCTCTAAAAACTCACACTTGTCAAGTTGTTGGTCTTCCTCCCCAGTGTGACTGACTTGGTGAAAGGTGAAATCATGAATAATTGCCTCCTCTGAGTTTTTCAGCAGTTTCACTCCCAGCTGATACCTACAAAAAGTTCAAATTCTATGAAGCACAGGAGGAAAAAAATAAGTCATCTTGAGCTAGCTGATCTTCTCCTAAGTTATCCAGGATGACAGATCTCATTAAAATCTCATGAATCTCGTGAAAAAAATCTCCTTCTTTGGTAATCAATTCTATTTCCTAAAAAGCTGGAGAAGAAAAACACAGTAAGGAACACAAAATGTAACATAAAATGTGAAATCATTTCTTTCTTTCATTTCATTACTGCTCAGTACTGCATATTGGACCATATATATGGCCAACCACATTGGATTTACATTACCGGACACCTATTCAAAGTATTAAGTTATATCTTGGATCACAAATTACCAGAAATCAAATGCATGAGAGTAATCTGGATGGGAAATAGAATCCCCTTGAAACAGTGACAGACAAGATAATTTGGGAAAAGAAAACCTTTATCTTTGCTTTCAATATTTGTGTCTTACAGTAATATTGGACACAGCTTCTTCCTGTAGAGAGAACAAATGTTCTGGTGCTGATTCTAGTCAGTCTTTAGACAATAGAGACTCCTGAAGTTCAATCACAACTCTTCCTGGCTTGAGCAAATATCTTCAATAGAGATGAAACAGATTAGACTTACATTATATGACACAGTTTATTTTATGAGGAAGGACTTTAAAATCACAGATGTTACCCAATCATTTTTTGGTGTTGAATTGCATACAAACTTGATTAAAGACTACACAATGCTTACTGAGTAGAGAAGCATTATAGCACACATGGAACATGGATTCTAGAAATGCAAATTTATGCTATGAATAACGCAGTAGTAATTTCATATTAATTATGTGATGGAAGTCTCACTAACTTCAGTATGCTGCAGACACTGTCCCTCCGATAAAAATGTGTCAACGTTAATCTGCATAAACCCTGGACATGTGTGTGCTTGGCAATATAAGGCCAAGCTCTTCTGTTTAGGGTTTAACTGACTTCAGTTTTCACAAATACTTAAAACCATCTCAGATGCTATGAAATCTCTTTTCTGCTAGCTTAGCTAATGGAACTCTGTCCTCCTCTTCAGTTGAATTGGGAAAAACTATTTATCTTCAAAGTGTATCCAACTTCCATTTTGAAGTAGGAGCCCATAGCATTGAAGAATTCTTATTTTAGTGTGAAATTCTGTTCAGAACTGTCATGACAGCCACAGCTACTGAGGCAGAATGTTTTTCTATTATTGGTTATTTTAGACTGGAGAATTCGAGAGGATTCTTGAGAATTGAGGGACAGGGAGGTGAGAAATATTCAAAAATCATGTATTAGTGAGTGTATAAGCCCACTCATATCACTGAAAGAAGATGTGGAGGTTTTTCATTTGTTCAGGTCTAATGCATATATTAGTATTAACTTTGAATAAAATCTACTTTGAAAAGGAGCTGTCCATTATATACAGATGATATTCGGGAAGTCAATTCATCCATCCATCTCTCCCCATTTTCTTTAAATACTTTCTATATCATGAATGCTATGCCCTGCAACCCAAAAAGCTTAGCTGAGAGAGAGGACTAAGTCAAAAATCCCACTGTCCAAATGCTTACTCAGAGGGCTTACTTGAGAAGGCTTGTCTAGAGAACATTAGTGCCAGTTTGCTTAGTAAGTGAAGAAAGTGAATGTAAAATCAGAAAAAATCTGAAGAATTTACCCAAAGCCTAGTAATCACTCAATTCAAGACAAAGATTCTTGGAACTGTAATTAGCAAATAATATTTATTTCTGATCCTTTTCTGCAAGTGTGTGATGCAGTTATACAGGATAACCTGATGTCAAAAGACAATAGCAATTCTGAACAAGGATCATCAGGTGAAAAGCATTTATAATAACTAAAAATAGAATTAATTAATTTTCCATAGAAGATATGTGCCACTGGTAATTTCTCACTGACAATGACAGAGGTAGAATGGTCAAGGGTTGACGCTACTATTTTTTGATATTTTAAAGAGAAACGTTACTCATAAAGGAGTAATTGCTTTGTGAGCCATTTTCCAGAACAATAGATTTTTTTAAGGAACAAGTGAGAAGACTGTTACAGATGTTATGAATTGCACCTCCAAGCTCATCTAAGCCTGAATGGACAGGCCGTTGATACTATTGTCAACTTCACCTTTTCTTTGATCGAATAAGTCTCACAGTTCCAGGACAAATTCATTCATTTTCTCCGTTATCTCTGCCTGTCCTGTCATCACTCCTTCCTGAGTCCAGTTTTTATTGGCATGTGAGAGCATATTATTTAAACTCATCTCTGATTGTCGTAGCTGTGGCTCAAGGATCTTCCTACAGCAACCATGGTCCTTAGGACTTGTCCTTAGCACCCATTATTACACTCAGAGACACATTTGAGTTATTCTGTAACCTGTATCACTTAGGTACATCTTAGTATTTTCTCACATAAGTTTTCTATTACTGTCATTACTTAGAGTCTTCCCATCATGTTGCAGACAAGTAGGTGCCTTTGTTAAACTTGTCTTGAGTTTCCTTGTAACACTGCCGGTAGCTTTGTGTCACTTTTGAATCTTCTGCCTCCATGAGCTGGTTAGGCAATTAAAGGCATTTCTGCACTTCTTTGTATCAGACTTTCTGAGATTTTTCAAACATAAAATAAAGTCTACCAGTCACATGGCTTTGTACCCTGTGTGAGTTGCTTAGCATTTGGGAATTTTAGCTGAAGAAGTTTCTGAGTCCAAGAACTAAATCTTTCAGGGAAGAACAGGAAAATGTGTCTGGTTGCAGCTTTTTCCATTTCTGCTTTTTAGCTCTGAAAATGTATAAGTACTCCAGCCAGCAGCTGAATCATCCTGACCTGTACAACAGATGGACAACTACTTTTCTCTTTTACGTGTTTGCTTTTTGTGGTTTGGTTGGGTTTTTTTGTTTGTTTGTTGTTGTTGTTGGTTTTTTTAACAGATGGAAGATAGTACTCCCAATTTGTCATCAATTCTTAATTTGATTTGTTTTCTATTTTGTTTGTCATTTGGTAAATGACCTGTTACTGGACATAAAAGTTCAAGATGGATGTGCTACTAAAACCACATGAAACCTGCTGTTGCAGTTTAACCCCAGCCAGCAGCCAAGCACACAGCCACTTGCTCACTCTCCCATGGTGGGATAGCAGAGAAAACTGGAAGAGTAAAAGTGAGAAAGTTCATGGGTTGAGTTTAATAGGTAAAGCAAAAGCCCCATGCACAAGCAAAGCAAAACAAGCAATTAATTCACCACCTCCCTCGGGCAGGGAGGTGCTCAGCCATCTCCAGGAAAGCAGGGCTCCATCGCATGTAACAATCAATTGGAAAGACAAATGCCATGACTTTAAATGTGCCCTGCTTCCTTCCTCTTCCTCCATCTTTATATGCTGAGCATGACGTCATATGGCATAGAATATCCCTTTGGTCAGTTGGGTTCAGCTGTCCTGGCTGTGTCTACTCCCACCTTATATAGTCCCAGCCTACTCACTGGTGGGGTGGGGTGAGAGGCAGAAAGGGCCTTAACTCTGTGTAAGTGCTCCTCAGCAGTAACTAACACATCCCTGTGTTTTCAACACTGTTTTCAGCAACAAATCCAAAACATAAGATTCAAGGAAGAGCAAAAAGAAATTAAAATGCTGTGAGTGTAAAGACACAGAAGCACCAGTAATTAAATCATGGGTACTGAAATAACTCTCATAGCAAATTATTTCTGTGTACCAAATATCATTGTGTAAGCTTGGGTGCAAGAGTCTATTGCATAAGTAGCAAAACTAATTTCTGAAGAAAATAGATTTCTTGAAAGCCCTGATTTTTCATAAGTATTTATTTTCCACTCCTTCTCAATGAGCATAGCATTCAAATGTAAGGAATTCAGAAAACAGGTAAATAGATTGATTTGAATATTCTGATTCATACCAGACTTACACCCCCACCCCCACAATTTAGTAGGCGTTTTATAAGAACCTTCATAACAGACTGCTGACAACAGTGAACAGGTAATTGAACCACAGAAACAATCACAAAAGATGCTGAATGCGCACTCACTCAAAGCAGGAATTTATGCAATTCCTAACTTTAGTTATGAGGATTCAGTGTCTTCATCCAACAAATTCACATTTTCTGGTTTTATTTTCTTGGTCATCTGAGTTTGCCATGCCCTTCTCCGAGAAAAAGGATATCTATAACCCAAACCCTGTTGAGATTTTATTATTATGATGGGCATAGCTCATTTCTCTGGGGACACAAGCGCATCGTTTATTTTAAGTTACACGCCTGCCCTGATATCAAGTGTCTCAAATCCATAAGTATATCAATACAAAATTCATCATGTTTGGCCCTTTTAAAGCTGATTTATATATTTAATCAAGCTGTTATGTAATAGCTGTAAAAGTTTTTAACATGTATAGTGGAAGAAAGCCCTCCAGTGTGGGCTTGCAACATTCAAACAAGAATAGAAACTGATCCTTTCACTGTATGTTTAATTGGTACTGTTGCATCTTTTACCTATTTCTACTTGATCCAGGGTGAATATCTGCCACATTAATAACTAGTTTTAATTTCCCAGTGTTATAGGGGGTTCCCTCATTGCTCTGAGGGAACCATGTTTTCATTAGGAGAGTAAGATAATAGATGAAGACATAATAACACACAAGGTAGCATCAGAAAAACAAGAAGCTATTATTGTCCACTGCAGTGAAATTGTAATGGTTTTACACGTCTTGCAGTCCAATTGTTTTGGGTTCCATTCAGCTGAGACTCAGAGCTATGATTGGCTTATTGCAAGAGGGATTTGAAATCCCAAGACCTTTGTTCCTCAAACAGCTCTTTTTCTCCCCCTTTGTCACTCTTACAGTTAAGTTAAAGTTTATCCAGAATATTTTCATGACTTTCAGCTCAGATTTCACCATCATTTTGAGCTTATAAACCAAGGAGAAAAGTTTTCATGTGCAACCAAAGATCATTTGGTTGAACAGTCTCAGTCTCCCAAATTGGAGCACTTTTTGTCAATAAAAGCGTCAAATCGGCATGCTGCTATCTACCCACTACTACACAGCAGACAATGAGACCAGTCAACCTCAGATTCACATTAAAGTCCAATAAACAAAAAATAAAACCTTTCTAGGTCACAAAAGGAGCTATGGATGATTTGTTGCCTCCTCCTTTGACCCCTCCCCTACTTCTCCAACGTAAGCTACTGAACACAGAGTAAACCTGGAAGGAAAAACACAATACAGATTTTTGTTTACTGAGCCTTTTATTAGCTATTTTCACCTAGCAGATGCTTTTGTAGTTAAAAATATGCTTTACTTTTGTACTTTTGCACTTTTGCACCAAAGCTTAGTGCTTCAGAAAGTGTTATTTGAACATGGAGAAAGTTAAAATGCAGCCTAAATTAGGACAGCTATGCCACATCCTTAAATGTTTTATCAGAATACCTTTGCTTTATCCAAGTAAAAGTGCCAGAATTAATGTTATTCTTATGAAATATGGTGCAGGGGGACTTACAATAAAACCTAGTAACTCCTTAACTCCTATAGATAAAGTAAGAAAAAATATCTTTATGGATGGTGATTAAATGAAAGACATACTTTTGGATTCAAAACAGTATAATATTATGCTGATCATTAAAGTGAACTGCTGTTTTCCTCCCATTTTTATGACATAATTGAAGAGAAAAGCACTGGAAAAGTACTGATCTTATAGGATGAAAGAGTATAGTATGGTCCTTTGCAAGTGGCAATTTGCAGAAATAAGTGCTGAGTTCATAGACATAGAGGGAGTGGGGATTTATTTCATCTGATTCTAGACATCCAGAATTAGATGTCTACAAGTAAGCTAGTAACTTCTATAGTCGATGGAGAGAAATAAATACTTTCTGGAAATATGTTCAGGATGTTTTTCTCTTCAGGAAGATATTTCCTATATTAGAAAAACAATCTATTTTCAAACAATTTGTCTTCTGCACAGGCAAACATACAACGTCTGTGTTTTGGGGTCAGGACGCCTATTCCAGTCTGAGGAGGCTAATAGAACAGATGAACTTCAAGCCCTTTTCAGAGAAGGGCTAACAAAGTTATACCAATTTGCTCAGGGCCTTATGCAGCTAAATTCTGAAAATCTTCAAGGGTAGAAATTCCACAATCTGCTCGATAATGTAATCCTTAACCAAAATCACAGCAAAGACTTTTTTCCTTTATATCCAGTTAGAATTTTCCCTCTTCTAACTTTTCTGTTGCCCAGGTCTTTAGATTCTGGTCTCTCCTCAGTACCAAGTCTTCACCATATTTGTCCTGTGCTACTTCTAGCACAGGATGTCTGTCAACAACCTAGGCCTCATTTCAAGAGATGTCCAGAGTTCTCATATAGTGCAATGAGAACTCGATAGCTTTGCTTTTACCACCATTGGGAACTGGGAATTTTGTCTCCCTTTGTGCACGTATTTTCCAAGTGGATGTCCAGCTATATGAGGACTATCTATGACGTACCAAATATGTCTGTGTGCCTGGCTATTCATCACCAATGTTAGTAGGAGCATTAATATACTTTTATATTCCAGACATTTGTTTTGAAGACTTCTGTTCAAACCTGTATCAGTTGATGGGCAGGTACAAATTTCAGATAGCATCTGACTCACAGGAGGAATGGCAAAGAATTTGAATGCATCGTTTGGTTATATTTCAGCAAGAAAAAGGAGTACAGAGTAAGATGCAACATCCTTTTTAAAATTATTTTGGTCAGAACTATGAAAGCTTGGAACACTTCCTTGAAAGTCCAAACAATTCTCTCTCCTGTTCTCCACCCTCATTTTATTTCTCCCAATGCTAATTCATAAGAAAGATAGTTAAATGGAGAGAAATTAAGTATAAGTCAAGTAATGTAAGGGTACTTGTGCTTTGAAGATTCATTGTGTTCTTGTCTTTTGTCTTTCTAGCTTTGTTCAGGAATAGTGAAGTGTGCAGTCTGTAATTGTAATAATAATCACAGGCTCTGAGGCCACATTACATAGAAGGTGTGTGAATGTTGGATGTGAAATTTCCTTCTTTGTATAGAGTCCCTTTCCAAAGTTGACAGTGCACTGAGTTGGTCATTTGGTACTCTTTTATTATTATTCAAAAATTGCCAATCTTATGAGTCCTCAGAGAAAAGTTGTATTATAAGTCCTCCTCTGAGAGTTGTATTCAGAGATATGGCTAAATCCTTGATTTCTTGTTGTGTTAGCTGACCTTTACCTCTGATCACTCCAGATAAGCTTTCGTCACGTTATCCAGGACAGTGGTGTTTCTGTGCTGGCCTTAATGAAAATGCGCTGATTGCCTAGGGTGACTGAAGCAGGTGTGTACTTTCGTTTTTAAAATCCTTATATAGTTAATCTAGGAATCTTCATTTTCTGCTGACAGCTATCACTTAGGAAGCATGTTGGTATTGAAACTGTTAACAGCTTTAGAAAATTTTTCACATCTTTCAGTTTTACAGAACCTGTGCATAATATTAATCATTATTAAGTCTGAAGAATAATGAGATAGATGGATATTTGTTCTAGGAAGTCTTGCATGGATGTCTTGTGAAGATCAAATGTTTATATTCTACTCAATCCATTTTCTCTAAGTATGTGACTGCTGTTTGACTGCTTCTGCATTTCCCTCTATTTTTTCTACCCTTTATTATTCTGAACTAGTAATCTTAACAAAAGAAAATGAAATAAATCACAGAATCATAAATGTTATATTCTTGATTATAATTCAGTTGTGATGAGTTGGCCCTTATAATCTGATGGTACTAAAAGTTTACAAATGACATTTCCTGTTAGAGATGAGCACCAGCTGTATAGTTTGGACATGGATTTCATGCCACAAAGATGCTCAAATCTGTGGGTTTAGTTTTCTTGTCTATCATCACTCTATATTTAGATATGTATTTTAGAGATGCCTCTCTAAAGCATGTTTTCTCTTTTGTAAATTGCATACTATTTCTGTGGCCCTACACCTCCCTCATTCTGTACAATTAACTGTATTTTAATCTAGCTGTATGATGCATTCTGTTCTGAACAGGGACCGGCATTTATTATAGTCATTTTCTGCAGTGTCTGTAAATTAGATAATTATTCACACTAAGCTTTCCAAAAGGAAAGAGTCAAGTCAGTTTTTGCTCAGCAATGTACGCATTCTGGGTAATTCAGCAGTGTCCAAATAATTATCTCTCTTTAGAGTTCCGAGGCAGTAGAACAATAGCAAAAAGCAACAGTGAGTTTCTTTTCCCAGAAAGGCATTACACATAAAGATGCAGTCTAAAATCTTATGTTGTTCTCCTGCTAGGTCTAACAAGCTAAGTAGGCTCTGCGTGCACCAACAAAGAAGGAGATTGCTAACCCAGGCTCCCAACTTTTTGGAAAAACTTTGGCATCATATATTGAGACCTGACACTAACTTCTAACTAAATCAAAACATTAGTTTCTGCTTTTTGAACTGAACTGTTGCTGGAAGTCCCAGAGTCTAGATAAGAAGACATCATTCATAACCAACAGTTATTTCTAAATTTGATGTTAAAATTTAATCCAGCGCCCATCATCTGTTTCTTAACTTTCCTGCTTTGAATGTCAGCTACTTCATGCACAAGTAATTCTAGCCAATTTTCTTTTTAACTGACTCACTCATAAAAATTCACACATGCAACTTGTTTCTGTAAGGAAAGAAAAATTTCTGTGTGCTTTCATTTGTTTGTTTCATTTTTATTTCTCTGTCTTTTTAATAGGTGATATTACCAGTATAGTAATTTTAATGTAGGCTAGGGATTCTGTGGCTCAGGTTAAATGTGAATTCAGATTTCTTTTCCCACTGCTTGTGATTACAAAAGGTTTACTACAGCAAAGAAGCCCATGTCTTTCAAATATCTCACTAATTAAAGATATCAGTCTGATTTAGGGCTGTGAAGGTGGATTATATGACATGACTTCGGAATTTATTTAGAAATAGAACTTTAGAAATAGAACAGTTATTTAGAAATAGAACTCCATTCTGGAAGTATCCATCTATTCATTTTTCTTAAGCACTCTTCCTTTCCTCCCAGAATATCTTCGCCATGTTTGGCTCAGCTGGGAAATGACATCTTGGCAAGAAATCTGAATTTATTAGTGTTGCATACAGCTATGTCCAGCAATATAGCCATTCAGAAAGTAGTGCCATAATTTCTGATCAATCATTTTTTTCAAGTTTTTGAAAAATCAAAGTAGTACTTTCTATCTCTGCTATTCCCTATCTCAGGAAACAACTTCAGTGCCCTAGAAGAATAGGTATAATCTGGCATACTTACATTCCTGAAAGAGTCTATGTGAAAAATATTGGGGGGGGGGGGGATAGGTCAGTAAGACTGCTGTGTTCCAAACTGACAGAAATTTCTGCACTTTACGAAAACAAAGCTAAACTCTTCTCTTGCCTTGCTATTTCACAGTTCAGAGCTGGTAGCTGAAGGTAAACAAGTAAGCGCAAGTAAGCACAAGTAAGATGATAAAGACAGATTTCCAAGCTTATGCATACTAATATCAGTCTTTTTTGCCCTTCAAACATTAGAAAGCATGTACTAGAATAATGTATTAACAGCACTTTCACAATATGCTTTCAGTCACATCTGTAGTGTCTGCAGGCATAATAATTTTACTGGTTTTCTGAACTCTGACTGGATTGGATAACTCCACTTTGAATATGAGAAAAAGGTATATTCTGAAGATTTAAATTTGCTTATGATACTTGGTACAAGAAGATCAAGTGTTTTATTAACCAGAAGGCTTTTGAAGAAATGTACTTAGCTTGCATAAATGCGTATGCTGCCCTGCAGACAGAAGGTA
Organism: Gallinago undulata; assembly: GCA_026546715.1. Classification (NCBI taxonomy): domain Eukaryota; kingdom Metazoa; phylum Chordata; class Aves; order Charadriiformes; family Scolopacidae; genus Gallinago; species Gallinago undulata. The sequence continues at coordinate 44,257,477 of JAOTQQ010000032.1, forward strand.
ATGTAACATGATATCAAAAGTATCTGTCGACTACCTCGGGGCATCAGAGCTTGGTTTGAGTCCCAATTTCCTTTTAGTACTAGTATTAAACCTTTATTCCTAAAACATAGTATTTTCATGTTCCTCACCGTGAGTCTTAGTGTCAGAGCTTGGTGGAATTTCTAAATGGAGGGTAATTTATTACAGAGAGGTTGATAGGAATCCACTGAAGAACTCAGACTGATGCCTGGCTGTGTTGAACCAAGCGTCAGTCTGCTCCTAGTATAGATTCGACTTCACACCTGGGTTTAACAATCTGTGAGGAACCTTGATCACAGATTACAATGTTCTTTTCTGGCCTTAGTCTTTAAAAAAAAGTGTGAGAAAGCAACAAACCTTAAGAACCCTTGATCTTTCTGCTGAATTACTTTTCCCTCTCATATTAAATGCCATCTATTTTTTGCTAATTCAGGTGATTTAAGCTAACATGATTGCATGGAAGGTTTTACAAAAGTATTTTTTTAGCCTGGAAGGACGTGATGCTATTTATGAGTCAAAGAAGGCTACATTTAATTGTCACTGACCCTATGATTTATTTGGCAGGATTATTGGATTTTACTGATTTATCTGTTTATTTTGTTGCTGTCATACAGTGCCCTTTACTTAGTGATGGACTAATACATTTGGTTTTGTTTGCTTGGTTTTTCTTCATTAGAATGCAGCTCCAGACTCTCTTAATTTGCTTAAGCCATATGCTTTCCAGAGGCTTTGGCCATCCATCTAAGATAAGAGGCATGATACACAATGTGCTATGCACATCTTACCTTGTACCCTCCCAGATGTATCAAGTATAATGGAGACCTTTTCTTTTTACTTCTTATTTTATAACTAGTAGTATTAATTTTTGTATATACATTCTGCTGAAAGCTACCAATGAATCAGAAGCTGCTTGCCAGCAATGTGGGAGAGAGGAAGCCTATGAGTTACTTTAACTCTTTACCGATCAACTTGAATTTTATGTCAGCAGATTTTTTGGTTTGTTTTTAAAAAAAGCAAACAAAAAAACCCAGCTCTCCCAAAATTAAATGCATTGAAAATAGGAAGCTACAGATTCTTCTGGAAAATCCTGGTGGATTTAGTAAGGATAAAATGAGAAACTTTCACAGAACTGTAGAGCAATATAAATTATAGAAATGAAAATACCAAGTTCCATAGAAATGATTCTAAAAACCTTATAGAATTTAATAGAAAATCAGAGTCTTTCTAAAATTGCTTTTTAAACCATCCTATAAATTGTTAAAATGAGGATATCATTCTCTACTAAACTCCTTAAGGTGGCTCCCAGAGTCTCAAAATCTCTATTCAGTTTCAAAGAGGTAATCCCAATTCTGCAGTCTTTCCCACGTGATTGGATTCATTGACATCAGTGGATTTGTTCAGGAAATGCAAAGCCTGTGCCATGCATCATGACACATTATAGGAAAGTTATGAAATATAAACCATCGTTACCTTACTTTATAGTGCAAATCATTCATACTGCAGATTTTAATATTGCTAGGGCAGAATCTATAGATTGGTTTGGTGAGTGGCTTCCAATACTATCCAGGACAATTGAGTTCATGTCCAGAACTAAGGAAATAGGTTTAAAGCTGACCAAATTACTTCACCAGAGGAACTAAAAAAATAGCCCCAGGAAGCATTATGTCACCCTATGAACACATATGTCCACCTGTTCTCTAAACTGCTGGGTGTATTCATACTTGAGGGTTTTGAAATGCTACAGAGGTAGCCCTCCAGCCAAGGACTGGGATTCCCCCTGTTCATATGTAATTGTCAAAGAAGGATTGTTGATCTAAGCCAGTTTCCTTAGTGCCCTCTGTGATAAAGAGTAGGTGAAGGTACAAGAGAGAAAGAGACCTCAGTGTAATGATTCGTGATATTCTTCCTAAACGTAGTTGTCCATGTCAACTTTTGAAAAGTCTGTTTCTTTTTAGGAAAAGCTGACTCATCTTCTGAAGACTTCAGATCTTCTGACTCATCTGCTCTCTGGGACAGCAAGCCCGTTTTGAGCACAGAGGTATAATTGCAATTTACATCTATATTATAGAAAAGTGTTAAGAATTGATGTCCAGACTTGTATCATGGTCATGTCTGAGTTTATCAGATGAGATCTTATTCCAGATGAAATCCAAACAGGACCTTCTTTCACCCCACACCAATGTGAAGGATTGTTAGATTAGGGTGTTATCTCATGCCAATAGGTAAGGACAGGCACAGCCATAATCATTCCTTTTCATAATGATAGGACTAGATAGTCCTCACTATTCAAGATCTATGATAAAATCATGAACTATGCCGAAGGAAAACCTGAGAGATTGTGCTTTTCTCCAATACTAAGTTCTAGCCTATGGCCCTCCCTACTACTGACTTCTGTGAAGTTCACCATTGGCATTTTACTTTAGGGTTCTTAATGGACAATCAAATGGAGACCTTTAATTTGCTTTTCATTTTAGCTTATGCTTAATTTTGAATCTGAGTGATATGCAGTTGTGATCTCATTTGCTTAACCTCTGACAGGTACCTTGAATGCATTTCCTGAGACCACAGTCTTCATGCTTTCTTGTTTGTATCTTTTTTGTGAAGATGGTTTTTTATCCCTCTGAAATCTGGACCCAAATCCTTTATGCTTCAGGGCTGTATTGCAGTTAGTTGACTTCTTATTTTGAAGGGAAGCTTAACACAGAGACAGTACTCATGGTTTCTTTCCAGTCAAATGACTATGCTGTAATACAGTTTTCATACACTGCACAGAAGATTTTAAAGCACTTGTATAGCAGCTCTGTCTCTTGCTTTCTTTTTAGTTTTTGTCAAAATAGTACTCCTGCAAGCCTTCTGTTTTACAGAAGATGAAAAAAATAGAACAGGTGTAGCCGGTAATCTCTGTGCTCTTGCACAAAGAATAGAAATGCTTTGAGATTACAATGTAATTTCAGGCTCAGAAAATGAAATCGGTTTCATCCAGGAAGAAAGAGAGGAAAAAATGCAAAAGAAAAAGAAGGGCTACTGAAATGTTTTCTTTCTGTCTCTTTTGACTTTAGCTACTTCTCCCTCTTTGGGCCTGATTGCCTGTTAAAGTATATTGACATATATTATGTCATATATATATATATATATATATATAAACATTGAAATGGTGAAAGCACAAGTTGTTTACCTGAAATAAGTTGCATTTAAAAGGGAGCTGTCATCTTTCCTCCACCTTATTTTCCTGCCTTCATACATTATTTAGAACCCCAGGAGAAATCAGATGGAAGAAATTATACACTAGAAACAGATTTACATTAGTGGAGATTCCAATGGTGGTAACTGGTGTTAAACAAAGTTATTTGAAATATTACCAAGGAATGGGTACATTTTCAAAAGCAATGAAGTTGTTACTTTGATCACTGTTACTGATCCAGTGCATACTCTTAGGCTGCCCCAACTGTAAAGGAAAACACTAACTTAAGCCACTTTAGCAAACAGACCCTGATATTCATTTAGATAGGAATGCATAAAAAAATGATGGAGCGATGTGAGAAGCACAGGGCAATGTGAGAAGCAGAAAATGCCCTGACAGTGTGTAAGAGCTGCTCAGCAGTAGCTAAAACATCACCTAAGTAAACATCAACACTGCTTTGGTCGCAAATCCAAACCATAAGCACCATTGGAGCTACTGCGAAGAAGACTAACTGTCCCAGCCAAAACCAATGCAGTTTAACTGTCATATAGCTGATTTTCTTCCTCTTCCTACCTCTTCGAGATATGTAGGATTTGGTATTTAAAAATTATGATATCACTACTAAACAACAATTTCTGAGAACTTTCAATGTGCAGCAGCCAAAAAAAAAAAAAAGACAAAAAAAGCCACTTTAGCCAAACTGTTACATTCATGTGAAAGACAATACCATATATAGAAATTTCTTCCAAATCTTTCCTCTTTATTCAAAAATGTTTGCATGTTTCTACTTTAAATAAAATAAAATAAAATAAAA
>JAOTQQ010000032.1:44274929-44297034 GCA_026546715.1 Gallinago undulata
AGGACAGGTGACCCAAACCTGACCAACTGGGGTATTCCATCCCATCTGCCCCATGCTCAGTATAAAAGCTGAGGGATATAAGGGTCAATTTCTCTTCCTGCAATGGCTGATGTCTGAAGAGGACCCTGTCTGTTCATCTGCCTTTTATCCCAATCTGTGTATTCCTGACTCCAGAGCTGGAATCCAGTTCCCATCCATTGCTAAGTCCAGTCTGGGACTTCCCCAGTGCCTGCTGGTGATGGGACTGTCATGCTGGGAGCTTGATACAGTTTTGTATATTTTGTATCTATTTCATTATTTTCTTCTTTTTTATTTTAATATTAATTCTTCATTAAAGTAGATTAATTCATTCTAAACTTTTGTATCTCCTTATCTCTTCCTCTCCTCTCTTTTCTGGGGGTTGGGGGAAGGGACATCTGACAGTCCGATTGCAGTGATTTTGGCTGAAACCATGACAAAAAGCTCTTTTACTGGAGACAGTAGTTGTGAGGTTCTTTTTCTCTGATTTTGTGTGGCTAATAAGAAAGACCCAGGGCATTGCTTCTTTTCTTAATGTGATGATTTTTCTGGATGATGGAAGGAGGGGGAGGAGGCATGACATTTGCGGTTTATAATTATGCATACCTGGGTCCTTTCATTCTCATAATACTAAGTGATAAAACCAAAGCACGTTCTTTCCTCTTGGTGCCTATTTTGTACGTAATGCATCTGTATTATGTGATAATCAGCACATCTCCCTCTTCATTATAATATATATAGCCAGGAGTTGCAGGAGTTCACATACTCTGTTATATTCAATTTATCATCTTGCGGAGACCTCAAAAGTGTTGCAAAGTTTGGCCACTAGCTCTCTTTGGACTACATATTGCCATGAGATGGAGATGTGCTGACTGTTCAGGAAAGGAAAAGTGTATTTAAAAGGAGATAATATAATCACAGAAAATTGAAATGAAATAACTTTTAAGCTTTTGATTAGGAGGTTCTAAAGCCAAAGAATTTTAGAAAAAAAACAGCAATAACCTTAATTGGTAGTATCCTGGCAAAAGTTAGCAATGTACTTGATACTAAGGGAAATATGGTAGAAGGTTGCTGAGTGAGCAGGCAGTCTAATGGAGATACATAAACTACATTGACTGATGGGATTGTGGAATGTAAGTCTGGCTGAGTTTTTAATATACAGACTATTAATTACACAATTTAAGGAAAAATAATGTATTCAACAATTCTCTCACTTCCCTCCCCTCTCTATCTCTACCCTGCCCTTAGTTTTAGTGGGAAGAGAGGACACCTTGGGATCTGGTGATAGGAGTCAAAGGGGCTGGTTCTTATTACATATTTGCATCGCATATTGGAAGTTCTGGGTATTGCCTGTGTTTTCACATCTTCTGAAATATTTGCAAACTGCATGAGATGATTATTATTATTGTTGTAGTTATTGATATATTATTACTCATAATAATACCAGTCAGACTAGAACACACTGTGTGATGAGTGATGCTCATAACTTATTTTGAGTAATACTGTTCACCACAAGTGGTCCCCCTGAGGTGGTGGCTCTACCAATACAGCTGATTGTTGTTTATTATAAATAAAGTTATTAGCATCTGATCTACTATGTCTATAATAAGTTTGTTTAACTCCCAGATTAATTATATGCCTCTTAAGTCAACATTACCCTTCCAAAGAAGTTTGGAGGTTAAATGAGATACTTTAAGGACAACAACAGAAACAAATCATATACATCTACAGACATAGCGTCCAAAAGCGCTTAGCTTTCAAACAAATACTTTAACACAAAGGTTATATAAAACTAAAGCAAAAGTGAAGTCCCCTGTAGAGAACTTATTCTTTTAACAATAATAAGCCTGTGCATCAAAGTTGCAGAGAAATGGAAGAAAAAAGTGGATATCACAGGTAGGTCACAAATTCTAGTAAGCCAAAAGATTTGAAGAGAGTACATATATTCTGAAATTAACATCTCATTGCAGAGGAACTGCAGAAGACTCACCAGGAAAACTCTTCATCCTAACATGATAGACTATAAAATGCAGGAATTTGGGGAATGGGACATCAAAGCAAAGGAAACTTGGTGGCCCATCTGGAAGCCAGAGAAAGTATGTGTAAGTTACTAAAGCTGTAAGTATTATGCTTGATATAGTTAATGTCAAATCTTCCCAAGGTATGAAAGAGGGGGAATCCAGAAATGTCCTTCACTCTACTTTCTCTGTTGTCCTAACCTGGTAAGCTCACTGTTGTGCAACAGCCAGTCGGAACAAGAGAAGCTCCTTTTCTCCCCACTCCCACCTTCTTTGGTACTTTTATATTAGAATCCAGACACTTCAATTTGAAAAAAAGGGGGATTTTCTTTTCGCTGAACACTAAGGAAAGACCCTGGCTTGGATAAGGGCAACACGAGTGTATCTTACTACATATTTGTATCCCATCTCTAATGTAAGGACACAAGAATGCAGAGCACAGGAGGAAAACTAACTTTTTTTTTTCAATTGGTCATCCTGCTGATACCTCTGGCATCAGGTCTGTCATTAAAAACTGGTGTCAAAGCACAGCAGCAACTGATCAAGTTGCAAAGACAACATCAGAACCATAAACAAAGCCTCTGCCTGTTCATGCTGGCAAATAAAGCATGCAGTTTCAAATTAGCTGTGCTGTAAAACTTTATCAAAGTCAGTTTATAGTCATTGTGATGACATCTGTATATATCTGGTTAAATATCACATCCAAGGTTTTCAGATCATTTCCTTCTTAGTAGGCAATAATGTTTCTTCAAATTCTTAAAATCCTATTCAAAATTAAATGCTGGTTTCTCTGTACCAGTCTTATAGGAGATAGAATACTTTTTCTTAAAATCTGTGCTTATCAGTCACAGACATACTTCATCCTTTACATGTGGTGTCATTGGATACATCCTAAAATTATAGCATTGTGGTGAGAAACAGACATTTTTTTTTCATGTAATGATACAAGAAAGCTCTGACCAACTAAGGTGTAAAGCTTAGAAAAATAACAATTAAAGAAGAAAGCTCCAGCTCCATGGGGTCAGAGAAATGTTAAGCTACATCTTGCTAAGCACATAGCAAAAGCAAGGAAAAAAATGTGATGTGATGAGATGACTCATTCTGGACACTGATATTGCAAATGGTGGTGAATTTAATTGCCTTGTAATTAAAGGGTGAAGGCATAGCTAGGGTGATAGCTTTTATTCAGCAGGAAGACAGCTCTACTACTAATGATTCACTCCTGAAAAACAAAGACTTCTGAAATACTGTGATCATTTGTAGATCTGCAGGAGAATTAATACGTGAAAACAGGAAAATTCATATAGGCTATAACAATGGCAGAGTTTCCTCAAAGGCTGACTTGAATATCTACCATGCCACATGAAGCAGATAAGTTCTTAATAAAAAAAACTACCAGTAAATTCCAAAGCATAGTTGTTTTACCATTGCAATTCTATAAATGAGACCTAGAAATCTACTGCATTGTCTTTCTTATTTTCCCTTCACTTTACTGGAAAAACAGAGAATTCTCCACAGAGAATACTAAGAACAGGTTCTGCTAAATGAAAGGTAATATATTTGAGGCCATTTCCCTACTAAATATGTAAGGAAGATATCCAAACCGAATCAGTAACTTGTTAGATATATAGCACCCTCACAAAAAATACCACCTTTTGTAAAAAATTTTTTGTTGTTGGTAAGGTGAGGAAGGAAATCAGAAACTGGGGGGTGAGAAAGTTACTGTTTAGTATAGTAAGAAACAAAAGCCTACTTGCAATTCACAGAAGGTTAGGTTTCCCACATGATAGGGGTTATTGCCATGAGAAAAATCACAGTGAAAACCCTTTTGATAAAGTCTTGTATTATTTCAACATCCTCTTATAACAGATTAATAGGCAAACTGTCTAATCTCATATTCCTTTCTATTGTCTTTGATTATCCAGATATATTTGGTGTCACCCAAGTGGCTCTGTGATAATTGGGATTTTGCTGTGCCAGCATCTGAACTTTATTACTGTAAATTAGTAACTTGGATCCCTTGCCAGCATCCCTTACTGCATCAGCAAATACAAAAGAACATTTATAGCCCAAGAAGAAGAGGGATTGTGTTCATCCTCCTCAAAATTTACTTTATATTTGAGTTGCTGAATCCACCCCCCCGTGCACTGTATAGCAAAGTATTGGTGTCTGATTGTCAAGGAGTGGGGGGGAACACGGCAATTTGTGTGAAACACAGCAATTCTTTCACTCCATAACCCTAAAAGTTATCTTCCCTTTTCTACTTTTTAGTGTGTTGTTATTGTGTTTATGAAATAATATGGGCTCCCTCTTGTGACTAATTGAACACCTGCAAATTCCCAAAGCTTTTAATCAGACCGAAGCCTGACGGGTCAAAGCATCTGCCCATGTGCAGGGGGATGCCGCATCCTTCTATATTTCTGTGTGATTAGAAATTCTGCAAAACACCCATGTAAGCACTAAATCCAAGAGACAAGCACTTTTTGTTCAAAACTCCAGGCACACGCTTTCTATTCTAATGTTTTCTAACCATGAAAGACCACCCACTGCAGGTAAGCAATGTAAGGCTGGAATTGCAGATTTCACATGAAGATGATGATTTTTGCAAACCCACTTTCTATTGAAGAAACTGTGCCAGGGATGGAAGCCCGAGTTGTTACTGCTATGCAAAAATATGTTGTAGTTTTCTAGAATGATTTAATATGATTTGTTTCAGAGGAAAAAGAGTGTCAATTTTTAAGCTGCACAGCATGTTTAAAAGGAAGCAAGGCTAGACTGAAGTTTCAGGGACTTTTGAGGCATAATGGAGAAGTTCATAGAAATCACCACTTGTGGTGATCTTATCCCTCAGCATGGAATGAAGACTATTTTCAGTAGGCAGTTTAGATACAGTGCTTAAATTTCTGTTAATATCGTGCAGACTGCTCCTTGTCAGATGGCCACCGAAAGCCCTCCTAACGATGTTTTTGTTTATAACTATAGAAATAGTATTTCATAAGAGCCATTATGTATTGAATTCAAGTACTTCAAGTACACAAAAGTAAACAAAAAAAAACTTAGTTAAGATGAGCAGAAAATAATTGATATAATTTTTTTTTATATATAATTGAAATAATTTTGTTGAATGTAATGTCCTTTCAGCATCATCATTTTCTCTACTTTAGGCCATCCTGAAGGTCTCTCACTATTTTTCCTTTGTTGCAGAAGCACAGACATGTCTGAGACGAAGACAGAGCATGTTCTTTAGAATATGTTAAGCCTTGGAAGGAGGAGAACCCCAGCATCTGAGATCACTGGCAACTGTCTGTGTCTTTTGGGTGGATATGGTAATAATCATAGGGAAAAAAAAAGATAACATCTTATTTTGAAAGTCATTCCAAAGACATATGATTTTTCTTACTGTATCAGCATTGTTACAACCTTTAGCACACTGTTTAAATGGTAATGGATGTCTATCCACAGTAATATGTTTCATTAGACTTTTTCTTAACAATTTCATAAAACCTTTCAAAGGCATAGTAAGACCTAACTTTATTTTGGGTTTCAGCCTAAGGACTATCAGTATGTAGCATAATTCTACAATCTGATTGGGGTTTTTTAATAGCATAAGCATATTTTTTCTACTGTTGTATTGAAATTGCGATTCTACAGTAAATTCTACAAGTATTGAATCTCAGTCTTTCACACTACCAGTCTATATTCAAGTGTTTGGTCATGTTAGACTGCTCAATAAATTAATAATGTCCTGTAAAGGCAACATACTTTTCTTGAAAGTAGTGACTCAGATTACTATAATCTAGTTTTTAAAGTCACATACTTTACAAAATTCTAGTCACCTACTTGAGCGTACGTAAGTCCCTTCCATTTTCCTACTCTGAGATGATCTCTCTTTACATAAGATTTGCATCTATGACCATTTATGACCTTGCTCTCAAATGAAGGCACATTTACTTCAGCCAATGTAAGTGAAAACGTTCTAATATTAAGATTGTATTAGTAAGTTTCAGTATACTGTGAAAGTAATACAATAAAAATCTCAACCTGTCAATTTTGTCAGTTTTAAAGAACAACAGGAGAATCCTTGAAGTACAAAATAATTTTTAGCATGTGAACAGTTATGTTCCTTAGTGCTTGAGCTGTCAAAGTAAACAGTTTGTAATGACACACCTCAATGTTTGCGTTATTTGTGCTTTATGAATTCTGTTACTACTTTAGCAAATACAAAGAATGAAAAAATTCCTTATGTTACCTACAAGAAAAAATGATAATTATTATGATGCTTCTTTGCTTTTATTATGTTTTGTTTTGGTTTTTTTTTAATTTTACAACCATAACAATGTTTTAAAGTTTGGGGTTTATTCGTTTGGGGCTTTTTTTCCTCTTAGCTACAAGCTTTTTATTTTTATTAGCTATGACTGTTAATATATTGTCAACAACATTTTCTTTTGCTATTTTCCAAAATTTCTTTGTATGAGTTCATTTCTCTTAAAAATAATGAAACAGAAAATGGATCATTCCCACCTTAAGTGTGTAGAAGTGAAAAACAACTGGAAATATTTTGATATTTCTGTAATTTGAGACATGAGAAATGTATCTTTCAAGAAAAAACTTTCAATGTCTTCACAGCTGAAAGGGAAGTTAACATGTAGGAATTATACAAAGCTTTTTTCTGACTACAAAATGCTCCATTTTAACAAAGGGTTAATCTTGGAAAAAAGCACTTCTTACATTTTTTCTAATAATCAAGTGATGTACAAGCATGACTATGAACAGTACAATGGTATGCTATTATTGCTTCTGCATCAGCCACCTTGTTCTTTTCTTTAATTTGTTTAGCAACAGAAAGAAGGAGTTTTCCTCTTAGAAATACAAGAATCATTTATGATCCATCTGACAGTCCATTTCAAGCAAAGGAAAATATATATATACATAAAATACAGGAGGTTTTACAGAAATCATTGCTATCTCAAGAAAAAATCTATCACATTCTGAAAGATGCAACAGCTAATCTTTTTTGGAGAGAACAGATTGAACTGCTAAAGGACTCTTTCCACTGCAGGTGCTGTTACTGTGTGAAAAGTTGTCACTCAGTCATTTAATGCACATGAGATACTAGACTTAGTCATGGACTATGAACTCTTTTTCTCCTCTACATTTTCTTTCTGATGTTATAATAGATCCCAGACACTTTGTTTCACATAAACAGTCTTCAGGTAGATGTAAGTATATGAAATAAAAATTATTTTATGAATTAATTTTTTTTTATATCAAAAGAATGAGTATATAGGAGAGCACAATCTTTGGTAGGAATGTTTTCTTTTTCTGTTAGATAAAAGGGTTCACATGTTGTTCTCAGAAACATTTCAAACAAAGCATTTTGCGTTTCAAAGGGGTTTGATATCATTTCTACATAAACTTTTTAAAAGAAAGCTTCATCAGTTAGGATCTGTAACAATCAAAGATTGCAGAACTGCAGCGTGCTGTAATTTGAGATTTTTGTGGCTTGAAGATGACACCAAGTTGAGCAGGAGTATTAATCTGCCTGAGAATAGGATGGCTCTACAGAGGGATCTGGACAGGCTGGATCAATGGGCTGAGACCGATGGTATGAGGTTCAACAAGGCCAAGTGCCGGGTCCTGCACTTGGGTCACAACAACCCCAGGCAGCGCTACAGGCTTGGAGGAGTGGCTGGAATGCAGCTCAGCAGAAAGGACCTGGGGTTGTTTTTCAACAGCCAGCTGAATATGAGCCAGCAGTGTGCCCAGGTGGCCAAGAAGGCCAACAGCATCCTGGCCTGTATCAGATATAGTGTGTAGAGCAGGAACAGGGAAGTGATTGTCCACCTGTACTTGGAACTGGTGAGGGTGCAACTCAACTACTATGTTCACTTTTGGGCTCCTCACGACAAGAAATGCACTGAGGTGCTGGAGCGTGTCCAGAGAAGGGCAATGGAGTTGGCGAGGGGTCTGGAGAATAAGTATTATGAGAAGTGGCTGAGGGAACTGGGGTAGTTTAGCCTGGATAAGAGAAGGCTGAGGGGAGACTTTACTGCTCTCTACACCTACTTGAAAGGAGGGTGTAGCAAGGTGGGTGTTGGACTCTTTCCCAAAGAAATAAGCTCTCCACTGAGAGGATTATCAAGCATTCCAACAGGATGCTCAGGGAAGTGGTTGAATAACCATCCCTGGAGGTATTTAAAAGACATGTAGATGTGGTGCGTAGGGACATGGTTTAGTGGTGGACTTGGCAGTGATTGGTTTATGGTTAGACTTGATCTTAAAGGTCTTTTTCAGCCTAAATGATTCTATGATTCCATGATTCTATGAAATTATCATACTAATGCAAATGGCTGACCTGGACAAAACTCCATCAAGAAGAGGGCAGGTTGAGTCAAAGGCTCTCCAGGGAGTACGTATTAGTACTTATTTGCTGTTCCACTTTGGCTAAGTTCTTCAGTTTTGAAGGCTCATGTCAGTGTAAAGGCTCAGTAACTTTACACCTTGCTTTTAAGGGCAGTACTCAGGCTAAGCTTTTCTCGGACAGCCTCTGGCTGCACTAACCTCTACCTGAGCCCACTTTGGTCTCTAGTCCTGGCACACAAAGGAAAGCCTTGCTTCCTGCAGTCTTTTCATCATCTCTGAACTCAACAGCAGCACAGTGTAATGATGTCCTGTGTGAGCTCCTTTTTTTTAAGCAAAGCTCTGAAATTGGAAGAAAATTTCCAGTAGTAATTGCTAACGCCAATATGAGATAACAGTGAGACCTCCTTCAGAGGAACTAGCTTGAGCCTTACATCAAAGTCTGTTATGCACAATACCCATACAGGGCAAGGGCTATTCAGGTAATCGGTTACAAATATTTCCAAAATCTTTTCCTTTTTTTCTTTTCTTTTATTTTGCAAATTCTATTTTCCTCATGAGAGATTACAAAAGCAGAAGTAAGAGCTTTTGAATAATATATTTTTTACAAGAAAAATCCCAAGATTATTCCTCCTGGTATTCAGTTCAATGTGGTTTTAGGAGTATAACAGTTTTGTTTTTGTTTTTTTTTTACTTTCATGGTTAATTTGCATTGGTGGATACTTTCAGCTGTGAAAGCAAGGTCACTTCTGCAATGGCTTGATTGACTGAGTCAGCCTTGATGTGATGAATGATGGAAATAAAGGACAGAATGACACTTTAAAGGTCAAATCAAAGAAACAATGGATGTTACTTAAAAATGTGTTAAAGCAGGGCCTTTGCATGAGATGACTATATGATTAGAAAGCATGCAAGAAGCAGTGTTTGATATTGCCTGAGAGGCTGTTCTTTCAGATGGGTTCTCCACCCTATGTTAAACAGTAGTATAATGAAGGGGAAGCAGAACAATCGCACCACTACTAAATCCTCATCTAATTAAGGAAAAAATAAAATGAGAATGGAAAACAAGTTAAATATGAAAATAGTTTTCATCAGTTGCCATATTTTCATATCCTCTGTCTCACACAGTCTTCATGTTTAATTCCCTACTAGCTTGAATACTATTTTCTAATTAAAGATAAAGGTGCCATATTCAAAGTGAAAAACATTCAATTTCGGGCCATCACAGATCATTCATACTGCATACATTTGTGGAAATGACTAGATGGCTCATGACTTGATATGTGCTCTTTTTTAATCAGAGATAACCAAAGCAGTTAAAAATGGGAAAATGTATGTATTGAAGTAAGTATCATGAAATCAAAGAAAGGGTATAAATTGATTTGCTACATGGAAGTCTTGCAAAAAAATGTCTTGAGACACACAATCTATTGAATAGTAAGAATGTAAACATTTCTCATTTAATCAAGTTGAATATATTTTTCTCTGTGGTATTATATATTTTAATATATAAATATATAAATACTAAACCATTTTAGTATTTAATGAGAGAAACTCTTCCTAGTTAAGTCCAGAAATATCTTTTCACGATCCCATTAAAATCAAACAAAATTGAACTAAGTTGGGAAACTTTTCTGAGGGGGAAAAGACTCATACCTTTGCCTGTCTTGTTCTTGACACTGAAGTTTTAGTGATGACAAAAAATTGGAAAAAATGGCACTCTGCTCTTAGGCTGTTTCTTTTTGGTGCCTCTCTGACAATCCATTATTCTTTGTGCCCTGGTCACTGGTTCTTTCCTTGAAAGAACTGAGAGGATGAATAGATTAAGAAATTATGAGAATAATACTGGAGTTTGGAGATGGAGCTTTCTTTAGAGAACAAAAAAGTATTACCTGCTTTCAACTTTTCACTGGCATAACTCCTTTACAGATGGTGTTGGTAGCCTCACTAGCTTAAGAAATTTGTTAATGCAGGTGCCACTGTGTGATAGCAGCCTTATTTCTTGTGAAAGGAAGCATTGGAACATCTTTACTATTCAGAGATTTTACTCTTTCTTGTGTTATGAACTTTCTCTAAGATTTCTTTAAGTATAACAAAATAGGCAGGTATTAAAACTATTTCTTAGATGTCCAAATGTGGTTGCCTTTTTATATATATATTTCAGTTTTATCATATGCTTTTAAGCTTAATTGTGAGTAGCTTTGATGCTGTTTTTTAAAGCACTGGCCTTCTTGCTTGCCAGTTCTTGAAGAGATCATTTGTTTCTTTGAGGTTCCTTCTGGGTACTGCTGGAGGTGCAGAAGATATTGGGAGGGGACACAGCCGGGACAGCTGACCCCAACTGACCAAAGGGGTATTCCATAGCATATGATGTCATGGCCAGCATGTTTTGTTTGTTTGTTTTACTTATTAAACTATCTTTGTCTTAGCCCACGAGTTTTCTCACTTTTACCCTTCTGGTTCTCTCTCCCAGCCCACTTGGGGGACCACACAAGCCGCTGTGTGGGGATTAGCTGCCTGCTGGGTTAAACCACAACAACAGGTTACAAGAAACCTGTATCCACCACACAACACCAAGATTATTAAAGTCCTAGTTTAAATGAGAAAGCTGGATGCCCATATGACTGCAAAAATGGAAGCTCACAACCAGAGGCTAATGCTCTTTCACATCCTTTTTCTCTTTCCTCAGAGGATCTGCACCTACATGCCCTGTCCAATCCAGAGCTTTTATTTTGTAAACTTGTGCCCATCCTTTACTAAGGGAAACCAGAGGTGTCCTAGTGGCAAATTTTATTCAACAGAACACTTGTTACTAAACAAGTAATAAAAAACAAGTCTAAATTTTACTCCAAACATAAATACATAAAAGTGCTAAATATTTCTTTTTCCTTTGAAATTTTGTCAGGATGAAGTTTTTTTTGTATCAGTCCTACAGAAGAAATACAGCTTTTTGCTATGTCAGTTCATTTTTGCATTAGTGTTGGGCTTTAATCTCACATTATTTTAACTTGCATAGAGATTGGCATTGAGACGGGTATAGAATGGATTTTAAAAAGTTGTTTAGGAAAAGGCATAGGAATTTCTGTAGCCTTAGGGCTTGTTTTGTAACTGTGGGAATTAATAGAGTGAGTCGCTGTTGGGTACTACAAACTGGTAAATGTTTCAATCCGTGCTGCATTCTGTGTCAATTTTTAAACAAATCATGATTAAGATTCATGACCAGGGAAGGTCATGAATAGCTGCAAGAAAAGCAATATGACAAAAAAACCAAACAAACCACAACACAAAAAACCAAAAACCCAAACCTAATTTGCCTTCTTTGTGTTTGGCTATGTGTGGGTGAAACTTTATTATGCGAGGTTTCAGAAGCTGTAGCTCTGCAAAGTAACTAGACCTAGTATTTTAGTATCATACTGTGAACTTGGTTCGTGTATTTCAGATCTTTGTAATCTTAGAGATTTATAGGATTTATGGGAAAACACAATGAAAGTCAGCAACATAAATAAATATAGCAAGACTTGCTCACTAATTACTAGCTGAGCAGTCATGTGAGGTGTGGCTGCTTTGTCATTTCTGCTTTTATTTCATTTGTGTTTGTTTACTTGTTTTTTTCTCTTGAATACTCTTTCCACAATCTCCACTTTCCCTCTTCCAATGCAATTACCTCTTGATAATATGTATTCTTTCTTCATTTGCTTCTCTATGGCACAAATGCTGTACATTCACATGAAGACTGGAACATTAGTAAGAGAGAGTGCTGAATAAAGTAACTCCTTTGACTGCCATCATACCCTCTCACTCGGCAAAGCAAAAGGAACAACATTGTGCTCCTGAGAATATTTAGCTTCTACAGAGGGACTAAACTTGATCGTGCTCTAAATTGGTAGTTGTTTAGTACTATTCCTTTTCTTAATCAAAGATCTTTTTCTTCCTTCCGATTCCATCTTGAAATTTTAGAATCAACTTACTTTGTTCATTTCAGCAACACCAAAAATGTAATAAGGGGAGAGGAATCAGAGTTGCTTTATTCAGAATTCTGCTGCTTTTCTCCCAGTAGAAATGAGGTCAGATATTGACCCAGTGTAATTTCAGTCATCTGACTCTTGAACCTTTTGTCAGTGAAGAATTACTAATACTTAATTTAGGTGTGGCAAGTTATTCTCCATATGTTTCAATGATGATGTAGAAAGTCTAGATTTTCAGTTAAGATACTTCAGGTCAGTTAAATAATGTGCTGCTACAAGCTTCTGCTGCTATGGCTTGACAGTTCACATTGTTATTGGTGTCTGTGAGAAAGCTTAGCAAATCTTGAATAGTTGAAAAAAAATCTAGAATGAATAAACTTGAGATTTCTCTTCTGCTTTTTCAGGATGAATGCAGAATTTGGTATTTTGGTCTTTTAACACAGTTATGGCACAGAAGAACCTCTCCTTCCTGGCTCAGAGTCTCCTGAAATGCAGTAGGAAAAGCAGTAGCCTTTGGGAAGAGGGCACCTTGAGACACAGGCCACCAAGGTGGCTTCAGGATTAAGAATCATTTCACCTAGTTTTGTCTTGCTATACCGTGAATGTCAGCAGATGAATTACTTTGATTCTTTATAGGTATTTAGGAGAAATAGGCACTTCTGACCTATTTTAAATGTCTGTGTTAGGGCCACATTGTATGAAATATGTTTTCTCCCCATAGACTATAAGGGGTTTCCTCTGAGACCTCAGTAATATCACTTCATTTTTCCATATCTCAGCTTAATATGGACATATTACCCTTTTTGTTCGTAGTTTTCTTCTGTTGCATAAGTAGATTGTAATATTTTCTGCTGTAAGGGCTGCTTACTGATACATTTTTCCTGTGCTTAAAAAAAATGATTCTCTGTAACATAAACAATGGAGATGAAGAACCTTCCTTTCTGCTGCAAGATTAAAATACTTCTGAACTTCATAAACCTCTGCTGTTGACTGTACAGCAGAATTACACAGTCCTTTCATGTTTGGGTTCTGTTGGTTGGGTTTTTTTTCCAGATACGTTTCTGATATTATGAGGATGTCTCACAATATGATTTCAAAATAAAAAATGTAGAAGGAAAAAAATAGATGAGAAAAAAAATTATATCTTTAAAAAGAGCTGTATGTATAATCAGACGCATAAAAATATCAAACATTGTGTTCCTATGCTGGATATGTTTAACTATACGGCTATACTAAGAATTCTGAAGTGATACCTCTAGTTAAAAATCAATGATCTGAAATAATGCTTTTAGATAGTACAATGCTTAGTTGGAATTTTGTTCTCCTAGATGAGACCTTTACTCAACATCCATCATTCAAAGAAGGTTTAAGTAAAGCATCTTACATCTCATCTGCTCTGTTTTTATTAGAAGGGATGAAGAGATACTCTTGTAGGTTGTTCCACAAAAGCAGCATGGTTTAAGGGTAGAGGTATCCATGGTAGTTGGAAATACTCAATCAAAGGACTTTTTTTGCTTTGGGTTTTTTCTTGAGGTGAAATAGCTGCACTTTTTCTGTCTGTGATCTTTAGGTCTAGGGGCTGGGCTGGAAACACAATCCATGTTTTCTAGTGAAGCTGCACTGTTTTCTACAAAATAGCTTTCAGCAGAAGGGAGAGAGACACAGTAAGAAAAAAAATTAATGTGGCTTTGTAACCTCATGTGCAGGGTCTTTTCCTGGTAGGTTGGGGAGGCTTTGGAAGACTTCTTTCCAGAGTTCTTCCTTTCCACATAATATAAACTTCAGAATGTTGGATATGAAAAAAAAACAAAACAAAACAAAACAAAAACACATAAGATTTTTTCACGCTCTTATCGTGGCTGTCAGCCTGATATTTACAGTACTTTCCTGGCAATTCCCTGAGGCTAAGAAAAAAAAAGTGTCTTCAGCGTGCTGATTGAACTCTCTGTTCCATCAAAGCTAGCTACTGACACCACCTCCAATATCACAGCTCTGCTGAAGACTGTCAAACACAACAGAACAAATGATTGTGTTTGCCTGTCCTCGGAGGGGATTCCTGCACTTGCAAGAGCAAGGCATCTCCCTTAAATCCTGACTGGTGCCTAAAAGGGGGAGGAAAGCATGTTTTCACAAGAAGGTCTGTGGTTAGCATTTGTATTGGTAGGTTTTATGTATCCCTGTTCTGAGGGTTCATGCTTAGACACTCCTTCAGGGATCTGGAGTCCATACCAGGTGCCTAAAAGCTCTAATTGCACACTTCAGGCATCCAAATCTTTTTGTGCATGTGGCCACTGAGTTACTTCCTGGACTAATCAACTTTTCTAAAGTGATATTAACTGAAGAGAACTTAAGGTCTTTTTGCAAAGATGCACAATAAAGTTCTGACAGAGCTGGGGAGACAGCCGCCTTGTCCTACATTCCATCCACCAGCTACAACTTACTGTTTCTTCTGCCTGTTTATTGATCATGCATTTATTTGTTAGCTGCTTGCCAGAAGGCAGCCGGCTGATAAGCTAAACATGTGAAAAGAAATCCAGCACAGCCAAAAGAAAACAATGTACTCAGGAGATTTGCAGCTCTCACTTAAAAGGAGAGCAGATAAGAGAATCATGGGGGTGGTATCACCTCCTCAAACCTGCAAGTTTCTGAAGCTTTTTAATACATGGCTGTACATTTCCTCCCGCTGCTTCTCTGGCAGCTTTAAACCTCATATTCTGTGCCTTTGTTCTCCAAGCTTTTCTTCTTTACAGGGGTGTTGCCTTTTATTTGAAATCTGTGTGGCTACACAGGAGAGACCAAATGCAGGATCTGGTCCTGAAAGCTGCTACCTCATGTTGCCAAGTAACCAGAGAGAGAATATGGTCTGTTTTCCGGGGAGGGCAGGAAGGATCAAAGTGCTTGTGTGAAAGGATCATAGGTAAGAATTTACTTGTGCATATTCGAATGAAAAACAGTTATCAAAAGCAAATGCTAAGAACGTGCAAGAATACAGTACGAAAGAAATCTTTTTTGCTTTCCCCTTTTAGCTTGTAACCCTTCGGTCAAGTCAGAGACCACCTGTGCTCTTAAATGTATGCATATGCATAGTCCCTACAATCCATGTCTTTGCCATCCATAGGTGTCATTTGTGGAGGAGTGATATACCTGAACTTCAGTGAAAAGAAACGTCTTTCACATAAAAGGAAACAATAACAAGAGGAAATGGCTGAATCTACCAAGAACTGTATCTCTGCTTAAGATCAGTTGCCTGACTTTGCTATTTTCTTATGAATTGCTTTGCATCTCAAATGCAGTCATGTGATTATGTTTTCAGTCTTTATTGCATGCTGCCGATATAAAAAAAGAACACTATTAGCATTAATGTGTCGTAGTTGAATATTTCTGTGTTCATTTTTCTTGTAGTCTTTTCTCCATAGAATATCTGAATTACTGTCAATTTTTATAAAAAATAAAAAAATAACAGATAAAGTTCATGACATACATACACATATAGACATTTAACATATAATTTCTCATTAATGACTAGAAGTATTATTAGGCATATGGGAGAAACAATGGCAACCAACTGTAGAGCCATAGCTGTTTTCTCTGGAAGCACTCCTCGCGGGGGCCTGTCCTTTCAATGACTGCTTCTTTTTGTTGGCTCTTCATTTGCAGAGCCCGGGGAAAAGTACACTGTGCAGTGGAGAAACCGAACCCAACACAATACTGCCATTTGGAGGAATTCTGTACCCTAGGGTATGGTTTCTCATATTTGCAAACTTCACAGCATCTTGGGCTGTAAAGTGAAGCCTTGATCCAGTTCAACTGGCTTTGGCAGACCATGTTACCTTCTGTCCCTTGCCTTGACAATAAAGAGTAGCTGTGTACACACACACAGATAAAAGCCTAAAGTGAAAGACCGTATTCCCTTATCCAAAGGATATCATATCAGGTTTTGGATTCCGTCCCTTTAGAAATGATAATGAAGATTCTCCCGAGTATACACAATTGGTGACAAAAGCTGCCTTTTTATTTCTGTGCAGGAAGACCCTTAGGAAAGGGCTTGGACCGGATTTATTCCAGTCCACAGCACTTGGCTGCTGGGGCTTTTTCACTGGGCTAGATCACATGCTCCTTTGCCTTGGGATTTGGAGGGCCTCAAGGTAGTCCATGCCTTGAAGGAATGCTTACTTGCAAAGCTGATGGATGTGGTCATCTGTGGACACCCTTGTCTCTTCTGTCTATGTGCTGCCATCATGAAAATGCCATGTGGTAAGTAACACTGCATTTGTTGAGGAGTTGTAGAGATGAGTAAGGATTTGGAGCATCTCTCATATGAGGAGGTACTGAGAGAGCTGGAATTGTTCAGCCTGAAGAAGAGAGAACTCAGAGGGATCTTATAAGTACCTGATGAAGGAGGGGAGTAAACAAGACGGAGCCAGATTCCTCTCAGTGGTGCCTAGCACCAGAAAAAGAGGCAATGGGCACAATTTGAAATGCAGGAAATTCCATTTAAACATAAGAAGACTCTTTTTTTTTACTGTGAGGTTCATCAAACACTGCAGCAGGTTGCCCAGAGCTGTTGTGGAGTCTCCATCCTTGC
The DNA here is from genome assembly GCA_026546715.1 of Gallinago undulata. NCBI lineage: Eukaryota > Metazoa > Chordata > Aves > Charadriiformes > Scolopacidae > Gallinago > Gallinago undulata. The sequence goes on from JAOTQQ010000032.1 coordinate 44,291,876, forward strand.
AGATTCTCCAAATGCAACTGGACACACCCTTGAGTGGTAAGGTCTAGCTGTCCGTGCTTTGACCAGGGATGTTTAGACTAGACAACCCCCAAAAGTCCTTTCCAACCTCAGCCATTCCTGTGATGTTGTTCTGGCAGCTATGAGGGATGATGAACTTTTAGGTATCCTTAGCAGAGTTATCGGGTGCCAATTGAAGAATTCAGCAAGAATATGTGAATATCAGATATGGAAAGCACTTTGGATGTCAGACTCATTTTGAAAAGCATAGACAGAGTGTCATGGCTACGCACAGCATGCTGTCAAACACATGCAAGAAAGCAGCTGGAAGCGGACAGGCATCTCATTCTCTGCAATTCAATTCTATAGTAATGACAGCAGACACGTCTTTTTCCCTAAGTGAAGTGATGACCAGGTTGGCACTGTCTCTTTTCAGTCATTCTTTCTTATTCTTATAAAACGTTACAATTACAAGCTGTGTATAAGGCAAATATCCCCTTTGTACAGGTGAGGTTTCATACTAAGCTTGAAAATCACATTGAAATTCACACCAGTCAATAGAGTTCTGTAAGAATAGGACGCCCATACTATTAAATAAAACGAGCCAACATCTGAGGGCAATGGTTAATATGTCTAAACCGTCAGCCACCAAAAGAATGTGGCCTTTCCAACTCCTGTTCACAGCAGTCCTTTCATGATGCTGTACTTTGAAAAATGTGCAGGCGAAAGCACCATTTGGTCCAGATTAAAATTCTTCCCAGGAGCACAGCAACAGTTAAAGAAGTCTGGATGGTCACAGGCCTGATGTTCTAACCTATGTTGTGGTGCTGCTTATTTTACTAGGAGAGACCTGAGGACAGGGTGTCTCATTCAGATCCAATTCCCTGGTAGAAAATTTCCTTGCAAAACATCATCATGAACTGCATGGGATTTCTGGGCTTATTCTGGGATATTTCACAACAGAACCTGACAGATTTCCAACAAGGTCAATGGATTATCATCAGTTTAAACCAGATGAGGATCTACTCCTTTCTATTACAGAGAAACGGTAAAAAACGAAGAAAAAAACAAGAAAAAATTTGAAAAGAAGGTTTCTTGGGATGTTTTGTGAGTAATGTCTATTTTTGGCTTGTCCCCTGCTCCACCCCATCCCCCAGGGTTTTCCTTGTTCATTTCTAGAGCTTAAGCACTTCTATCAAACACTTACTTTGAACTACATTTATTCATAATTCTTTCACATTTACTGTAATTAAGTCTTTATTGATTCAACACAAACTAACAGCTGCATTTCACTATGGAAGTCAACTGAAAAATATATGCTATCTATGAAACACGGACAATACACTTGAGAGTGCAGATGACATATTAAATTCTGTTATAATTTTTGTACCTCTTCAAGCACAGCATCAATTATATATACATACTTGCAGCCCGAGCTTCTACTAAATAGGATGCATATGAAGTCTTTGCAGTACAATGTGCTATAAACAAGTGCTACACTTAGATGCATTTTAAATATGGTTTTGTATTAAGAGAAATCTTTGATGTGAAATTTATTTTTCATTTGAAATTCATCTTCTTAACCACTCCAGAACAGCATTATATTTTATTGAAATAGGGGCATTAATACACTCTAGAGCTGCAGGGAGTCCAGAAACCTTCCCAAAACTACTGCACTTCAGGTACAGGACTGACTGTGTTATCTGCTCTTTCTGGGCTTTGGAGACAGGGTGGATCACAGACTCCTTTAAGGAAAAGTAAATAACAGGACAACGTATTGGAGTGACCTGATAAGGGAAATGTGAGGAAAAGCTGGGTTGTTGCCCAGGTGAGATCCAAGATGCAAAGATGTTATGGCATTCTGTGAACAAGTGAGTTATTACTCACAAGTGAGTGAGGAAGTGCTTTTTATACATGGATAAAATGAAACCCCATGCAAAAGAAGAGGGATAGCAACAGCCAGTTCCTGAGGTTGGCGTACCAGAGGGTACTTATCAAATTACTAGGGTATTTATCAGATAAATATTTATCAAATGACTAGAAGAGATATCTGGAAGTCTCAGATGAGGCTTGACAGATATGATACTTCAGCCTTCAATTGCATATTTAAAGAAAAAAGAAGTAAGAAGTCTGGAAATGCATAACAGTGATAGTAGGCACTGCTTTTGACCCACATCCTTCAGAAAACATGACATGGTGAAGCTTTCTGGTTTTACTCCCATAGTTTGCTGGGAGTCTGTCCGCTGGCTAACATCGCCACAGGTCAAGTTCCGCTTAGGCTATAGTTACCATGTAAAGAATTGGTCTTATGGTATAAGAATTGCACATTAGGATGTCTTAAATGCTTATCTGGGCACATCGATGGCACACAAGCATTACATCAATTAACATCTGCCAAAGCTTTGTCCCTCTACAAAGGTATAAAGTCTCATTCATGTAGTTCATGCTGAATTTCGATGCCCTATTTTCATTTGTAAACTTGCTAAAATATAATAGAACATACACATATTCTTTTTTTTTTTCCTAGCAGATTGTTTGCAAATACTCTCCTTCTTTTCCAATTATATTCATTCCTTCAACAGCAAACCCACCAACATTTCAAGGTAATCTAGAGAGGACGCCTGCACAGTACAACAAAAGCAAAATAACAGTAGAGAAATTGCTTGACTTGTAGAAGGAAGGACTTCTCTATTTTAAGTTGTTAAACCAAACATCACTTATCACTGTGGAAACAGTGAAAGAAGCATTTCTCCCTCCTCCATAGTCTTCTTGTCCCACCCTCGTTCACAGAATGAATCTTCCCATTCAGGCCCTGTACCTGAATGTTCCTGCTAATAGAATAATAAGTTTCATAGGCTTTGCTGATTAAGTTAAATACTTATAAATATTTATAACACTTTGCATAATATCCAGAGATAAAAAAAGAGAAAATTAATGGTGAACTCTTTTCTATAAGATCATTTTTTTTACATAATCCAACTGGTAATAGGAAGGTTTAAATGTAGTTGTCATAGTAACAGGAGAGCATAACTTTTATCAACTGCAACTACCATAATATAATAATAGAGTAATTTTCACAGCCTTTGATTTTTCTTTTTCAGGTTATGCTCGCACCAAATCTCATGCTGGCAAGATGCAAGGTGCATTATGTTTGTGGTTTTAGGTTCCTCCCCTGCCCCCCAAGCTTTCTAAGAGGTTCACAGACTGATTCAGAACATTTAATTCAGATCCCTGAAACAGTCATTAGAGCTCCACAAAGAACTCCCGTCTTGAAAAGTGTATACATTACCGAGGTACCAAGGCTCCCTACATAATCGATGCTCAGCTTCTCTCAAGGCTGCGGCTATGCCGCTGTTGCTGAGCAGGGCATCACCTACACAGTGGGAAATGCCAAGCAGGCAAGAAGGATGTGTCTGAGCTCTCACCCCTCTTGAGGCTTATCCCTGTGAAGTGCAGATATTTGGCAGAAGGAACAGTTAAAAGCTAAGGCAGTCCAGGCTCCTTGGAGAGTCAAGACAGTACTTACAAAGAAGAAATTCAGCCCATGTCTGTGCTGAATCACCCATAGACCTGCTGTTTCTTATCAGGGCTTATACAGAGCTCTTGTGGGAAATTGACTAACTTGGGATTTCAGGTTTTCCTGAGTTATGAGGAAGAACTCCAGAATACATCAGTTTCCCCAGGAGCAGCTGCCTCAATTAGAAAAGCTAAGTTTTTCTGATTTTTGTTTATTTGTTTATTTAATCAAAAGACTTTTGGGGTCAGCATATCTTATAAAAATAGTAACAGCAATAGATATAGAGGAAGAAGCCAGGCTCCATGAATGAGTGTTTTGGGAATTCAACCAGGAGCTGAAGTCCTTTCCTGCTTGGAATATCTCTGGCTACTGGGTGCGAAACAAAGGAGCTGCTGCAGTTCTCTTAGATGTGCGCCCAACCAGCTAGTGACACTCATGTTTGCTGTTGTCTGCTGTCCTTTCAGCTTCATAACACAAACATGCCTGTGGCAGTATGCAGTGTCACCCAGCTGTTACCTTCTATCCTGAACCTTCTGCTTCATTTCGACAGCTCTCCCATCATGGAAAAAGGGGCTGAGAGATTTACCGTGAGAACCTTTCATAATTGCCCATTAAAAGGAGTTTTGGCTGTAGTATCTTTCTGGTATAGGCATAATCCTTTTTTAGTGAAAGGACAGGTCCACGAGGAATTATGCCTAAATGAACTTAGACCTATGTGTACTGGAGGTTCCCTAACTGGGATGTATTTGCAGTCAAAAGTTTATAGTCATAAAGACATAAGAAATGCTAATCACAGCTAACAAACCACACTGAACACAAGACTGTTGTTTAGGCCTTCTGTCGTTTTTGAAAATTAGTGTTTTTCTTCTTCTCAATATTTTCAGCCTCTCCGTGGGCTGAATTCTGTTATTCTGGTATATTTGGGTTATTACTTCTAGACCCCTATAAATGATGAGTTCCCAAACTGTGCTCCATATAGTATCTGTCACACACAGTCTGCCTCACAGGTTTGCATGCAAACTCTTAAAAAAGGAAGTATATATACAAGTACTAAATAAAAAGAAATAAGAAACAGTCATTCTGGACTAATGAGATGATAGAAAACTACCGTATCACAAATACAACTATAGATTGCATAGGAGTTTATGGTTGCTCTTGATATTAAAGTAAAACTGCTCTCTATTAATAAAATCCCTTTGGATTCAACTTCTCAGAGCCTTTGTAACAATGTAGTTCCAAAGAATTTAGATCAGGAGAGAGGGCTAGTCACTAGGAAGGGCAACCAATAAAATGCCAGATTTCTTTTTTAAATTGTTTGTCCACAGTGAATATACCCAGGTATCTTTTTCATTTTTTAGTATCCTTTCCCCTTTCTCCTTTATAGTATGGTTTGCATTCACTATGCAATAAAAAGGAAAATAATTTCAATATTAACCTCTATTCTCATACAAGCACTGAGTAAAAAAATCAAGACCTATAAAGATACAGAAGTCAACACATCCAACACATATCACAAATACTAAAAAGGGGCTGGCCACAAACCTGAAAACTCCTGAGGTATGCTTTGGAGTCTGGGGAAGAGGAGACTGAGGGGCGACCTTATCGCTCTGTACAAGTACCTGAAAGGAAGCTGTAGAGAGGCAGG
>JAOTQQ010000032.1:44297404-44307726 GCA_026546715.1 Gallinago undulata
TTTGGTTTTTTTTTTTGTGGTTGGACTCGATGATCTCTGAGGTCCCTTCCAACCACCACAATTCTGTGATTCTGTGAACTATATGCTGCATATAATAATACTTCCACGGATAATATTGTCCAAATGAGCTGCTGATGGCAAGAAACCACACAGGAACATGGATCTAGTCGAAGAGAAGCAAAAACTGGCTTCATGGCAACTGCTAAGTCAAATTATTTTCTGCTGTGTGCTGAGAACGAAGTAATGAAACATAGGCAGTGTGGGGATGGAGGTTACTGCAGAACTTCCATTGGCTGTAGAAACAAGTCAGCTGAGAGGATGCGGGAGGGAACCACAAGCATGCTTGTGCACACACACACACAGACATACAGATACATACATAGCCCAAGTGGCAGCATTCAGGCACCACAGAGCTGGAACTCCTGGATTATTTAGTTCAGTTCATTGCACTGGTCAGGACAGGTCTGTGCATGCATTTAATTGTAAACACAGATCAGCTTTCCAGGATGGTCATAGGAAGGCCATAATTATCTAATTAAACAAATTGTTCCACTATCTGATCAGGCTTTGAGTTCAGTATTTCCATTACCTCCTTTAATATCTAAATGGAAAATGCAAAATTATCAACTGTTATCAATCAGGGAAGTACTACCTACAGTCACCAAAACTACAGAGACTTACAAATAAATTAGGGTCTGGCCTATTAACTGCATTCTTTTCTTATTTTGTTGCCCTCCTTGCATGTTTATTTTACTGAAAAGCTTTAAGATTCACTCTGTCATGCAGGAATGAAATTGAAGAGATGTGTATTTATGCTGTGGTTAAATAGGATACTACTAGGATAGTAGAGAAACAGAAGACAAGGTAACACCTAGGAACAAAGTAAGGATGAAAAGATCTGGATTTATATGTTGGTTAGTGCTGTACACTGAGATAAAACGCTTTGATTTCTACCTCTACTTTATGCTACTCAGGAGGTGGGACTCTACTTGATTCAACTGTGATTCAGAATCATCTTTTTATTTTGCACTCGTCAGATAACAAGTTAGAGCTTGATTTAGAGATAAATTAAAGATTTTGATGAATGCCAGTTCCTCCAGAGGATTTATGCTGCAGCTGGTGTTCACTAGTTTCCCATCCACTTAGGTAGACTGCCAGGAAATGTGGATACATGGATAGTCATATGATGGGTGATGCCAGCAAAATGTTCTTGTGAGATCTCCACGTGACAAATGATTCTCCTGTGGCAAGTTATTCTGATTTTAGGGTGAGTTTATGAAATGAATGTAACAGAAAAAATAGGCAAAAAAAGAGGAAAATGCCTCATAGTACATTTGGATCAAACCCAACAATGAACAAGGAGCAGTCCTTAAAACAATGTGTTTAAATGAAAAACAGCAATATTATAGAAACTAGCACCCTACTGAGATCTTAAGAAATATCTCCACCAGAATTGCCTTGTGTTCCTGTATCTAATTGTTTTCAAGGAAACAGATTACCAGCTTTTGGTGCTGAGTATCCTAGCAAAGAAGGGAATTCAACATCTAAACTGCTAAAAAAGCCTATGATATGGGGTATATCACTGATAGCCATGTGTGGGGTGACATCTACTAGGGCATTTAGGTGATTAACTCTTGCTGTCTTACATACTTGTAGGGATCAGGGCTTCATTGCTTTCACTGCAGATTTGGACCCAGATAGCGTAATACACAAAACCTAGGAAAATGACATTATTGTCCACTTTGTAGCTATGAAGGAATGAATAGGAATGGTTACACTGAATTAAACCAAAGTTTCACTCATTCCACTGCCTTGTTTTTCACAATGTCCAGTAAGATTAACTCAAAGCTGAGACACTCACAATTAATGTCTAAACGCAAGGACATTCAGCTCCTAGGTCCTAGACAATCTGCATGGTGTAGGCAGACACGACACAGGATCCACTGGACACCCAAGCACTCCTAAAGGATCAGCTAGAAGCCAGCCAATACTTATAAGACATCTGAGACATTACTAACCTATGTTTAGATGACTGAATTGAGCCCTCCAGTGTTTAGGGACTTTAGTTCATCCAGTGAAAGCCTCTATGAGGTTTGAGCTGAATTCTCCTCCACATTTCAGTGATTGTATTGACTGCATTTGCGCTGGATATAATGGAAGTGCAGACACATTTACATTTTAGCATCTTACTTGCAAGCCCAGTCCCATTCTGAGAAATATTTAAGAAGGAGTTAAGGAGAAAAAAAGGCTTATATCCAGGGAATTCTCCACACTATATTCCCTGCATAAGGACTCCCAGACTTTGGCAATCTGTAGAACAGGGTTTCTCTGAGACAGATGTTGAATCCAAAAATTCATGCTTAATAGGCCCTGAAGGACCTTCCTTCCTGGTATTTTGTTATTCTCTTTTAAAAATCCATCTATATTTTTGGCCTCTGTACCATTCTGTGGCAATCATTTCTACATTTTCAGTCTTGTCTTATTTAAAACTTGCTGCCTGTTAATGTCTTTGGGCACTCCTTGTTCGTGTAAATGAATAGATATTTTCCTATTCACTTTCTTGCATGTTGTTCACAGGCTGGGACATCCTAGTCTAGACATCCTAGTCTAATTTCTCATCTTGGAAAGCAACTCTATCTCTCCAGCTGTTTTATTGCCTTTCCCTGTATTTTATAGGGACCACCTAGTTAAACAAATAATCTGATCATGGTGAACATATATGGCATGTAAATCATGCATATGCCATCAAAATCCTGAAAATCACTTCTGAGAGACCTACCTCTCTAGCTGTGTTTCATGTAGGGGATCTTTGCCAGTTCACTAAAGACTAGTGGCTAGATGCCTACAAGTCTGTCACTCTAGACAAGTAACTTTCTGTTCCTGGCCCTAAGTGACTGATTTAGATCATGCAGAAAATGGAGCACAGATCCTTAAGTTCTAACTGCCACACTGACAACGTGGCTATAGCTACACTTTTTTCCTACTTGTGAGATTTGAAAACAAGAATTAAAAAACAAACAAGCAAACAAAAAGCAGGCTAAAAATGGTGCACAGGCTTCTGGAGAGACCATACAAAAGGATAAAAAAAGGGTTAAGGAAAATATCCCACTGGCTCTGTTGGCCAGGAGAACTGCTTAGCGAGCCAGAGAATCTCAGAGCATGTATACCCATGGCACACAAGCAAGAAGTAAAGAATCAATTGGGTGCTTCATCAGCACAGTATTCAATTAAATTTCAATTAAAAAGGAAAATAATGCAGTAATCATTATCTAGGCTGTGGCCAGGTCCTTACAAGAAATGTCAAGATACCCTTGTAAATTTGAAAATGGATGAAATTTTCCAGCCTGCACACTCTTCAGGAGGCCACTGTAGGCATTCATAATGGACTTTCTGACCCAGCCTTCATAAGAAACTTCTAGTTTCTTATTTACCAAAGTTAATGCCTCTCTTTTGAGAGATAATTCAATAAAGCATTTTGAATGGAAATTTAAAAAAAAAAAAAAGAAAAAAAAAGAAAAAAGAGATATTGTCAGGAATATGTGATTGCATAATTCTGTCTTTATCATGCAGAAATCTAATTATTTCTCCATGGAAATTATTTTGAAAATGATAGCTTGTTAGCAGTGCTATCAGTCCAACATCCACAGTTTATTTACTGCTTCAGCAACCAAGCTCTAAGCATGCACTGTCTCTCTGTTTCTTGGTTTACCTAAATTTTTTGCACGTAAGGCATAAGAAAAAGCCAAGCAGCTGAATAAATGATATTATTTTGTTTGATTTAGGACTAGTATTAAGAGCTTCCTGAATCCCAGGCTCATATAACTGACCTGTACTTGTCATGGCAGTGCTTTTTTCATGCAAGGACTGTTTTACCTAATATTGTCTTTCTTGGTGACCGTAGCAGTCCCACCAGAGCAGTAAAAGTTGAAAACTGATTTCAGTTTATGATAAACAGTGCATGGAAATGTAGACATATTATATGCTATATTATTTGTGAAACACAAAACAGAGAAGAGATATTCCGGTCACTGGAGAGATAAGAAACATAGAAATAAATCAGTCCCATAGATGGAGTCTATTTGGCTTTCCATCAGGTAGCACAGCTTCTGACCTTTGACAGATTTTGACCTCTCACATCCTTACGTTTCCAGCACCACAGCTGGTGGCAGTCCGTGGAGTGCCACAGATGTAAGCTTGTATTGCCAATGTGCTTCTTTCTCACCTGTAGTTTAAAATTTATTTCATTTCTATGTTTTCAAAGTCATCTTGTAAAAAAAAAGTGTTGGGAAGAAAACCTGAGTCGGGTATGCTTTTTTGCATGAATAGCAAGATGTTGTTATTCCTATGTTTAGAACCGTGCCCATACGCGCTTAAAAAAAAATTGCTCTAAATTATATGTGTTTTTCTTGACTATGATGCTTTCTAAATTGTTCTACTCTTGAGAGCTGGAAGAATGCCACAGTTACTTGGATTTTTGTGTTAGTTTTATTTCTTATGTATCTTTTTGTACCTATACCAGATACAATTTTCTTTCTCTTTTTCTTGTTCTTACTTTCCATGGCTGTCACTACCTTTTTACTTGCAAAGGTTCATGTCTTTCCCCAGCTGTGTTTTCTTTTCTTTCATCACTTTCCTTTTGTGATTTCAATCCACAGGTGCCTTTGGCGTATTATCCTGTGTCAGCAACCCAGGACATATTAGACACTGTAGAATATACAGAATTTAAACCCAAGATTACTAGGTGGTTTGATATGTGCCATTCCTCTGTGACAAATGCCACAGGGATGGTTGAAAATTATTATTGTCTTATGTTTTTTATTCACTAGACAAATCAGGCCATTTTTTTTATAGCTGCAGGTAACACCTACAGGCTGCCTACTGATTTATGCCATGCCTCACTGCCAAGTTTGATTTTCCCCACCTTACTTTATTCAGGAAGTGAGGAGCACTGTGTCTTATTGAAGCTATGGAAGTAAATCTAGACAGACTTACATGGTTTCAGCGACAGTGCCTTCCATGGTTTTTTGGGGAGCACCATTATTTTAAAACAAATGCAAAGGTCTGAGTGTTGCTATTGCACCACATCAGAAAGACAAGAGATCAGCAAAATGATGGAGCAAGGTCTGCACTTGACAAAGCAAGATTTTACCTACAGAACACAAGCATTGCTATTGGTAGTGCAGGCAGACTCCTTGTAGAGCTGCCTTTCCACTGTACTACAGGTGGAGACATGTTTTTTTTAATTACTATTTTGCTTAGCCTTTGTCACACTGAAAAATTCAAATTGAAGTAGACTAATACCACCTAGCTAGCAAACAAAGCTAAAATAAGAGTATAAAAACAATCAAACCTACCAGTTCAAATACATATATATTGTAATAAAATTTTGGGCAGACTAAAAAAAAAAAGTTCCACTTTTTTCTACCTCAGAAAGATATTTTATTTCAGGTTTTTGCTGTAGAACAAATTGAATGATCTGAAAAATAGTTGGAAAATTAACTTTTTTCATAATTAAGTTTTCACTGTGTTTGCAATCAAAGAACAAATCCAGAGATTTGCACAGCATATATGGAAATTGCACCCTGGACCTGTGAAATGCCAGTGGATAGCTGTCTAAGAGACATCACACCTATCTATAACATGCTTTATTTCCTCCCTGGAAAGCATCTGCCCCTTTCAAAACAGTGAGATTTTCCCTCTAAGAACAGCTGCATCGAATCAGATGATTTCTCCGTTGAGCTCAGGATCCTGTCTTTGACCATTGCTGTTAGTGGGTGCCTAAAAAAGGACTAAAAGAACAGAACAAATGCAGCAGTACGTTGCTAGAACATCTTCCTAAGTTTCAGACATCTGCATATGAAGGGTTTTGTGACTCAGAAGAGTTGTCATGACCAGAGACAGATTTTTTCCTGCATTGATGGGTTCATTATCTTAAATCTTTGTGACTTTTTTGTATCACATAAATTCTGTGACAAGAAATTCTAAAGAATGACCAAAATGCCACATTGTTACCTTTTTTCATTTTTAGTCCGTCAGTTTCTCATCTCAACTGCCTTAGTTGATAGAGAATTTTTTTCCTATTTATTTTCTTTTTTTTTTCTATTTATTTTCTTTTTTTCTTACATTGACACAGTAGACTGAGTTGCAGAAACAATGTACAAAACCAGCTATGTAGGACAGCAGCTCTTTCCTCATCATTGCAGACATCTCATTTGATATATTTAAAATCTTTGAATTTCCTGAACCACAGATTGAATAGCATTAGTTATGAGTCTGAATATGGGGATGTTCATAGAGCTTAACAGGGAAAAGAGAAACTGAACTAGTGATATGGAAGGGAAGAAAAAGGTGGTGGTGGGGCCTGGGGAAAGAAATAAAACCTAGAAAACACGTTTCCCCTTTGTCTCGCTCCACACAGCAGAGATCTGGTTCAAAACTCCAGCTCTGATCTCCCCTGAACTTTGCTTTACTGGATTGTCAAATGCGTGTGGATTCAAACACAGCAGTTCAGGCTCCCTTCTGCTGCTATTCCCACCAGCACTTGGCACAAAAATTATAGCCCTCTTCCAAGGATCCTGATTGTTTTTTCTAATGCCAGTTGTTCTGGACATTGACCCTGCAGGGCGGGTGTGACAACACCTAATTTATAATCAGGCAGTTAATTGTGACTTGCTTGACTTTGCTCAGCAAGGCAATACAGAAGCACAAAACCTTGTTTGCTGTCTAGATGTATGGCCTCTTGTGGCTGCTACAGTGAAGAAGGAATAGCACTAAGGAAAGCTGGTAGAGGAGGTGTAAACACCATCTTTTATCTTTCACTTAGCAATAAAAGATGTTCAGGATATTTCAATACCTCTTACAACTGTACTCTGACTTTGCCAGAGCCCCACCAAGCTCATTGTTTTCTTAGGTCTGGCTCCACACTTTGATAATTCTTTCCCCTTGAAAAATATAAGCAACCCTTTTTCTCATCCTTCTCAAGGTCTTTTCGGTGCATCCACAGAAAACTTAAGTCCTGGACAAGTGGGAGTCATGCACCACTGGGTGTTCTTTGTGGTGATAATCAGCCTGCACCTGAATTGCTTGAGTGCTCTCTGCCCCTGATGGTCACTTGTGAGAGTAAGTGATAAGATGTGACTCTCACAGGCCTAGGGCAAACATCTGAAACTAAAAAACAGACTGCAGAGACCATCTGGGATGATAGCCTGCAAACTGTTATTTAATATCTCTTTGTTTTTTCATATAGAAATGTTAGCACTTTTTTTTTTTATGATCTTCCTTTTTTAGTGGAGCAGAGTATATTGTTTTTTATTGACTTCATAACCATCATGACACAGCATGACCCCAGTCTCTGACCTGGAAAAGATTTTTCAAGAATAACTTTCAGGAACATATGTTGGAAATCAAGAGGTGCTCTAAAGGAAGCAAGTGGGAGAATAAGGCTTCAGAAAATAGGAGCAGATCACAGTAGTACTACGGTAACACACTTCATTATTCATTTGTTTGTTTGTATGGGATTTCTTTTTATTAATGCTGAGAGATTCTACAAGACCAAAAGAAGTGGGTACAATTAATAGCTGCTGTTGGTCATTTTGTTATTTAAATATAAGCCTAGAGATACAGTTTAGTATGGTATAAACATACTGCAGGATCATATGTTTTGTTGTTCTTTGCAAGAGGGGTTCCTACTTAAAATCATAATTTGGAATTAATATTTATCCATATACACATAAATTATTTACACATTCAACGTGTCTCATATCTTCTCCTTTCTGCCCTCTTCATGGCTGACCTAGAACTATAGCTCACTATGGCTCCCATGTGTTACCTGTTGTAGAGTACTAGGGAGCTGAAAATAGACTTTCATGCTTTATGGAAAGGGAGGAAAAGAGGACAGGAATAATTGCTATTGTGTATGTATTTTGCCACATACACACTTTTATTTGAAACAATGGAAGAACTTACACCCAAAGCAATTGTGCATTTCCTGCCTCCTGGAGTGGTTGTCTACGTGACTGTGACCCTCCTGATCTTCTTTAACCATTTTTAAAGTGGTCTGTGGGATATTTTTTATGTCTTATTTCCAAAGGGTGAGGTGAGAGTTTCAGCTATAAACCCCAACCCATCCTGTATTCTCTTTCCTTGCACACACGAGTAATTTGACAAAGCTCCCCCACTTCAGCTATATGGACTTCATGGCTGAGATAGCTTTCTTCTTAGACATAGAAATATAGGAATAGGATGGGATAGACAAACATGTCTAGCTTCCTACCATTATAGGAATCTGTGCAACTGTAGTATGTGAAGCACCTGAAAGTGAAGAGCTCATCTTGGAAAAAGAGGCCCAAGGAGTTTTCTTAAAATCCAGAGATTCAGCAGGAACATTCCCCATGCCATTTCTCTTTCCTTTCCATCATTCTCTCCTCTGCCACACAGATTGATCACTATCTGTCTCCTCAGGCACTAACAAGCCTAAGGACAAAAGTTTTTGAACCTCAAAGCACACAGTTTGCCTGAGGAAGATAGCATGAGCAGAAAAGGTCAAACATACGACTAATGTCTTTGTCCTGATATCCTCTTGGTTTTAGTGAACTTCCAGCTAATTGTAATATGTTGCCAAGCACAAAGGTGTTCAGGATTCAGTCCTTAGACACTGTATGCTTTGGGCATAGCCTTTCCTTTTCTCTTGCTTTGAAAGGTTAACAACACAGCTTAGGCCAGCTTTCAGAAATCATGCTGCAGAAACACAACCCACCTGGATAAATCATTCTTTTCCCCCGTGTGACTTCAAAAAAAAAAAAAGTTTGCAACAAAGCACTCTCAGCATTTTTCCCATCTGTGCTATGGAAATTTCTTTTGACCTTGCTGAACAACCTGGCTATCCATCATGTCAGAGCTGAGCTATCTGCAAGGTGAGCAATGGGGACTGTTGCCTCACCTACCTGCCCCAGTGACTGCAAAACACAGCAGAAACCCACCCTCAGGTATACCTGTGACATATATATTCCCTTCCCTGCCAGTCTTTAGACTTTTTCCTTCACTTTTTTTCCTATTGTTGATTCCTCATGGTTCAGTGAAAAAATGAAGGCAAGCACAGACACACAAGGTCTTATTTATCTTAAGGTGAATCTCTGTAGCATCAATCTTGGTAGTAAACAAAATTTCAATTCCATCACCTCTGTCTTTTCCCCATTCATATATTCTTACTTCAGGTTTGCTCTGAAGCTTTGCTTCAGATTTGCTTCCTGCCAAAATATCCTTGCTTCACTAGGATGTTTCACATCAACTTTAACTGTCAGGTAACGACAAAGAACAGGTATAAAATGATGACTTAATCCAGCATCTGTTGAAGTCTATGGCCACTTTTCCTTTAGATCAAGACCTAAATCCTAATTCCTAAAAGTAGCTTCAACAGCTAATCCTTGGAGGAGAGTAAATCAGGGAGGTGATTCAAGTACAGTAAAACTCTGACATTTTTGTATTTGAAGGTCACATCAACCTGATAGTGAAAGCTCTGCTCAACCTATCCTGTGACTTTCCAAAGAAACTGTCACAGTGGTCATAAAGTAAGTACAATGAGTCCCATCATGTTGGAGAGTTAAACTGAAGCTGGATAGCAGTGGAAAATGTGTCAAGCTTCAGGGAATATATAGCAATGGCAGTTGGGTGACCTAATAGGCTCCTTATTCTGAATATATTCAGAATATCTGTAATGGGTTTTGGCTGCAGTGAGTAAAGACCTATTCTGGTCTTAGCAGAATAGCTCTTTAGCCTACTTTTTTTCAGGTCACGCTATCATGCCATTGACTACACGAAAATGGGAATTCAGATTGTAGCTTCAGATGGTTTCAGAGCAGTGCTTTCTGCTGGATGTCCTCAATGCAAAAAACATTTTTTTGAAAAAAGTAAAATGTTTCACATTGTTAAAAATATTACATGCAGTAAAAAGAAATGCTAGGAGAGGACATAGGCTGGCAGTGTTCCTTACCCATCTAACCTTCAGTTCTGTTCAATGTGCAAGGACAATTCCCTTTCTGCCTGCTGAGAGTGTCTGGGTTTGGCAGAAATTTTGCATGAATACAAATATCTACTAAAGGGAATTTGTTGGCAGGATCAGGGCCTTTTGAATAATTCTGAAAGAGACAACATGGTTGGAATGAATAGCTTGACATATATTCTGTGTCTACATACGGGTCACCTCGAGTACTGCGTTCAGTTTTGGGCCCCTCACTACAGGAAGGACAGTGAGGCGCTGGAGCGTGTCCAGAGGAGAGCCACCAAGCTGGTGAGGGGTCTGGAGAACAAGTCCTACGAGGAGAGGC
>JAOTQQ010000032.1:44307826-44413698 GCA_026546715.1 Gallinago undulata
TTGTTTTAATGTGGTTGGACTCGATGATCTCAAAGGTCCCTTCCAACCACTAAGATTCTGTGATTCTGTGATTCTGTCATTGATCGGTTTTGGTTTAACATAGAAAACATTAAAGTCTGATCTCATTCTCCACATGCCCCTCATTATATCCTGCAATATTATCCTTCCTAAATATCCAGCAGATACCCTAGTACTTTTTCTTAAAACCCTGGATTTCCTTAAAACTCTGTCATTCTCTGATTCTAAAGTCATGTTAATATACAAGTTTCTCTGTCTTTTATTCTATAACTACATTTATAGATAGCTAGATATCTAGATGACTTTGAGTTTTCAAAGCTTCTAGGAAAAAACCCCACGGTACATGAACACTAAAGCTTGAAAACCATAGAAAGTACAAGGCTGTTTCCTACTTTCCATAAACTACTTAAATAACATTGTCCTTCCATGTTTTTCCTGGCTCTTTTTTCTTTTTCATATCGCAATATTTAAGCTAAGCTGATAACCTTGAAACAGCTGGCATCAGCAGCACTGGAAATGACCTTACCTGTTGTGAAAGTTCACCAGTATGTCAAGGCTGGCACTTACATTAGTATCATTTCATTCAATAAAATTTATATAAAAATAAGATGTCTACTCTAAGATGGTCATTTAAGTCCTCAGCCCAACTATTTTAGTCTTTCAGCTCAGTTAGGATGAACTGCCTTCTGAAAATGTATGTTGCTGTCCTTTGACTACAGCTGGTGTTTAAACAATCTGCTTACTCCAGGCACTTGCATTTATATGGATGGATGATTTCCATCCACTGAGTATGACTACACTGTAAGGTAATGTAAAAATAATAAGCTAGCTTCAGAAAAATGCGTTTAGCAGTAGCTTTTTAGCTAATTACATTTAGTGAAGAGGTAGCCCATGCTCTGCTATGCATGTTCCTGCTTCTGGTATTCCTGCCAGCTCAGATTACTCCACAGAACACTTACAAGAGCACAGAGAACTGGAAGCATTTCCTGATCACTTTTCCCTTGTGACTGGCACTTCTTCAGATCCATGGAGAAGACTGGGCTAGAGGTACCCGCCCTGGGTCTGTGTACAGGCTGGGTAGCATCTGTGACCTGTGAATCAGCCCTTTGTCCCTGTTCCCCAGAGAACATGAATGCCTGCAATAGTGCTACAGATGCTGAAAGTGCAGGAAAGAAATTTTAAATAAAAGATTTTGGAAGAAAAGGAAAGATAAAAAAATCTGGATTTTTCATGAAAAATAAAGTTCATAAGCGGTTTTTATTGGTGTATGTATTACCTTTTAATATATGATATTTCCCTTTAGGAAAAAACAGAAGAGGCAGTTGACCTCACCTGTGGTGTTTCACCAAAGGAAAATGCATCTGGTTCAGACGAGTATTTAATGGGTATGTGAGGTCTTAGACACAGGGATTTTTGCATTAGTGCTGTGTGTAAACATTGGATTCTTAGTTGATGACTGATTCCAGGCAGTATTATGGCAACACTATATAGTCAGACTATGTTTCTCCCTATATAAAATAATTTAACATCGTTCATGGAAACATAACACTGCCTGAATAGGTAAATATGTCAGGTTTGTTACCATCTCCAGTACTAGAAACATGAAATCAGGGAAGTAATTTGTCTCTGCCTTAGATTTGATTTTTATACAATTTGCTTCTGCTGAAAGTGACTTTTGCTCTCCTTCAGAAAAAAATTAGATATAAATCTGATCCAGAGAATCTTAAAACTTGGAAGAAAGCACCTAATAATAAGAACTTATTAAACGTGGCTTCCTACAGTATTGCTGAGGACTTTTCTTACACAATTAAAACCAGACTTGTAGCCAAATGCCAGAAGCCTCTTTTCTGTTTGTCCATTCTCAGAAATGACTCATCCTCTAGCCTAGCCTAGGAGTGTGTACTAAAATGCAGCTCCTCCATTATTCAGATGACATTAATGGAGGGCTTTCTGCTTTGCTAACAGAGGTGATACATATCTCTCCCTTTTCCTTTAAAATCTTCACTTCAATGTGTTTGAGGAGATATAATAAGCAGAATGCAGAAATTAATTATGTGTGTTAACTTTTCACTTTTACCCTCCATTGAACCTTTTTGTTCCTTGGTCCTGCTTTTTGTAAAATTGAAGTTGTCTCCCAGGGTGTAAGGCTTTTAATGTGACTGCATACTGTATTTAGCTGCTATAGCGCATCAAGCATGTGGAACATTTTAACAAGGAGTTTTTAATGAATCCCTGGGAAGCAAATACCCTCAAAACCAATACTTCAGTACAAAAATACATATATACACTGCAGCAATAAAAAGACAACAAATGGCAAAGATCTTCTTCAACTTTCTATGTTTTAAACAAACTTTAACCACAAACAAGGTCATAGTCATTCGCTGAGAAGCACATTTGATTAAAGGTTTCTTTCTAAAAGGCTGTGGGAGAATTATTTCAGACTGTTTGATGATTTGCTAGAAAGATGTGTTAAATTGCTGGTAATTTGAACACCAGCAAGCAGTTTGCATGCTCACTGCATCTTTTCAATAAATGCCATCACCTATTCTTTATTGCCCTTGGCTTCTCACTCTTGTGTCAGAAGGAAAGGAGAGATTTTTAACACAGCCAACAAGTTCAGCACAAAGTGGAAAGGGGCAGAATTTCCCTCAGGTCTTAATCCCAGTAAAGGTTCAGGGCAGTGTGCGGTTGTAATCAGTCACTTGTCTTCCTGAATTACTTTACTCAAAAACGTAGGCAGCTCTGTAATATCTTCTTTTTTTACCATCAAATGAATATCATGTGGCAAGAAAACAAAGCTAAAAAAAGAGAAGAAACAAAAAGGAACATAAGGACACAGGACTAAGACCTGGAGTTTCTGTTTGTAGACCTTACTGCTGCCTTTATTCAGTCAAATGTTTAAGTTACGAGCACCACTCTACAGACGTGTCTTGCGTATTTTAAGAATTAGATGAGCTGATGTTTGCAAAGTAGCTTCCTTGTGAAAAACATTGACCTTTGTAGGGAGTATTGAAGGCTGCAAGTGAATTCCTGCTGTAAAACTGGCATTTCCCCCTCTTCCAAACCCACAGTGTGGCAATAGCTCCAGAACTGGTTGCACAACCACCCCTACCCTAGGTGATGCACCATCTCCCTCTCGTGGTTACTTGCTCACAGAGAGAGGTTGAGGAAAAATGAGCTACAGATTTAGGTAACAGACTTCAAGCTTCTAATACAAAAGAGTGAAGATTGATGGTTTCAGATGCGGTGGCCAAAGTCCCTTTTCTGATGTTAATGGTCACTATGCCAGTGAAAGTAAGAATAAAAATGCCATCTGAAAAGGGCATCTAGGTCATATTTTTTGCAGTTTCACCTTTATTGCCAAAGGTCTGTAATTACATGAATTAAGGTAATTTAAAGCTCACTGTCAGGTTGCAGGCACAGGATAACTGCACCTGTCCATCAGTTTGCCTCTCTTGCTGACTATATCCAGATATGGATGAAGGGAGGAAGAATAGATGTTTACCAAATTGCACTGCTTATTTCTTTTATATAGCCTTGACCTTGACTCTTTCCATAAAGCAGCTTCAGTTACTAATAAAAGTACATATACTTGGATTTGTTTCTATCAGCAGGTAGCAGTGCTGCAGTTACACTACGTTCAGCATCACTGCCAACTCAACCTTATTTCCAAGAAAAGTCTTTTCAAGTGGAATCAAAGTAAACCTCTTTCAGTGACACTTGTTGACTCAGGATGATGTTGAACATATTTTTACTCTGTGTTGTAGAGCAGAATATTGATGGCTTCTGTACTCACCACCAGAACCACTTACACAACTGCAAGTGGCATAAAGAATACTGACCTTGATGTACTCTATACCAGTTTGCAACACAAAGCGTTTGATACTAAGTAGGGGATTACGTTAGCAACCAGTGTCTTCTTTCATGGGAAAAGGTGTAATGGGGAAAAGAAAGAGGAATTAATCTGGTCCTGTGGAGACATCTGCAAGTGTTTATTGCCTCTATAGTCCATAGAGAGAGAACGTCAATGATGTAGTGTGATTTATCTGATCTGTTCTAGCTGATTCTTTTAGTGGAGATGAAGTACATATTTATCTCAAGGGTCTATAATAAAGGTATACAGTGACTATATCAGACACAGATGTATAAACCTGCAGCTTATGCAAAAATATGCGGTCAAATTAACCCTTGTGCTGGTGTTTTCCAAGGACCATTCATAGTGCACATGCAGGGTTTCGGTTTCTAACAGAGCACTCTGTGGTGCTCTCAGTTTTCCTCTGTCCCTATATTGATTGTCTAGGAAAAATCCTAGGTTGCTAATAAAATAGTACAAACATCTACATGCAGTTTTCTTAACTGTAAGTCAGTTTTTGTTTTCAAGTTCCTAGTCATTGTAGGATGTTATCCAGAAGAACATCAATCACTCCCCAAAGATTAACATGTCTTATCATAGAGGTTTCTTATCACCATTCACTAAATTTTTATTTCTTCTGTATGTGCTTTGTCATACCATACCATTAGATGTAGCAACTGTTCATGTAACACAGCACAGCTTTAGTGTCTTGGATGTTCAAAAGTGTTACACAGCAAGACCAACTTCCAAGTGAATCAGAACTAGTAACAATGAACACAATTCTGGAGCCTGATTTTTCTTGAAAACATTAAAAAAGTTTCTGATATTTTCTGAACATCAAAATTTAACACTTATCTTTACCAGTGCAACAAAATTAAAGTGCTAGGACTACCTATACATAATATAACATATACATATGTATACATATACATAATAATGGAGCTGACAGGGGAAAGGGGGATGCAAGAATACTGCAGAATTTACTGTGGGTAGTAGAGACAACTGAAAAATGGAGTTTCTTCAGTAGGAAGTTCTATTACCTTGACAGCTATTTTTATCCTAAAAGTGTTCATTTTCAGAGAATAATTTAAAAATTGTTTGGGTATATCCCAGGGTCTACCAACTTCATGAAACGGAGAAACAACAGTTTATCAGGGAAAGCATTGTGAAGTAGGGAAATAGAAGTCAAAGTGTGAAGTGTGAAAACACCAAAATTATAATTTTTACAAAGTATGGAACAGCTCAGGTAGAGTGGAAGATTAAATATTGACTTGAAATGAATTCTTGGTTTTACATTTCCCATTCAAACATTTCAGTTAGACCTTATTTTTCGAGTGGAAAAAATATTTCAAATGGTATTGTTTGCCCAGTCTACAGGTTTAGAGGGACATTTTTAATCATTCTAAAAATTTCTAAAATATCATGTGAGTTCCAATGTGTGTTTGGTAATATAGGAAGCAATATTATATACACCCTTTACATGATATGATAAGATACTGAAATCTGTGACTCACCCTATTGAATTTGATTGAATTTGTAAGAAGAGCACATGCCATAGATGAGTCTGAAAAAGAAGACATAATTTAACTACTCTTTATTAAATTTTTGTGAATTGGTTGAATATTATAGTTCTTGTGAAAGGCTGAAAAGTTAGGTAGTACAGCTCAATTACAAAATCTTTTGAGAAACAGTAGGTAATTATATGATTTCCTTTATTTGATAATGCTTGGAGTTGAAAGAATGGGTAGCAAGCATGAAAATAGATAGAAGGAAAACTAACCCTGACTTTTACATGAAATGGAAATTTTCCTTTTCCAAGGAGAACACCAAAGATCATGTCATGTGGATCCGGACTTTTCAATATTTCCTGCAATGCTTCCCGCCTGCCATAGCGTGCAGGAACAGAGTCCTAGTCCACGGGCAGCATCTTTGTCTTTCAGAAGACTTTGGCAGAAGTTTGAGATTATTTCCTTGTTTCTGTCAGTTTTCTTCACCATATTGATGGACAACAACCCTACTTCTGAAGAAAGTACCTACCCTCTTTGAACTTCTTCTGAGAGGTGGCTGCTAGCACTGAATCTGCCACAACTGCTGTTGCAGGGGCATTCATATATCATTTAACTAGGAAACATGGTTTTGTAACCATGCATTTCAATGTCCATAATGTAAATGCTTTTCTAAAAATAAAAACAAATACTTTTTTCTCGTTTGTTCTTTTCTTTCCTACAAATGACTTGAGTTTAGAAAGCTGTTCAGCACTTAAGTACTGCCATGGAGAAAACAATTTTTGTTCTGAGTTCACAAAGACATGATCTTGAACATTCTCTCTTCAAAATGTTAATTAAACAAAACAATGGATTTTAATAAATAAGTACATCTACAAGTTCCTGGCCTCAGGGAAGTGCCACCACAATATTTATTGTTTGCATGAATGAGTTTCTCACATAAACACTTTTCCTTATTAAAAAATACAAAGTTTATATTTCAAAATATAATAGCTGTGAGGGCGAGAAATGGTGGGGGAGAAGAGAATGTTTTCCCGATTAGATCTGAAAATAGATGGAGAGTCAATGAAATGGAAAAAGACAAGAAGTCAGATGTGTCTGAGTGAAAGTTATCTGTGGGCTGGAAGTCTGATGGAGAAGTTACCTCCACATCTGTGGCTCCATGAGTATCTTTTCATATTTGCACTGTTAGTGCAGTTCTAACCAAAGGTGACATTAGCTAGTTACTGAAAGAAGTTTTAAGATTTATAAATTATTTATATATATCTTATAATTCCAATGTTTTTCCTTTCTCTGAAAGTCTACCCCGTGTTTGCTAACACAGGGCTTTTTGTTTGAAATGTGGCAAACCAGGCACATCTACAAGAGAGAAACAACAGGATAAAAACCTATAATAAGAAAGTATCAAACGTTGTTTAAAAATTTAGTTTATCTTGGTTGGTTTAACTAAGTTGCTTAACTTCATTAACAAAATTAAATACTTTTATGTTTTAGTAAATGTACCTGTTTTTTCTGCATTTTACTGTGATGAAGGCAGGTCATACCATGGAACTGTATAACCCATACCATTAAACAAAATCCTCCAGGTTGATGTGACACCAGGCAGAGGCATTAATAGTACTGAGAATTGTAAAACAATTACATATTTATATATTTATTTACAAATAAACCTCCTGCCATTGTTTGAAGAGAGACTAGTGTACAAAGATTTCCCCATACAGCATCAGCAATGCATTCTGCAACTGTACGCTCCTCTGAGCAGCAGAATTGTACATAGCAAACCACAAACACTTAATGAACACAAAATCCTTTGAAAATGCACTTTCTCAGACCAGCGGTGAGAGACACAGAACATCTTCCGAGTTAATGGGAGAGGTGTCCTACTGCCTCACTTGCACTTCTCTTAGTTTACTTCCAGGTAAACAATGGCTCCCTGTGTAGCCCAGTGCTTGGCCAAGGTCAAGCAGGATGACAAAAGTCAAGGCTACTTCGAGCATCTTGGAAAAAAAGAATTAAAACCATTACAGCTATGAGCTAATTGTAATGTGACTGATGATTTTGTATGATGGTACAGCTTACTGGAAAAGGAGCTTTGTAGCCTGTGAGGTTAATGCTAAGTGATGGATCACTTGAATGTGTGTCCCTCTGAACCTGACCTGATCAAAACTAGTGCTTTTGGTTCTACATGTGCCAAAACCACAAAGGGAACTGCACAGTAAGAAGGAACAGGCTAGTAAGTGCCCATGTATGTACTGTAACACTGCAGAAGTCCTAGTATATGCATATTTAATAGAGACAGACATTTCGCTTCATGCTTAGGGTATGGAAGAGGAATTTAAGCAGCTATGATAAAAACCTGGAAGAATATAATAACAGAATATGACACAATTAACATGAATAATCAAATGAATATTTGAATAATCAAATATAAAAAGACACCCAGCTCATTATCTTTGGTCTTGGGGTACTTGGTGGCTGGTAGTTAATCAGCTGTACCACTGCTTTCTCACTTTCTGCTTTCCATTCTCATAGCTGAAAAAAAAAATATTCCTAAATGCTGAATCCCGTCATGAATCAAGTTTGAGGCAGAATGTACTGAATGAAGCCAGGTCCTCGGGTCATGAAATAAGTAGGCATTAGACCTTCTTGTATTAACATGAGCTAATAGTCAAGGGACAAGCCTGGAAAACATGGGTTGGGTCTCTGACTGAAGTCAGAGACAGAGAGAGAAGCAAAAAAGAACTGATGATACACTCCAGTTAAGAGAAGAGAACAAAAGACAGGAAAGTCCAATATTCCTGCTATTCTTGCTCTACATCTGTCAGATAGAGAGATTTTAGAAGGATAGATACAGGATTTAGTTGCAACAAAGATTTTTTTTTTCATTCTCCATAAATAAAACGACAGTTTAAAGCTTATTTTGGTTTTAAATTTTTTATATTTAAAAAAAAAACAAAACCTGAAGAAAGTTTTCTAATACGAAGTTGAGCGCTCAAAATATCTAATTTTGAAAAAGTCGGAGTGAAACATTTTAAGGTCTTCAGGAAATTTTGATCTTTTTTTTTCCCCAGCAGAAATGGCATTATAGAGACACATTTGGGAAAATGTTTGATGTTGTTAACTCAGCACTAGAAAAATAGAAAAATTAGTAATTAGAAAAATTATCCAGATAAAGTGAAAAGTCTTCTTTCTCTTTTTGTGATGTCTTCTGTATCAGACTTTAAAGAGGCAAGTTATGTTCATAAACCTTAATGACCCATTAAGTAGCATGAATAGACTGAGTTCAGGATCAGGATTTCTAGCCAGATTTGTATTAGTGCATCATAGTCTCAAACAGATAACAACATTAGTAAAGTATACTAGCTGCTGGAAGGAAATGTATAGGCATAATTTGACACTGATATTCAGTTACCTCTGATAATCTTCAATGTCACAGTCCAGCCAACTAAATAGTAAGGTATACGATATAAAAAGATATATATACACACAATAGATATCTGAATATCCCTTCCTGGATTGAATGTTTATTATTAAAATTTGTTTTCCTCCAAAATGAAAAGCAACTAAAGCAAAACCAGATTAATTAGAATGAAAATAAGTACTTACGAGGAAACAGACACAGAAAAGAGCAGGGATGCAAGATAAATTGAGGAGAAGGCAGCAGGAAAGGCTAATGAATGTATTTAAAAGATTGGAAGATGTACCTTTGAGATTAAAAGTTGGGAAATATACTTTTTAGCACCTTTCCAAAGGGGTTAAGAAGTTAAGAGCGATAGAATTTACTGATCTGAACAATTCTCAAAAATCCTTTGACTGTCAAAACTCCACTGACTTCACAGACTAGTAAAAGATTACACATCTGGCACATAGGTTTATACCTATATCTCTGCTCTTGGAGTTTCTCAGCTAGCTCAACTGACAGTGTCTTTCCAGGTGGCCAGACACTTCAAGGATCCATGCTCCAGGAACTGTCACTGGTATAGAGTGACTAAATACCATAGCATTGCAAAGGACCTCCTGAGTGAGTCGTCCCATGCTATCTCAGGCATCTATTCATACAAATTCCTTAAAAAGATATGTTAGCATAGCTACTGCCTCTGTTTTTTGCTATTCCCTTGTAACAAGCATGTTATTTTGTATTTAGAACTTGTTTATATATCTTTCAATAGTATTTGCATTGCCTTATTCCTTGTACTGACAGAAACGAATATAAAGTCTTTGATATGTATGCATTTAAATGAAGAAAGAGGGAGTCTTTCAGAGACATAGGAAAAAACTATTTTTATTATTTTTATTAAAACCTTTACTCTTCACTCATGTCTGTCTATCCTTATCCTTTATTATCAGCTTTTGATAGGACTGTACACCGTACTGTGTTGAATTACAGCCATAAAGGCCCATATACTGCCATTTATACATTATTTGTAAGAGTAAGGAGGAAATATTATGGACAGCATACGGTCTCGAAGGTGCAGACTTTTTTTGGACTATTCTGATGGCTCACAAATTCAAGAGGTAAAAGGAATATATTGGTGTGCCTCAGTGTGACAAAGGACAGATTCCTCACAATGTTGTAGAGAAACGCTGTCACCACTTTGGTAATAAATTGCCATGATTTAAACTTATCAGAACGAAATTCTCCAAGCCTTAATGGAGAGTATATACGGTTGATGTAGGACCCCTGTGCAGGGCTGTCACAGTCTGACCTCACTTGCTACAACAGCAGTGGCTTTTGATTGCACCCTGAACACTTCAGACGTATGTTTTCTCCCTCTCGCTCCCTGCTGGATTGGGATGCCAGAGATGGTGAATGTCACTGCACATTTCAGCTCCTGACAGCAGGCTAAGGACAGAAATGTGAAAAGGGGATGTAAAACCTGCTTCAGAATCTTTCCATGGGTGGAAAAAAGTAATGCTTGGTAAGAGGAAAAGGAGTCTGCCAGTCACCAAGGCTGGATGGGGTCCAGCACATGTCAAACTGCAGATCACTAATGACAGATGGGTGCCCAGTGACCTATTCAAAATTGCTATTGGTCTCTGTCCAGAGTTTCACGAGCAGGTATCTGTATTACAGCTGGTGCTAACTGGCATCTCTGTCCACAGTCTCAGCAGAGTAACTGAGGACCAAGTGGCCCGCAGAGACTGAACTGTCCTCTCACCCTGCCACAACAAGGTTGAAACATATTGGCAAGAAAAATCTTCCCTTATGCTAGCTAAATTTGAATATACTTTGTATTTCCAATGTCTTCCCCAAGTAACAGACATTTCAGAAAAATATGATGAATTTTATATTTTTGCAAAAGTTCCACATACATTTAAACAAGGTATATATTCATATTTATTAAAGATGCATCCTTAAAACATCTATAGTTACAGTTGGTTAAATTTTACAGTTAGCTCTCATTTCCACTTTTTATATTTGAAGAAGAAAACCCAGAAAATAATTGTATTGACCTAGTTAAAAAAAAACCCACACCAAAAACAAAACAACAAAACAATAAACCCTTCAATATAGTTCTATTTGAGCAATTAGAAAGTATTTCTATATACTTTACCTTAATTCACCTGATTATGAAGGAAACTGTATTAATGGAAAAATTTTGCATTAAATGTCAGACTATTTTTGATGCAGACGAAGTCTGTAATGAAACAACACTGATTATTATCTTTGCTTCTGTAACAGAGTGATGAGTAAGAGAGGAGTAGCAGCCAAGACAGATTTGTCATGAACAAATCATGTCAAACCAATTTAAGCTCCCTCTGTGACAAGGTAACAGACTTCATGGATAGAAAGAAGCAGTGAATGTCATGTATCTTGGCTTTATGAAGCTTTTGACATGGTCTCAGATGGAACTCTCGTCAGCAAACTAGGTCTAGATAAAACTACCAGGTACAGAAAAAATAAGTAACTGCACTCAAGGTATAGATACTAATGAAAAGAGGCACTGAAGGAGGTTCTGCGGTAGTCTCTTCTAGGTTGGTCTTTTCCAAAGTCTTTGTTAAATCTAGCAATGACACAGACACAGGAAATATATTTTGGAGGACAGGCTTAGAATTCAAAGTAATTTTCACGGATCCAAAAAACAGAAAAAAATGAAATTCAATTAATTTAGTGGAGACAAATGCAAGATCTTGCATATAAATGGGAGCAATTAGTTCCACGGATAGAAAACAGGGAACAATCAACGGTTCTTCCAAAAGAGACCTTGGAATTGTGTTTGAACACTGGTGGAAATCAAGGCAATGATAACGTGCTGTTGCAGGTATATAGCTTAGGAGATGAGAGAAGTAGCTTTCCTTTTTACCAGCACTACTCACAAGGCTTTAGTTGGGCTCACCTTGGCACACCACACTCCTGGAGAAAGGAGAAGAAATTAGAGACTATAGGAGATCAGTGGAAAATATGGGCTGGGAATAGGCTGACAGAAAAGGAGTGAATATGGTTTTTTAGCATGAGGAGATGACTGAGAGAATATCTTTTAATTGTGAAAGAGGCTGCTGTTTTATAAATTCTTCATGGGTATAAACTCCAGCAAAACAGATTCAGATTGGATAAAAGGAATATACTTTTAGCAGTACAGAGAGGCAGCACACTTTTGCTGATTTTGTTCTGGATGGTATTATGGTGGTCCTTTTGCACATTGTCTTCTGTTGGCCTTCACCTCATGAATGTTTTATCAACATCATGTTGAGAAATTTATCTAGAGGACCCAATAAGGTTTTTAACATGTCTGGTTTTGTATAAGTGTATGGATGATTCAGATTTACACATACACAGGATTTCTGCAGCAGAGTTCATGTACCTTGAAGACCTCCTGTAATACAGACAACTACTGAATCAAGATGGTGATACTTGTGTATTTCAGTCACCATCCAGGTATTTCTGGACTGGATTTCTTCCCTTCATTATAGAACGATATTATACTATTCATGTTGTGTGGTCTTAAAACAGGCACTACTCACAATGTACATTGTGTGTCCAGTTAAGCAGGAATATACACCCAGGGACACAGACAAAAAGATTCTCAAATAAGTGAAAACTGAAAGATTAATCATAAAAATTATTGAATTAGTTTGAGATATTATCACAAAAGGGCTTAAATACCTGTAACTTTAAGAAAGTTATATAAAAATATCTGTAACCAGTACAAATTTAGACAGCAATGATTTGTCAGGCTGGTCTTGTTCCCATCTCTTTCTTGCTGCACTCAAATATTACATCCTACCTTAAAACAGGTTAATGTTACATAATGAACTCCCAAATAGGTCTCACAGGAGGTCGGCCAGTTTTGACTAGGTGCTGGAGCCTGGTAGAAAATGTGTCATATGAACACATTATTGGAATGAATCCCATTTAATGATGGGATCACATCATCTTATACTTTTGTCATAGAGCTTAGTAAACTGTGCTAAGGAGACAAGGGATCTGCTTTTAATTAAGTATAAATATCAAAAATCAAACACTGAAATACTATCTATTTTAGATGTTACTGAAAGTGTAAGAAATACTGGTAGCATGATCATGTCAAACCATATCAGCTGTTTCTTACATTCTTTTATTTCAATTAATACAGAAAAAATAATAGAAAGCATGCAGCTACTGTTGATTTTTCTCTCTGCCAGGAACAACCCACAAAACTTCACATTTCAACTAACCACTCAAGTCAAAATTGGTGAACAGTGCCAGAGAGGTGGAGAGGGGGAGGTAAAATGTCATATAATTGCTTGACAGAGCTTTTAGGCCACTTTTCAGACTTTAGGCACCTAAATGTGATGCCTATATTACAAATGTAATTGCCATAATTTACAAATGTAGTTGCCATAGTCTCTAGCTATGGTCAATGAGAAGATATTGGCATATTTTTGTCTGGAGCCTTTTTGAGATAATAGTGTATCCTCTGAGTTCACAGAGAGATAACAGCGATGCTTCTAACTTATTATTTTTTATTTTTTCAGTGTGGGAACTCAGCTGAAGTTTGCTATGTATGTATATATGTATGTATATATGTATGTATATATGTATCTATCTATCCATCCAAGTTATGTTGTACTTGGTTGTCTACTGGGGCTTAAACTACAACACATATAAATACAAGACATTTACTTGTCACAATTTCAATATAAAATCAGGTCCAAAACTTTCATTTATAGACCTTAGTCAATTATTTCAATTTGCAAATATACTTTTATACCTGCATGGTCAGTTTTTCCCTTTAAATGCCTATGAATTGTGAATTCTTATCAACCACGATCAGAGCTTTGTTCTCTCAAGGACTAAGGTCTTACTAATGGATATAATTACACTTTGAAGGCACATTGACTACATCTAGTACTTTCACATTGCAATCAGACCTCTAATATATATTCCCTAGTGGAACTAATTATAGGACCTATCCCTTCAGTATGCCAAATAGCATTGTCACTGCTGATTTCAACCTAATTTCTGTTTACCTCAGTTGCTTTAGAGTAATAATGTCTTGAATACTTTTGCCCTCAAAGGCTGAAAGCATTAGTTTGAATCTTTTATTTCCCTTTTCCTTCGATTGAGAGGAACAGGACAATATTGTCATAGTGACCTTAAATATAATTATATTCACTGAAATTATAGAGTTAAATTAAAAAATTTTACTCCTCCAATATTTTTCTTAGTTATCCTTCTCCCCTGTAAACATTTTGTATTTAAAAAGTTTGTGTATATATGTATGCATATATATTTATATGTGTATGTTTTTTGTAAAATGTAGATGCAAGAATGAGCCATTTACTGTTTGAATTTCTATGGTTTATTCATATGACTTTTAGCACAGTAAGGAAATCTTTCCCCCTCTGCCCTCCCCGCCCCGAGTAATTCTGCACACTGAATCCTGCAAATATTGGTAAATTCCAGAACATGTGCTGAGGGGTCTACAGCTCTGCACAATAATTTGCTATGTTTCTAGAGCACTTAGCACTTCTCAGGCCTAAAATTCTCCAAGGGTACAAATATTTCTTGTTTGTGAGCTGCTGATATGAACTGAACTCAAGTCTAAAACATTTTTTTAGCATCCTGATATTGGTATTTTTTTTAAAACTGTGGCTGTCTTTATACCTTGCCTATTTGAACCATAATGTTTAATCTTTAAATAATCACTGTAACCACGATGATGGTCTATTGTGTGAAGGTAGCAATATTGCAACATTCTAAGTTTTGGTGCTTTTTTCCCCAATTTGCAGGGGTGGGGGAGAAAGGGAAGAAAATAAAATAAATGCAAGACAAGTACAGTGTGAAGCCCACTGTGCATTCTCACTATGACCCTGTACCCTCTGAGAGTTAAGAAGTAATACTGAAAGAACAGCCAGAGAGGAAATTGGTGGAAAAGTTGCTATTTTTAATCTGGTTCTAGGCTTTTTGCCTACTTAGAAATAAATAGCTCTGCCACAGAACAGAAGTGCCTTTTATTAAAAAAGCAAAAAGAAAAGAGATTGATTTTCATTCTTAAAGTCTAATGGAGAGAAACAGCACATAAAAATGTTATTTTAATAAGCACTGTCCTGACTGGGTACTCTAAAATGGTTATGGAGGTCTATCACCATTATTATTTGGGCCTTGGAAAGACAAGTTCAGTTCTTTTTATTTATAAGTATGCTTACATTAGCTAAAGAGCCATCATAAACAAAATAATTCTTTATGTATACTAAATGGTGCCCAAGGTAAGCATGAAACCATGTACCCAAAGCTCTATTATAATTTCTAAGGTAAACATGCATACTTTGTTGGAGACAGGTACAATGCTCTAGTCGAATATTAGCTGCTATTTAATGAATTACAAGTCAAACATTAAAGTACTGATTACTTGTCCATTTCTAGAAGTTTTATAGATGTCACATGCCACTGACTGCAGTAGGTTGCCACTCACATTTGCCCCTGAAAGAGCCAAGTACAATATCATGTACATTCTTCACACCCCTTTTTTAGTTACTGGGAATTCCCACAGCACCTATATGCACTCAGGGAGGTCAAACGTCTGCAACTGCATCGGGATTAGGGGCTGGGAATGATTCCTTGCACCTTTTTTTTTTTTTTTTTCCTTTTCCTGGAATAGCCATGACATGGCTTGAAAGAAGTATAGCAACCCAAGGAAGCTGGAAGAGCTACCTACCTGGCCAAGCTACAGTGAATATTCACTCGATTAGTGTTAGGAAATGGCCAGACAGACATTTAATGAACATGGTCCTACTATGACATACACTGACGTATGTATGGGTGTAGCAAATGTGATTCCAGGAAGCGCCAGAGTTAAGCTGATTTGCTGTTTTACTCTATAAATACAGCTCTTTCTATTGGCATGGAAAGAAAATTTTTTTTTCCAGCTGTGGATAGTCATATCACTTGTCTTTAGGCCCTAGCTTAAGCCCAAGATGCTCATTGCCTTAATTATCCTAAACATTAAGGTTCTGTGAAATGTCCTGACCTGAACCTCTGTACTTACTTGGCTGTACTCTCACTTCCTTTCTTTTACCCAATTTTATCTCCTCTCTTTCATTCATTCCCTTACACAGGGAGCCATTCCTTCAGTGCACTGGCTAACACTGAACCTATCCTGCTTTCCAATTCTCTACTTCTTTGAAAGCCTGGTCTCACAGATATTTTATTTTCCTATGTTATAAATGTTAACTCCATCCCCTTCTGCAATTGCTGGTGAGAGCTGTCTCACTCACACAGCTATGAAAAAACCTGTGCAGACAAACCTGCCCTAAGGATTCCAGACCGAATAGACGTAACACACACTGGTTTGCTCTCTTTTAAAGGCTTGTTTTCATTTTTTGGCATTTTCAATATACTTTATAGTCACGACCACCTAGATGTTAAAAGGATATCTATAAAACTTGTAAAAGCCTGAATCTACCACAGTCCCATCCGCAACAAATCTTTCCAGGTATCCACAGATTTTTAAGATGGGATTATCTCCCCTACTTCACCCTTCCTTCCTGAAAGAAACAAGTGAGTCTTTCAAAGATGTTTGAATGTGAGTCTTTGCACTGACCTCTTTTAGAATTTTTCACATGCAAGGAAGAAGGAGCCAGCTCTCAGAGAGCAGGAGAAATCTCGGTAGTCTTCTTTAGTTCCTTTTCAGGTTGGTGACACAAAGGATGTAAGGGATCTGCTGCAAACATCTGGAAATTCACTACTAGTATGAAAATGCAAATTAAAACCTGTTAAACAAGGAACACACCTGTTAAATACATATAAAACCTTGTGTGTGCTATACGTATATATACACATACATATGTATACATAATATTGCTATTCTGCAGAATAAATACATCTACACTTTCCAGAAGCAATTGCCACTATGAGCTCCTGCTACCATAGAACAAATTTCAGTCCTCCAAGAAAGTAGGAAAGACAAGATACTTCAACCAAAGCTTGAAATGTTTTCCTTGCTAAAAGCATCAGGGTCTGGCTGGCAGCAAAATGTAGCTACACTTTTAAATAATTTTGCAGAAAAGATGGATGGAGAGATTACAAAATGTTCTTGTTTCAAAAAACCTATGTAATAGTCAGTGAGCATTTATTTGCATTCTGGCAGCTGTTGAGAACCCTCTCTATAAATCTCACTTTAGCTTTCCCTTTTAAAACCTCACACTACCTGTAAACCGTATCTGTGGTATTTTTGTAAGGTAAAGAAGTCAACACAGCAGATCAAAAACCCAGGGCAGGATCCTAAACTGGAAGGAAGATTCTGCTTATAGAACAGCTGGATTATGAAATTATTAGGTTGTTCACATCATTCCTTGTGTATTCAGAGCTAAAGATAGTTTCTCCTTCTTCGACATACAGAAATTAAAATATATTTTCATCTCTTAACCTAAACATGAACCAATTACTATGTCATGGCTTTCAGAGAACAAGTTAATAATTGAGCTGATAATGAAGATTCACGTGCTTTGTATATGTCTGCCTGATCAGTAGTACAGTTATACTTGTGTATCCTTGCCAGGACTACATCAAGAAGTTTGCCTAACTGATTAAAATAGCTTGGTGGTCTTTAGGTTACTGCTGGTGAAAGAGAAAGTGAAAATTCCCTTATAGAAAGAAAGGGAGACAGCAATGCCAAAGCAAAGGATTTAGATTGGAAATTCAAGTTGGGTGAAAAGGTTTTCTATTGATACCTTCAAACATTTAGCATCATAGGACTGAATTTTGAGGAAGAACTCTGTTTCGCAGAAAACGAGTTTCTATTTGTGATAGAAATGCAATGGGGAAATAATCAGATAAGCAGACATTCTGTATCTTGAGCTACCTGTAACTCCTCAGACCTAGAGATTTCTCATCCTATGCCTCATCTTAGTCAACACTAAGAATTGAGACCTGTTATAATTTTGCCTTGCCATTACACCAAAGCAGATGTTCCAGTTTACAGTGGAGACTCCTTGCTTCCCTCACACGGATGCTTCCAGCAGAGCTGAGGTTGCCAGCTCATTCTGTTGCTTGCAAGACACCAAGTTAGGTAAGGTGTGTGAAAGTCTACACAATCTCTTCATTTTTTTGCAGATATACAGTTATGCCTTAGCTCAACTATGCATATAGAGAGGCATAATTAGAGCCACATCCACTGTGGAGAGTATAAAGTCATTACAAAGTGAAAAGAAATTTTGCATTTTGAGGAAATAGTTGAGGTTTTTTCTGTGGTGAAATTAAAGAAGGTTAATTTTTTTGGGGTCACAATCTGAGTTTCATGTAGCAGAAACCTAATCTGCAGAAGCACAGCCTCCTTTACATGCTATTACATTATTAATAAAAAGAGAAAGATTATTAGTTATTTTGGCTATATACTTAAAAATCTTCACTGTATATCACCTGTCAGTACTGAAAGAACTGAAAACTCAACTCAGCTGAAAATACTTAATAACTGATAGCTGTCTAGTGGCTGAATTTTTAAATAAGTAAATAAAATGCCCAACTAGCACCACCTAAACAGCATATGACATCTCTGAGTTCTAATTAAAGTTTCCACTTAGAGCCCATAGAACGTAAATGAGGTTTGGACATTCCTTAGGCAGTCAAAAAGGTTCCCTATCAATTCATTAAATTCAGCTAATAAGTTAGGGGAAAAAAAGCTCTTATGCTGTCTTGTCACTTTAGATTATTAGCAACATACATTGTGTCCAAGTGCAGTGCAGCTTGATGACCTGCATTAAGTGGCTGGATGGCTGCTGGAAAGACTTGAATGAGGCTCATGTACAAAAAGATCATGAGAAATTGCTCTGACAGTAAAGCAAAGTTGGGAGGAGTGTTTACTTGTCACTCAATTCTTCATCACCACACTTACCAGTTTATTTTTGTTATGCCCCAAAGATCTTCCTTTTGCAACCAGATGATTTAAGCAGAGAAAAAAAAAACCCAAACAAATAAATGAAATATCCTTAAAAGTAACCCATGAAGCCATTGTGCCTCTGAGATATAATTCACTCTCTTTCATTCTCTCTTTGGCTAGGTCTACAGTGAGCCATTAGTCTATGAATATAGAATATATGAATAATAACCACACTGGAATATAATCTGTTGTTTATGGAGTCCTGTCCCCTGACGGTGTCACAGTTCTGTGACTTTCTTTCCTTGTCAATGGTCTAAACTCCTTGGGGAGTCACAGGGGAACCCTTCTGGAAAAACAGCTATTAGAATAAGTTAGCTTGCATCATCACTGTGAAGAGACAAGGATCCCAGGAAACCAAGAAGTGGTATGGAAATCTGATCTCTTGCTCTTCATGTTAGGAAGATAGGAACAGGGAATAGGAAAGCCGGCTGAAGATAAAGCAGGGTGACAGCCCAAGTTACCTGATGGGTTTATGCCCCCGGGAAATTGAGTCCTGCTTCACCCAGTGATATGTGCTGGGAGTAGAGCATCTCTTTCATTCATCCACACAGAATGACAGCAAGTCCAGCAAAACCTGCACTCCAAACCACACATGACACACAGTTGAGGGAACTTCAGGTCCCTTGCAAGGGCATATGAACATCAACAAGATATTAACCTTTTTAACCATTGATCTGACTGGCCCCACTTACATTCAAGGTAAGCCCATACATTATAGCAGTGGTGACACATCATTTTCCTTTTCTGCCACACTTCAGCAATGTAAGGTGGTGGTGCAAATGGACTTTAAATGGTCTCAGACATGTGTTTGTGAAAAAAAAAGGTACATACTATACCTGAGTTGTGTCTTTAGAATCGAAGAAGGCAGAACAGTGAAATAGATGCAGTACTTTGTGATTGGACAAGTTGAATTTAAGCCATAAGTTACTGTTAAATATTGAGGAAGTATGATACAGGGATAAGCAAATATTTTTGCCTGCATGAGCTACCTTTCCATAAAAGGCAACAGCTGAAAAATAATTCTATTCTCTAGACATAGATCTCAGATGTCTGGCATGTTTCAGATGACCCTTGGAGATATTAGATAGGACTGTGACATTTTCCCTGCCATAGAAAGTTGGTCTTCCACTGAGTGCTGGTGATTCTTGAACATACACGGTATTCACAAAAAGGAAAATGGTCTTTTAGAGTTCATTGACCGCATTTTTTCTCTGGCAATTGAGCAGCTGTTCCATGGTTGAAACATTCTGGTAAATGCTTGTGAGTATGAGATTTAGTAAAGCACATGAGAAAGCTGAAGCAGAACACACTTTCATGAGTGAATAATTACTGCTCAATTTGCAATTGTCAATTCCAACATGACTTCTAGAGAAAAATGAGATCTGGAATCTTACATTTTTGGGTGTCAGACTATCTTTTAAAATAATAAAAAAAATATTGAAAAAGAAAAAATAATTGAGGGAGGTAGAGGAGACAGGAAGGAAATGGTTGTACTATCAAGTCATATAAATCCATTTCATCAAACGAGTCAGGCTTTTTACTCCTCCAGTCCCAAACTCAAACTCCTTCCTCCACTTCTTAGAAAAGGTTTCTAGTTTCCAGCCTCTTTTCCTTTAATATTCATATGTGAAATATACATTCAATTTAATATCCACTAATCCATCTTTTAACATCCTCCTTTCATTTAAGCAGTTATCATACTCCTTGTTTTTTATGCCCCTCTTCCATGCATGTATAGATATCAGTTTTCTAATTTCTTACCTTCTATTCTACTGAACTGAACTAGGCAGGTCTTGTAATAACTTCTGGAAGTAAATGCTACAATTCTTGATTATCCTAGTCTCACCTCCTTTTCCAGTTTGATCTTTCCTGCATACCTAAGAGGCAACTAATAGATGGGTTCCCTTGTCAGTCAGTGGAATAAAGCAGGTACCCAATAATGTACATTCACTGCATTTTCACAGATGTCTTTCACAAGACATCTGAAAGAAAAAACTCTCTATATTTATTGTAGAAAGAGCATAGATGATGAGTTTAGACATAGTACCTAATTTTTTTATCTCTGGAGGTGCAGAGATGAACCCACCTCTCATTTCACTGAGGAAGAATTGGGGAAAATAAATGAAGGGACTTGATTGGGTTTGCAAACATTCATTATTAGAATCAAAAAATAATTTAGGTTAGAAGGGACGTCCAGAGTCAACCACCCACCCCAGACTCAGAATCTATCAGAGCATGTTATTCTTGCATATTTTTTTCCCTGCAGAGATCTATGAGCTTTGTTGTTACTGATGAGAATTCTAACCAACAAAACATTCAAGCTTCAATATTCACTAAATTCACTAAAGTGGATTTCAGATAGCATCACAGAAAATATGCATCCTGCTGTGTTGGTTTGCTATATAAATCAAACTGCTAAGGAATAGAAACAATGCTCTATGCTTACAAACCTCATCCAAAAAGAGGAAAATGACAGATATCTGCTATGAACTATTTGCAAAGCATCTGTAAAACAAGAATTATTCACTAAAGGCATTTGTGAATAATTTCATATAATGAATAAATACTCTCATAGCACCAACAGGAAAGACAGCAAAATTAATCAAATAGAATTGTTTGCTACAAATCAATCATACAATTCCTGTCTTTATATAAAACTTCAAAAACAGTTCCTGCACTGTATATCATTCAAGCAGCTTAAAATGACTGTCGATTCCATTCTAGTTCAGATTTTCTTAATTTTAAAGTGCCTGGAAAGTGCTATGCAAAATGAAGCTATGTTAAAATGAATCTCTGTTCTGAAATTCTCCTTTTGTTTCCGTTATTGACCAGATCACTTGTGGTGCCCAGGTAATTTAAATTTTGTGGGTTTATTTTGATATGTTCATAAGGCATGAAAAGCTGAATGTTCAGGTTGAAGGGAATGGCAGGAAACCCCATGGGGGAAAAAAAGGGGAATGCAAGATACAGATTCCCTGCACCCAAATTAAGATATGTAACCAAGAGAATTTTCCTCGGTGAAGAAAGGGAGGGACGCTGCTAGAGCTTAAATCAGATACTTAAGATCTACGTTGTCTGCCGTACACTGTTTTTTATCTCAATTTACTAAATGTAGAAAAGAGCATGGGATAATTGTTCTGTTAAATAAAACTGGATGCCTGCCCATGGTGAGATAAAGTTCATGGAGGGTTTGGAGCAAGGCAAACTCGGTTTAGGATTCCCTAATGAGCAAAGCTATTTGGTCGTTAAAGGGTCACAGTATCTGGGGGTCTGCACAGGTGGAGGCTGGAAGGGATCAGGAGATGATACTCCTTTCATTCAGGATGAAGTCTGAGATATGGTACTAAAAAGTCTTACACTTTGGGTGGGACCAGAAACTTGGTGACAACACTAGCCCAAATATACTAGCAACGTAGATTACTGAGACTATAGAGCTCATGTCAAAATCTGGAGGCTTTCGTATGTCCCCCTAATGCAAATTAAGGATTTCATTTTTTTCCCCAAGAACACAGGTTTCACATAACGCTTAAGCAGCAGTGCCAGGAAGATTTTGCTGGTTGTCACAATACACATGAGGTTTTCCCTACTAGGAATTTGAAACCTTTTTAGTACTGTTAATCTATCAGTGCAGCAACAGGCCTAAGAATATTCTAGGAAAATGGTATAGAACAAAATTATATGTCTCATTTGAAAACAACTCTAAAACACTCTATCTTCTTCAGAAGGATGTAAATGGATGCAAATTTGATGAAAAATTACAGCGGTCACGTTAGTTTTGATGAAAGTAAGTCAATGTACATCTGTTACGGTATTCTGAAAGAGTTTACCTCTATTTCTTCTTTTTGGAGTGCTGTTAAAATTTACTGGTGGGGCTAACTGATGAAACCCAGAAACAAAAGACATGGAAAGCTTGCTTTTCTTGGAATCGGTCAGAATACAACATTTGATTTAGTGAAGGTAAGTTAAGAATGCGTGTCAAGAAAGTTATTTATACATCACTTTCTGTCAAACTGTTCTTGCTATATTTTCACTCCTAATTTGGGCATTTTCACCGTGAAGTCCGCATGCAAAATGACTGCTCGTGGTGTACAATACATTAATGAAAAAGGGTAAAAGGAAGGAAGGAAGGAAGGAAGGAAGGAAGGAAGGAAGGAAGGAAGGAAGGAAGGAAGGAAGGAAGGAAGGAAGGGAGGGAGGGAGCGAACAGGGACCTGTAAGCATACAAAGGAAAAAAGGAAAGTAAGAAAACAAAAAGGTAAAAAATAATGATACAATCAAAGGAAAACATCTGGCAGAGGTCATGTTGCAACAGGTCAAGAGATCAAAGAAGAAAACAGTGTTTGGAAATTTCGTATACCATGAGGGGAAAGAATACCAGCAGCATGTAGTTTGTTCATTAGTGTGAATGTGCTTGACTATGGCCTTCCTTCGGTAGGTCAGCCTCGCAGCCACAGAGATGTCTGGTTAGGATGGAAACTTTGTTGTTGAGGAAGTAGATGGAAACTTTTATCTGTGTGTATATACGTATGTATATGTGTGTATATACAATGACAGGGACACACATGTATATAAATACATATTCCAAAGTTCCATATTCCATACATATTCCATACATAGTCCAAAGTTCTTCTATTCCTAATTATATTTCAGATGTTTTAATGACTCTCTTGCAACTGTTACAAAAGTCAATAGAACTACTAGTGTGTTCCTTCTGATTGACTGGTGTTAGTAATGAAACCAATTCAATATTTTTTTTCTCAGGTTCTGTGTTAGACGAGTTACACTTTTTTTTTTTTTAAATTTGTATCCATTTTCTGATTTTTGGTTAAATATTTTAAGAGGGAAAAGTTAATAACATTTAAAAGTATCATATAAACAAAATCTGAAATGCAATTAGTTATGTGTTGTAGAGCCACAGAGAGGTGAACAGATGAATAAAAAATATAGTTTTAAAAAACAATATATAAAATACTCCAGTATGAAAAAGTAGTACCTATCTTTCTCAATATTATTGTCAGTATTTCTTATATAAGACATTCCACTCAGAATCTCAATTAGCCGCAGAGACTTTTTAAATCCCCACTATCCTAAAACTGCAATCTCTGAGAAATCTCAGATTTGGATTAACAATAACATTTAGTCCATCAGTTGGTCTGTCGGGGAGGCTGAGGCGAGCCCGAGGTGCGGGCCGCAGGGCGCTGCACAGGGAGAGTTCCCAGCTCAGGGATCCTCCCGCTCACAGCCCCAGCCCCAGCCCAACCGGAACCAGGAAGTTCCCGGCAGCCAATCAGGCGCGGAGGGGGTGTGGCCAGGAGCTGCACGGGGATTTAGAGGCAGCAAGCGCGGGTCCTCAGTCGGTGGGTGGGGTGGTGGCGGCAGCTCGTTCGTGAGGTGGTGGTGCGTGACAGGGGAGCTCAGTCGGACCGGGCTGAAGAGAACACAAACATCCGAGATGGTCTCCACTCGGTCTGCAGCCACAGGCAAAAGGAATGGCACATGCCAAACTGACTTGCAGCAGAGGCACGCAGCTGCCCAAGTGAGGGGCTGCATGGAATGGCTGTCGCTCCTGCAGGAGGACAGCAAAGACAGTTCCTGTGTGTGCTGTGAGGAGGTCAATGATCTGCTTGGCCTGGTGGCTGAGCTTAAAGAGGAAGTGGAAAGGCTAAGGACCATTTGCAACACCATGCCATCCTTAGGGGAAAAAGGAGCAGGGGAAGGATCCACAAGGGGAAAAGAACCCCTTGCCCTCTTGTCCCCAGGCAGAAGGAGAGGAACTAGGAGAGGATGAGGGGGAGTGGAAGCAGGTACCTGCTTGGAGCAGCAGGAGAGTCCCCTCCAGACCTTCACAGGTGTCTGTACAGAACAGACATGAGCCCTTGGAGATAGAGAAGGAGGGAATTGAAGATACTGATAGAGGCTTATCCAGGGAGTTGCTGAAGCAGCCAGCTCCATGTGTTAAGGCTGCCTCCATGAAGGAAAAAAGGAGGTTCCCTTCTGAGGGGAACTGAGGGTCCCATATGCAGGCCAGACACTTCCCAAAGGGAGGTCTGCTGCCTTCCACGGTCCTGTGTTAAGGATATTACCAGGAAGCTTCCTGGCCTGATATGGCCCTCAGATTATACACCCCCCCTCCTTGGTTTTACAGGTAGATAATGATGAACTGGTGAGGAGAAGTCTGAGGGCAATGCAAAAAGATTTCAGGCT
Source organism: Gallinago undulata (assembly GCA_026546715.1). Classification (NCBI taxonomy): domain Eukaryota; kingdom Metazoa; phylum Chordata; class Aves; order Charadriiformes; family Scolopacidae; genus Gallinago; species Gallinago undulata. The sequence continues at coordinate 44,332,765 of JAOTQQ010000032.1, forward strand.
TTTAGGACAGCTAGTCAAGGGTTCAGGAGCACATATTGTGCTTTCCTCTGTACCTCCAGTTTTGGGGACCGATGAATGGACAAACAAGATCAGGCAGATCAATACATGGCTCTAACTGGTGCTACCACCAGGGCTTTGGGTACTCGGATTATAGTTTGATTTACAGGACACTGAGTCTGCTTGAGAATGATGGGGAGAACCCTATCCCAAAAGGGGAAAAGGGTACTAGGCCAAGAGTTAGCAAAGCGCTTGCACAGGGCTTTAAACTAGAAGTTAAGGGGGAAGGGGATAAAACCAGACCCAATGGTAATGAGCCTGGGGGAAAATGGCCAAGGATGGGGGGGAAACTGGGAGCCCAGCTCAAGTGCATCTACACAAATGCATGCAGTATGGGCAACAAACAGGACGAGATGGAGGCCATTGTACTGCAGAAAAACCATGTTATAGTTGCCATCACAGAAACATGGTGGGATGACTTGCACAACTGGAGTGCTGCAATCAATGGCTACCAACTCTTCGGAAGGGATAGGCAAAGAAGGAGAGGTGGTGGAGTGGCCCTCTGTGTTAGACACAGATTTGAATGCCTAGAAGTTAATAATGGGAATGACAGCGTAGAGTGTTTATGGGTCAGACTCAAGGGGAAGGCCAACAAAGCAGACGTCATGGTGGGAGTTTATTACAGACCCCCAAACCATGGGGTTTGTAGAAGTAGGATGTAGAAGTTGGGAGCTGCATAGGGAGGAGTGTGGCCAGCAGGTCAAGGGAGGTCATTCTTCCCCTCTCCTCTGCACTGGTGAGGCCATAACTGTGTCCAGCTCTGGGCTCCCCAGTTCAAAAGGGACAGGGAACTACTGGAGAGAGTCCAACATAGGGCAACTAAAATGATTAAGGGATTGGAGCACCTCCCTTACGAGGAAAGGCTCAAAGAGCTGGGACTCTTTAGCCTGGACAAGCAAAGGCTGAGGAGGGACCTCATCTATGTTTACAAGTTCCTAAAGGGTGGGTTGAAGGATGTTGGCACCGGTGTCTTTTCAGTGGTTTCCAGCAATAGGACAATGGGCAACGGGTTCAAGCTGGAACATAGGAAGTTCCACTCAAATATGAGGAAAAACTTCTTTATGGTGAGGTTGACGGAGCACTGGAACAGGCTACCAAGAGAGGTCGTGAAGTCCCCTTCTCTGGAGATCTTCAAGACCTGCCTTGATGCAGTCCTGAGTATGTGCTCTAGGCGTTCCTGCTTAGCAGGGGAGTTGGACTAGATGATCTCTAGAGGTCCCTTCTAACTCTGTCAAATCTGTGAATCATTATATTATGACTGTACTATAATATTTAGAGCCTAACTAGACAGACCTCTGGTAGCAATAGAGATCAAGATCTGATTTTTAAGTAAATAAGACCTTCTACATGAAGACTATGTAACTTATTTAAGTCCCTCCAAAATAGTTCCTATTAATTGAAGAATTTCCTGAAAATGAAAATTCATACCCAAATAATATATGTTAAAAATGGTACTTTAAAGAAAATGGGGGTGGGTGGAGGGTGTGGAGGGGCAGGGGGGGGAGGGAGAAAGAGGGAGAGAAGGAGACAGGAAGAGGTATGTCCTTATTTTATGAAAAAGCAGGGGTTAAATGAGCCCATGAAGCAGATTGTCTGTTCCCTGCCTTGCCCACAAGCTGGGAAATTGTAGCAACGCAGGGTGAGTTATACTAAAGAACAGTGATTAAGTGGGTATTTCTGAATCACGGCATCCTTACAGCTCAGCTTCCATCCAGCCCAGTGTTATGGTTTCAGTTGAGATACAGTAAACCTTCTTACCAGCAGCTGGTATGATGCTGTGTTTTTGATTTGGGATGGAACATAGTGTTGACAGCGTACTGGTAGTTTTAGTTGTTGCTAAGCAGTCAAGGCCTTTTCTGTTTCTCACACTGCCTTGCCAGCAAGGAGGCTGAGAGTGCACAAAAAGGTGGTAGGGGACACAGCTGGGACAGCTGAACTCAACCGACCAAAGGGATGCTGTACACCATCTGATGTCATGCTCCAGTACATATAGCTGAGGGAAGTGGCTGCACGGTCCTAGTTACTGGCTGGGGTTAAACCACAACACCCAGCCCATTTCTCACAGCTGTAATGCACAGCCCAGTGATATGTGACCTATTCCCTTTTGCTTTTAGCTTTGCTGGAACTCAGATTGTCATATTCCTCACAAAAAAAGAATGGCTGTGAGTTGCTTTATTGTTTCCAATAAACTGCTCTTGGCTGACAACTATCTTACAGCTAGATGGGATATTTAATACTAAAATCATGTTTCGTAATGAAATGCTATATCAGCCTTAGTTTCTCAACTGTAATAGTGTTTTGAAATCACTATGTGAATGGTTTCCTTTCCTTCACCCCCCCCCCCGTAAACTATGTGCAATTCCTGTAATATTATTTTTTCTATTACTTTGATTCCCCTAAGGTTCCAAAACTATTTCCACATTTACTGTGTTAGTATCTTCAGCTTGTTCTTACTTTGTTGCCTTGGAAGCATATTTCAAAATCTCATTCCTGTGTTGCCTTGGTTTGTCAGGAGTGAAGGTCCACACAGACAGGGTAAAAAAACAGGCCATTTTACTATTATTATTACTGCTTTGGTGGCTTCTTAAACTTGCATGTTCTTTTCACAGTAGCTACTGCAGTAAATATCCATGGAAAGGCTCAGAATCAGACTGGAAACAGAAACAGTTTTCTGTCTTTGCTTACACTTCTTATTTCCTCACACAGTGTCGTTGTTTTGATCCTTACCCTGAAGTAGGGTCAATTTTACACACACGTTCCTCTCCCTCAGCTTCCTCATTCCTAGACTTCTCTGTAGCATAGAGTTCAAATTAAAAAAAGTCAGCAGAGCTGAGTAGGTGGTAAGCCAATCGAGTATTTGCCCATAGTATTAGCACAAATCACTATGGGGACATTTATAGGACATGTCTGAGCACCTATCCCTAGACATCTCCCAACAGAACAATGCCTCTCTAGAAGACTGCAGTGAACCAAAGGAGCCTGGACATACTTTTATTAATGTTTTCCACTTAGTAACAACATTAGGATGCATCATAGCCATACCACTAGGTGTTTACATCTTTAAGCATACATGGTGCAGGTGAAGTGACAACTTCTGCTGGTGACCACAGCTGCTTTTTCACAATTCAACTGTCTTTTGTCTCTCTCCTCAACGGGTATTATAGAAAGCCTTTGGCATCCCAGCTACAATATTCCAGCTACAATAACATCTGTGATTTCAGCATCCAAAATGTATTTCCATAATTAGATTTTATACCATTTACTGAGGCAGTCCTCAATTGCCTGCCATTAACTTAAATCCCTGTCTCCTCTCTCCTTTTATTGCATCAGGCCTGCGTAATTCCTCCTTTTTCCTTAAAATTCCAGGATGCCATGGACTGTGTGACATACGCTATTATAATGGAGTAGTATGTGAAAGGTTTCATTACTTTGGCATTTTTATTATAATAAATTTTGGCCGTCTTCTTCCAACTACTAATTTTCTTGGGACACAGTGATTTTAACAGCTTCATTGTTTTCACTTGACAGAGTGCAGTTTAATGCCTTCTTTTTTAATAAAGCAGTAGCCACATAACTCATTTTCACTTTACTGATGCTGCCAATGACAGTGTTGTGCTGTAAGCAAATATTTCCCCATATCCTCTCTTTGGACTGTAGTCTGTTTATGCCTCAGTGTCAATTTTGAATTATCTAGGTAATTCTCCTGTATACAGATTTGTACACAGCCTTAAGAACTACTGTTTTTATTATTCTGTATTACTGCCTAAAAAGGAAGTTGCGTCACTCCTGCTAAACTCTTAGCCTTAAAGGCATTTATGAGCTACTTTCAGTGTTTCTCTGCTGCTTGCTTTGTATTTGATTTGTTTTTGAGTTCAGCAGGCATGTGTCTTCTCCCATTGCATTGACCAGCCTTCCTGGCTTTATAAGCTGCAACCCAAAGTCTTACCACAGGGCACATAACATAACAGCTCTTGGAGAGCTAGAGGGAAGGGGATCACACAAACCAGAGGTGGGAGGCAACAAAACCTTTCCAGATTTCCCACCTGGCTAATCTGAATATGTTGTTAAATGTAAGGGTGATTCAGGTCTATGAGTGTCAATATTTCCTGTTGTTTTGCTTCATCTGTGCATCTGCATTATTTGTTAGTGTCTTCCCTCATACCAGCCGTGTCCTGCAGAGATCATTGCATAGCTGGAACACAGACAATGTACTTGAACTGCCCTCAAGCTGCATGTGGTTCAAAGGCAGCAAGTTACCCATCCTTTCTTTAGTATGTTATCCTACCCATGAGAGCACAGGGCTGTGCAACAGTAGTAATTTTCTCATCAGTAAACACCCAATTTATCTGACTGAATGCTCTCAGTGTCTTTGATTCTTCTACTTATGGCAGCTATTTAGGTTGTCTTGAGTCTTGCATAGCTCAGGTCTATTAACTCTTTCTACCTAGCTTTGTTCTGTACAATGATTATACTCGTAAAGCCCATCAGTGGCATATTTCTTAATTATCTTTCATGAAGGTCATGTTTTACTTTTTTGTTTTCTTAACTGAGATTGTTCACAAAATAAGAGATCCACATAGATTAGACTTGTCATATTTCTATTAGAGTTTTACTAAGCATGTGCTGTAAAATTTATCTATACATGTTCAGAGTCTCTGATACCTGCAGCTCACCTGGGCCTGTTTGCCTGTATAAGCTGCCAGATGCCTGGAAATCCCAGAAAACTAGCCAAAATACTTACACGTCTAGAGAAAAAAAGATGTCACGTACAGATCTTGATGGACATGGGGCAGCCCTACACGGAGTTGGAGAGATGGGTTTGCTATTAATAAGGCATTATTAACAAGATTGATCTCTTCTCATAAGCTCTGGTCAATCAAAATATGCACAGCCAGAACCGGTTCCTGAATTCATGCTCTACTCTTTTAAGAGTTTATATACTTGTAACATGAATACAATGGACTTCTTATGTCTTTCACATTGTAACCATTAGATACTTGACCTCGTCCTTCTACTGAGCCATGTTGTGATTTTCCATTGGATTTCTTGATGTCAAACTGTTCGTATCACCTTTACTTTCACTCAAATCCTTTTCTATAGCAAGCAACCTGGCTCAGTAAATAGGGAAACTTAAAAATAGAGCTTTATTTAAAGCAAAGTCTACATTGATGCCCATGGATAATGATTAAAACTCATGACTCTCACAGATTTATAGCTGCTTGTATCAAATTTAACCAATGTGCAAAAGAAAAATTGAAAGGGAGAAGGAGAGTGATTCCTCTAGCAGTCTTCAGGAGGACAAGGACAGATCTCTCAGAATATTGGTTTAGCTTGCTTGAAGCTTCTCAGGCCAACAAGAAATTTAGAGCATTCTCTCTTTCCTTTCAGATTCACATGTTGTAACATGTACTATCCGCAGTGCATCTATGTTAGCGTTGCCATGGTTACGTTGAGTACAGTTTATTTTCTGATGCTAACATATAATTCTGTACAGACTACATAGGGGCAAATGCAATAAGCTTTGAGGAGCACAAGTGTCCCTGAGAAATCTCACCTCCAATGCATCCATGTCCATGTCAAGATCCTACTCCTTAGGAGGTATTAAGCAGATTTAGAATTGCTGGATAAGGTCAAAACCTTTTCTTCTTCTACAAGTATCAGCCGCATTACAAACCTGTAATACAACACAGGGATGCACATGGTGTCTCCTTATTATAGAGGGGAGAGAAAGAGAACAGTGATAGTATAGGGCAAGTTTGGGGAAAAGAAAGGAAAGGTGACTATCCTCAAAGCAGCAACACTATCTGATGCAGAGAGTTCTGCAAAATTAGTTGTCGGTGTTCTGCACAGTTTTGAGGATTTTTTTTTTACTTCCACAGAAAAATGTTGTAAAAAAATAATAATGGAGATAGTAAAGTGAAGATTTTAGTAGTCTGAAAATGGCAATGCTAGTTTCTTGTACTTCCCTAATTGCATCTCTCTTGCATGGTTTTAGGAGCCTTTTTATTTTTTATGTTATCACCTTCTGTTTCTCAAATTATATAGTATGTAATATCAGAGTTAGGCTACTTTTATATCACCTCAAGGACAAGTGTGAACTTTATATCTATCACAAAGAATTAATTGGGATTCTAAAGAGTGAAGAAAAGTTATTTCATACGCTTAGCAATCAGGTGGTTTTATATACATATTATCACTTTAAAAAATGTGTGCCATTTTTTCTGATTAGAAAAGTAGAGCCCAGCTCAGCATAGCTCCCTGCTGATCTTAATCATGCATGTTATTCATAGACCTATCAATGTTGGTGCCACCAAAAGAGCAGAAGCCAGAAAAGGTGAAGGACTCGCAAGCATTTTGTGACTGGCTACAGAGCAAAGAACCGGTCCTGAGGCAACAAGGAGTCAGAAATGGTAATAACAGAGAAAAATAAAAAGGAAATTAAAGGACTGCTATCTGTCTACATATGGCTTTCCTTTGTTCCTTACTAGAAAAATAGATCCAGAAAGCATCTAATGGCTTTCTTCTCACCCTTTTCCCTGTAAATACAGTATTTTTGGGATGCTGCTTTGCTACTTTTTCCTCCCTTCTTGAGATTAACAGCCTATTACACCTAAAACAGTTTGACCCCTGGAAGAATTTCAACTGAAAATTGAGGTAGGTTTCATTTCTTGAAATGTCCCTGGCAAATACTTTTAAGGGTGCTACTAATTTTATCCAAAAGACTGAGTCAATACTAGGTGAGACAAATAATATCCTAAATGACCTGGTCTTGTTAATTAACTAAATAGGTGGCCTAAGATGGCTCCCTCAGCAGGATATGTCTATGATGGAAATGTCAGCCAGTTAGGCTGGATTTGTCCTCATCTAGTTAAATTTAAAGGTAAGTCAGCTGGCTCCCAAACTGCCTGACTGAAACCAACGCATGTATTTGAAAATATCTTTCCCACTGAACACACATTAAACAAAAAGCATCTCAAATTGACTCATGCTTGACCCATGAATCATCTGTCTGCCATGTGGTACAAATTAAATCTTCCTTTCTAAAGGTGGGGCCATTTTACACAATACAATATGTAGAGAACTCTTGTGAATTAATAATTTCTCAGGAAGAAATAATAATCACAAATTAGAAAAAAAGCCCCAATATATTCCATTTATAATAAACAGAACCATTTGGTCCTTGAATGTGTCAGATGCTAACATCTTTTAAAACGTGTTAGCTAAAAAAAAAAATCAATTAGGAAACCATTAGGAAAAACCCCTTTTTTTGTCCAAAGTAAAATATCAAATCAATGCAAGATATATAAATAGTATGTTATTGTAAATATTTACAGTAATTAGTAAAAAGTTACTTTCAGTTAGCAAAATAAGAGTGTTTTATTGTGAAGGTACTGAAAAAAAGCTTTTCACACCTTCTCTCTCTCTCTTTTTTTTATTTTTTGCTGACCAGTCTGGTAGGATGGATGATAATTTACAAGATGTTTTCACCAAATCAATAAAAGAACTAGAAGTAGATAAGATTGAAGTGCAGGGCACTTCTTAAAGAGGTCTTGGAAATACCCAGAAGTAAGTCACTCCACTAAGTGCTCCATGACAGAAAGAAGCAGCAGGTTCTCAGGTGGGAGTTTTGCTACAGGAGAACCTGGCATCCAAAGCTATGGGAGATAGGCTTAAAACAGACAGCAAGATGTTTGTCCTGGGGCGAATAAAAAAATGGGAAAAATAATAAAATAGAAGATCATGATTATAAAACTATAGGAAGAGGAAGAACAACAGCACAACTTCAGATAATAGCTGTCACTACATTCACCAGTTGGAGAACTGTCCTAGGTTACTCTCTCCAGAGATACCTTGGAGGCTTAAGGCTTCTAAAAGTTGTTCCTCGGAGATGATTATTCAAAGCAACCCTGCAGAAGCCATCATTTCCTGTTCTAATTTAGTCAGTCTTTTTGTTCTGCATCTTTGTTTCATCCTAAAGCCTGGGAAAATCCAAATGAGATGCTTAAGGGCCTAAGACATAACTCCCCTTTGATTCAATAATACATTTTGTGTGTGTCACTAATGACGACTTCTCATCTGCATCAATGTTTTGAGCTCAGAAAGTCAATTGAACTTTAACTACAATCTCACAGTCCAACAGCTTGCCAATCACATGACATTTAACAGAAAGCATTTAGCAGACACCTCTTTGGAAATATTGATAAAACAGAGGTGGGCATTGTAAGGTTGAATGGATAAACTTAGACGTTCCTTTAGAATGAGAAAAAAAAATTAGTTTTTTAATGTGTAAACTTCATCTTTAGGGACTAAGTGCAATTTTCTGATAGCAGTTTCTCCCTTTCTCTTGACTAAAAAGATGGGTTTAGTGTATTTTAAGTACATCTGTCTTGTAAGGTTCTGTCACAATTTGCTTTATGTAGACAAATGTGTTGCATTGCTGATAGTAATTGTAAGTCTGATCTTCTAAAAATAAATGTCTTTGAAAATAATTCAATAAGTGCTAGTAAAAATGAACATACTCTAAAAATTATGGTGAATCCAAAATTTCCAGCATTTTTTTCTTGCAAACTAACTTTTCTTGATTTCCCACATTTAAGAATTGGTCTTGATTTTTGCTTTTCAAATTCTGGTCAATCAGATTCATTTTGTTAAATTCTCCTGTGGAATCAGAGGAATACTGGGAGTATTGCAGTGGAAACAAATCGTCAGCTCTTTGAAATATATATCAATTCAGAATTTTGATGAAACTACTACTGAAAATTTGAAACTGAAAACCAGGGGAGAAAATTTTCATTGTACCCTTTTCCACTTTTTTTATCATCTCTAAAAATGGTTGATATTATGCAAGGCATTGAGTTTTATATTGAAGACATTTAGTGATAGCTAAGACATCACATAAAGCAAAAGCTGCCTTTGAAGGCTATCAAAAATGCATTTCAAAAATTCAATAGGAAAAAAAGTTATAAAAAATCCACTTGCAGTTTTAGAATGTATTTGATAAAAACAGGGCAAAAGGGTTGAATGAAAAAGAACTACAAAGCCATAACAAAATAAAAGTGTAGGAAATAGAAAATGCACACTATCAATAATGAGAATTTTAGTGGGTGAGTTTTGGATCTAAAGAGAAAGGGTGTCCTCTAAGTCAGTGAAAATGAAATGGGAGTGTAATAACCTTCTGGAAATCAATTGGAGGAAGAGACCACTTTTTGTTATCAAAGCCAAGAATATGGCTTAGATTTACATGCTGCTGGGTAGGAAAGAACATTTGAGGGGAAATCAGTGTGAGATCTGGGTGAGTGAAGGGTTGGAGATGTTTTCTAGGTTATCAGTTTGAGCAACAGAATCGATTTAAGAATTATCAGAGGAAAGAATAGGGACTGGTTGGGAGAAAAAATGTCATGAGTTTGAGTTTTTGACCTTGTTAAAATTAACAGAAATTGCAAGCAGGGTGTACAAAAAGAGATTGCAATGAGAATACAACCACAGCCTTTGTGCTTTAGCACAGTATATGCGTGTGTGTGTGTATGTGTATTTTACATTGTGATTCCTAACAGGAACATATACAAAATGTTAATTCATACAGTAAGATCAGCTATATCTTCCATTTGTTTCATTCACATAAATGCCAAGTATCTCTAAGATGCTGTCAGTTTAAGTAAACTCACTGCTCACCTGGTGAATTGAATCTACTAATGATTAATCAGTAAATGAAATGTTTTGACATCAAGAGAGAGGTCACACTCAAGAGGGCATTTTACAATTACTTGCATAAAGAGTTAATAAACAGTTGAAACCTTTGTGATATTTCACAAGTGCAGCCCCTCTACGCTTTACACTTCTGACCCTCCAACTTGGTGCAAAACAAAGCCAGCTGCCTGTGGTTGTTGTAGTGATAAGTAGCAGGAGCCTCTCTGCATACCATTCCTTGGTATTAACTATAACCATCAGCCCTTATCACTCTGGTAGCAGACACTATCTGAAGAATATGCTGTAATTTCAGAGAGTTCAAAGAGGTTTAACTGAAAAATAAAATTGCTGAACAGAAAATTGGTTCTGTTTTACCTCAAACCAGGACAGAGACTTGGTGCAATTCATGATAAACAGATACCAAACTGCTGACAATGATGTGAGTTTATTCAATCAATGAACATTCATTTAATAAAAAGGGTGCAACATAAGAAGGTTTTTCTGTTAGAAGGATAATAAGTCTTAAAATAATTCAAGCTTTCTTTGAGACAAGGGGATTGTTACAGAAACGCTTAATTTCTTTTCCTCTCCCCCTCCCACCCCCCTGCAAAGCATCTACTGTATTCATTCCATAATGTCAGTGTCTGGAGATTGCTTGTGTGGATTCCCAGTGCACAATCACAGTCTCCTTGGAGACAAAAGTTTTATTTATTTATTTAGATTTCTTTCAGAAGCAGTTGGATTCTAAGAGAAGTGCCAGAGGTATGAAATGGTGACATCTCTAAGTGAGATGGTTTCAAGGACTAAAGAATGAATAAAATGCTTCATGTCTGTCACTTCAACAACACATCAGTATACTAAATGGAATTTTGCTGCAGGTGTACATAAAGATAACCTTTTCCTGTTGCATTCTATGTTTATGTGCATTTACATACTTGTGCATACTTATGTGTGTATATATATATATATGTACCCACATACAGAATACTAGTATATAAGGATCATGAACGATTACAGAGTTGACAATGTTATATTTCCAAGTATGTAACTCGAAGAAAGAAATATCAGGTATGGAAGTTTGATTGTTTGTTGTTTTCTTTTTCCTTTTCTGAACAAGCTATATCTTAACCCAGCACTTCTTCCAAGGACTGGAGAGAGTGATATGGCAGGTACAGCAGCGTAGTATCTTCACTGATGGTACTAAATTAAAGGCTTTGTGGTTTGATGTGAGTGTATGCAAAAACTACATCAGGAACCTGTCTGTCAATAAAACATAATTTGTGGGAATGCAGCCAATTAATATGGTTTATTATTTCAATTCCAAGCAGATAAAGCAGCTGAAGTCTTGGTTGATATAGGGATTAATTTAATAACTGGACTAGAGGAAAACTAGAAGAAAAAGCATAAACTGAGGAAAAAGCATTGCTGTAAATTTAATATCAAAGATAGTCCATGGTATAGTCTATTACTCTTTAGTTGTCCTGTAACCCTCTGTCTCCTCTGTCACCTTTCCTCTTTATGAAAATCACTTTCACTGCCAGTTCCTTATCTTATTATTGAAAATATGTAAAATTGTTAGGAAAGTAACTTTATAGCAGTTTAAATATACTTTCAAATGCATGGATCACATTTGAGTGACAGATGATAAACTGCATACCTGATTTGTATAAACAATTAACTTAGGCAAATAAAGTCATTGCATATGCCAGTTCTGACAGAACAATTTATTTTTTCCCCTCTGTGCAATCATCATGATTGCAGAGGCAATTGTAGGGCCAGTTGTGATTTAAGGCAGGGACTGCTTGCTATTCTAGACTTGTACTCTTCCTAAAACTAGAGAGCCCCATTTTGGTTTGTCCCTTGCCACTGCCATGATTAACATGATTAGATGGAATAATTTCAGAGCATTTCACTTAACAGAGACAAACTATTGGTGCCTATGCAATCATAATGTGCAATCCCGATCATCCTCATCCCCCTAAAAAATCCCCAATGCTACAGTTAAATCTATTGGATTTATATGGTTAAAAGAAATGTATGTTATTGAAAATGATACAGAAGACACTTTATAAAAATTAAAATTTGTGAATACGGGGAGAAAAGTGATTGGACAGATATTCTACTTCGAAATGTTGGCTTTTTAGTATTTCTTCTGAAATGCTAGCAAGAGTTTTGTGGTTGGCAGTAAAGCTCTCCAATATTTTTTGTATTTTCCTTCGGAGAATGTATCTAGCAGAAGTACTACCGTAATCATTACATTGCCACAGTTATGCTTCACAAATCCTACTTGCAAATATGAAAACAGTCCTCCTTTTTTAATGCCTATCTTTGACCTCTCTTCTGCGAAGGCAGTATCCTACAACTAGTTTTCAACGAAGCCAAAAAATTTCCATAAAGATGAACTGTTTCTCCTCTGATACAGAGTAATCAGGGATGGTACATGTTGCTCTGACACAGGCTGGGCAGAGATGACAAAGTGAATTTCCTACATAACATGGAGTTCTCATCCACTGATTCTCCACGTCATACAGACATATTCCCTTCTGAATAAAAGTGCTCATATTTTCCACTAGAAAATAACCATTCCCTGTGTGTGAAAATATTAGGAATGCTTGATGTTTTGTTTGAGGTCAGCTCAAAAGCAAACAGAAATCTTTAAAGGTTTTGTGAAAAAGAATTTTCATCCCTTGGTAAACAGACACTTCTTGTTGACTGCTGTCACACGTGATGGTGTATATAATGCTGGCTTTCAGGGCATATTCTGCTGCCACAACTCATAGCCATCTAAAAGATAGCTGCCAGCTGATGTCAGTTATCTAAGCTGCTTCTGTCATCATTAATGAGGAGCAGGTAACTCCATACAGTGATTTGCCCCATCCTGAGATAGCTGTCTAAACAGGATGGAATAAATTGGCTTCTGGATCTCTTTTCCTTGACTACAGGCAACACCTGGACTATTAACTGTGATAAAATTAGTTGGGATGGATCACACCTTTATCCATTAGAATTGCTTTGTGTTTTTACAGACAGGGGTCTGCGTAAGCAAACAGGAAACTCAGGGTTTACACTCTCCTACTGATCTGCCAGACAGTCTTGGGTAAACTCGTTCCAATATATGCTCCACTATTTCATTCCTTGTTTTCTTGTTTGACTACTTTGTCCTACAAATGAGGGAGGGTGGGGAGAGGAGGGGGGAAGTCTTAATAGGTATAGCCAGGGCTTGATCTTTACCGTCACAGATTTTAAAGTGGAAAGGACCAACAAATTAATTGTGGGACATATAATTTTGTTCTTTTAAAAGTTTAGCAGCCAATTATGATAGTCATCTACAGCCCTTCGATTATCCCTGGAGAAAGAGACATGCGGTTTATGAATGCAATGCGTGCCATCTATTGTACGTACGTTAAAAGCTAGGTGAAATGAATCCAACCTTAAAAGATAAAAATCTATCCAATTGCCGGGGTTTTGGCCCTAACACATAATTTTTTTCATTGTTAATGCTTATTTGACATATTGTGGCTTTAGTCTTCATTTACTCCTTCTCCAATAGATGAAAGTTACCTTCATGATTCCAGAAGGTTAAAAATAATTATGAAATTACAAGAACTTGAAGGTCTTTCATTCAAGACACAAGAGTATAAAATTAAAGTATATTTTAACTACTGAGCAAGAACTTGTCTTCATTAAGTGAACAGAAGCTCTGAAGATATATTCAAGATAGAACATATCCCTTGGGTCTGACAAAAGCAGAAGAAGAACAATTAGGATTAATGTGACTAATATGAATACGTCAGTAAAAGCAAGCAATCTGCTACTGTCTCTGATACAAGTGTGCAAAGTTCCCCCATCAATAAAATGCAGGCTCCGCTATGGCACCATAAGGAATTTGTGTCCTTTGTCATGTCAGAGACTCCTAAGTTGACACAGCAGAAAATTTCATCTGAGCACATTTTTGCTATGAGAACTTTTTTGCTCACAGAGATGAAAAGCTACGTATTCAGAGCACACAGATGTCCCAATGGGCTGACAAGAAGAATAAAATTATTTCCCACTGGACCTGAAAATGAACACAAACTTCATCACTGTCTGGTCCAAATGCAAAAGTCATTCTTTCCTCCTTGCATAATATGGATATATTAAAAGTCACAATGATAACACTGTAGAAAACTATGCAGAATGAAGGAGCGTCTTTATTTAGCTGAAAATAATAATAAGGAAAAGGCAGAAGGCAATGCTAGTGATGGGAGTAAGCCAGTTTAAGGCTTACAAGACTTAAGGTATACAAATTAATTTGGCAGGAGGAAATAAAAATGTTTCAACTGTGGAAAAATTGGCTTCTTGCCCATAGAGATGCCAGTGTAGCTCTCCATTACATAGCATGGTAGACATGCACAAGATTTTATTCTTTGATTCCAGATGAAGAATAACTGAGGTAAATAGGGTATGCTTAAATTATCATGGGGAAATTTCAGTGCTTGGAAAAACCCAGACACCCCTATTATTATCTTCATATTTACTATGTGGTATTTTTTTGGGAGGGATGACTAAAAAAGTTCTGTTTAGAGGAGTGGTTTTTTGTAGCCACAATTGTCAAAGGCTATAAATTATCAGAAGAGACATTGTCTTTTTCAGAAATTCAGGAATTCTTGAGGTCTCCCAGAGAAGTTATTTATATAAATATGTTTGTATGGTGGCTGGCTGTTCTCTCTCTCTCTTACTTCTGCAACAGTAGCAGACAGCTAAATAGAAATACTACTTCTCCTTACATATCTTGACACTTATTTTGGGACATATGGTTCTTATATCTCTTTAGTCAGGATTTTGGCCATTGAAGGAAAACTACTAACAGAAATAAAACTGAGAGCTGGATTGGCCCAGATGGTTAGTTGAATTGTGCCTCTCAGGGAAAAATGGCAAGGTCTGCATCTATCTTAGCAAAGTTGAACATGCTTGGGAATATTCCCTGGCACTGGAGCATGATCATTTATGCTAGTAAAGCATTAGAAGGTTTCCTGGCATGATTTTGGCCCGTTCCAACAAACTCTTTCCCTGAACAACTTCTGCACGTGGTTTGGCAGCTGGAGGAGCCCAGGAGCCAATCCAGCAGGCAGTCTGTACACAGACATCCTGCTTGGGAGACTGATACTGTTAGAAAAAATAAAAAATGTCCTGTATCAGTTGGCATCATTGGTTGAAGGTATCTCTGGAAACATTTAATTTGCTGTTGTAGATGTAGCCGTAGTGATACTTGTTCCCACATGTGAGCAAAGAACAGGCCAAAATCTTGTCTGGAAAAGATTTCCTCAGAGAAAAAAAGGCTGCAGACAATATTACGTTTGAGATGACTTTAGCACATTGCTTATTTTTAAACTTTAAAGTCTGATTAAATACTACATAAAGAAAAGCATTTTGCACTCAGGTGATGCAGTTTTGTCATTGTTTTTCTGAAGTGGAAACTCATTTCTAGAATATAGCATGATTTGGAAGATATCACAGTACACACAGATTTTACTTCTTCAGCATTGAAGACATTTTTCTGCCCAGCTTATTACACCAGCAAGAAAGAAACAAAATAAAGATCATACCTGCTTCCTGACAGGGATTAGGAATCCCTGCACTTCTCTTAGTCAGTTAGTGGGGTTCACTTCAGTTAGTAAAGTGAATATAACTGCCTAGAAAGGCAGATAGACAAAACAGAAAAAAAGAAGAGATTGTACTCTGCAGTCCTGAAAAAACAGTCAAAGAGCTTTCCCAAAATAAATAAGCAGTTCTCTATATCAAGATCCTATGAGCGTAATTGCTGCAGCTGACTTGTATTCTATAAAAAAAACTTTTACATCAAAATAATGTCAGTGACTTCAGAGATTGCACCAGACAAAAGGAGCTCCAGCAGTCACTACAATTTGAAAGTCTCTGTTTATATCATATAAAATTGACTTTACCCTCTTCTAGCCTTCAATATTGACCACAGAAATGAATTAAAATAATAGAAAAAAATAGATTATTGAGGAGAAAATTTCTTGAGGGAAACTAAACTGCCAATAGAGATATATATAGAGAGATATATTTAAAAGTGCTTGAAACATCAAGATGAGATAACATAGTCAAAGATTTGGAAGTATTCTGAGACATATAGTAGAGGATAATGATTTTCTGAAGGAAATAGACTTTGGTTATTATTCTATTTCTGATCATCATGGTATTAAAAAAGATATTATATCACTTAAAAGTGTGTGATGAAGGCAACAAAAATAATTTTAGGTTCTGTAGAAAGAGAATAAGGAGAACCTTTTTGCATTTATTTCCATTGGAGTCATTTAAGAAGGAGGACTTACATTTAAGATTCAATTGCTTTCTGGAGCATATGCCTTCCATGACATAGGTATCACTCCTAGTGCCAAAGAACAGTCCAGATAATATTAGACAGGAAAAACAAGGCCTGTTATGGAACCTAAATGTAAATCAGAGGTACAAGACACAGAATTAAATAATGGATGTTGATTTGTACTTTGACCATACCAATACCTGCATTTGCATTAAACTGTTTCATAAATATCTACCCCCAAAAAACCACCAAAAAGAAACACCTAATGTCTCGGAGTGTATTTTTCTTATCATTTGTTGATATTATATGATCCACATGTACTGGGTGTGTCTGGATGGATAGATGAGGGGAGGGCAGTGGATATTGCATACCTTGCCTTCAGCAAGGCTTTTAGCACAGTGTCCCACAGCATCCTCATAGATAAGCTTAGGAAGTGTAGGTTAGATGAATGAACATGGAGAGGGATTGAAAACTGGCTGAAAGACAGAATTCAGAGGGTCATGATTAGTGGCAAAGAGTCTAGTTGGAGGTCCATAACAAGGGGGGTTCCCCAGGGGTCAGTACTGGGTCCAGTCCTCTTCAATATATTCATCAATGGCCTGGATGAAGGAATGGAGTGTGCTCTCAGCAAGTTTGCTCATGACGCAAAACTGGGAGGGGTGGTTGACACACCAGAAGGCTGTGCCACCATACAGTGAGACCTAGACAGGCTAGAGAGTTGGGTGGAGAGAAACCTAATGAAGTTCAACAAGGGCAAAGGTAGGGTCCTGCACCTGGGGGGGAATAATCCCATACACCAGCACAGGTTGGGGGCTGACCTGCTGGAGAGCACCTCTGAGGAGAAAGACCTGGAAGTCCTGGTGAACAACAGGAAGACCATGAACCAGCAATGTGTCCTTGTGGCCAAGAAGGCCAATGGCATCCTGGGGTGCATCAAGAAGAGCGTGGCAAGCAGGTTGAGGGAGGTCATCCTGCCCCTCTGCTCTGCCCTGGTGAGGCCCCATCTGGAGTAGGGTATCCAGTTCTGGGCTCCCCGGTTCAACGACAGGAAACTGCTAGAGAGGGTACAGCAAAGAGCTACAAAGATGATTTTAAGGGCCTGGAATATCTCTCTTATGAGGAAAGGCTGAGGGACTTGGGTCTTTTTAGATTGGAGAAGACTGAGTTGGTGATCTGATCACTGCCTATAAATACTTAAAGGGTGGGTGTCAAAAGAAAGGGGCCAGTCTTTTTCAGTGATGCCTGCTGACAGGACAAGAGGTAATGAGCACAAACTCAAACATCCATCTAAATATGAGGAGGAACTTCTTTACTTTGAAGATAGCTGAACACTGGAACAGGCTGCCCAGAGAGGTGATGAAGTCTCTGTCTGGATATAGTCAAGACCTGCCCGGACACCATCCTAGTCAACCTGCTCTAGGTGGACCTGCTCTGGCAGGGGGGTTACAGGCTGTGTAACAGATGATCTCCAGAAGTACCTGCCAACCCCTATCATCTGGGATTTTGTATACTTCTAGATGAAGACCAGGAATTGCCTTAAAATGTTTTGTAATTAATATCCTGTAGACACTTGCTGGAGCTTGAAACAGAATTTCTTGGATGTTTAAATGTTATGTAAAGATGAATTCAATGGTCAGTCCACACTAAATTTAGTGGTAAGAAATTTTGAGATGTTTCTCTTTATAAAATTTGTGAAAAGACATAGGTGAAGCCATAGGTACTTTTGGTTGTTACTCTCTGAAGATGAAATATTAGTTGAAATTAGTTGAAATATTTGAAGATTAAATGGACTGGCTCTTGTCCACTGCCCACATGAATTCACAATGAACTTCTTATTTGCAGAAACACCTACTCATAATTTACTCATTTACTCATAATTATGGCTTACTATTGTAACAATAATTTATGTCTTGTGAATAATCTATGTGAACTCATAGATAATGAAAGGGAAAAATGAGTGTTTGAGGTAACAATGTAGCATGGATTACTCCCTTTTTTAGACCAGAAAGAGAAAAAGTGGAACAAATCTTGTTACTTTTTTTTTTTTCTTAATAGTTTTTTTTTATCTACAGGACTTTTGATATTACTCTTGGGATACCATGGCTAAAGACAACAAAATACTCTTAATTATTATTTATATTTTTTTAATAAAGAAAACAATTAAAAATAAAAAGGAAATGCAAATTATTTAAAGGTTTTTATGTTCTCTTCATGAAGAGCTTCCAGTTGGGAGCAGTCCTTTGAGATATTGTCTTTTGTTTCTTTTCTCAAAAGCAAATTTAAAGTATAACATTTTATCTTATTTTATCTTTTCAACATAGTTGTGAGTAGGAAGAATATCATGCTGTCCTTGACAACTTAATACATTACTCAAATGGACAAATAAATCACTTGCGTTAAGGCATCTGCATGCTTCTTAGCATATCACCAACATATTGTTTTTGAAAGGGCAGACTGTATTCATCAAGTCAATAAAACTGAGAATACAGCTAACCAGGTTAGTTCACAAGAAACATTTCATCAATGTGTCATTGTTGCTCTTTGAGCTTCCAAACCCAATATACACAAATTAATGACTCAACATAGCATTCATGAAGCACTGCGGTAGTTTATAAGGAAGGCACTGATGTAGGTTCTATCAAGATTGCAGCTTCCAGCAAGTATTGTAAAATCTTAGATAAAATGAAAGCTGTCACTGCATGAAATAACTGTTATCTAAACACAGTGGTGAAGATTTTCCATCTTATTTAAAAAAAGAGGACTATCATATACCCAGTTGTAGTTATGTTCACATCATTATAAGTTTTTTTTCTTATTGTTTTGGAGACAACAAACACGGAGAAAAGCAGGGGGCAAGGTGAGCATGGCGTCAAGACTGCTGTGGCCAGGTGTTCACAGGATACTGGAGGGTCCTCTGTCTGCGTGTGTATTTATGTGCATGTATTTGTTGGGAATACATGCTCGGTCCCTCTTCTGGCTGGACAAAGGGCAGGGAATTGCAGCAGCCTGGCTGGTACTAGGGTTCCTCTACTACAGAAAGTCTACTGGATTTTGTTTCTAGTGGGTTGGGAAGGAAAATCTCCAAGGGTCATGAAGCCTTCCAGAGCTGGAATCCCTTAATACACAGAAGCATAAACTCACCCATAATTTATTAAAGGAAAATTCAGATTTTATATGAAGTTCTATAATCCAGTCTAAGAAAATGACACCTCTATCTAGTTCCTTGAAACCAAGATATTTTATTGGTATTTTCATCCATTATAATGTATATTTTTTTTAATTAAATTGATAATCACTGTTTAAAACAAACATTTTTCATGAAAGGCTCAAAACAACTGATCTTACCTTTCTCACTTTTCAATCCCAGTTTCTGTATTTTGCAGTTAAACAATATGATTTATGTATATTTATTAATACAAGCCAAAGCTTCAGTTAAGTGTCAAAACAGTGGCATTTTAAAATGTTTTAACCATTATGCATTGTCTTCTGTCATATCACAAAAAAAAACCTCGAACCAGGAATTCTGAGCAGCACTGCATTAAAATGTATGTATAAAATTACTATATAAAGAATATAGCCTAATAGGTCAAGATCTTGCTTTAAAATGTAGTTTATCATAATGTCTGACAACCTGCATCCTCATCACCAGAACAAAGCTCCATAGAACATTGCCTTCTTTTACATTTAACACAACCACCTGAAAGTCAGTGAGGTCAAGCATTCCGCATCATGCCCTATATGCGCCTACTGCTGTCTATTATCCTGCTTTTGAAACTTTTAGTGACCAAGTGATTTTTCTTTGGTAATTTTGTTATTTAGTATCTTTGTGCGTTGGGAACTGCCTAGAATAACTCTAGTCTTTCACCTTTGCAGCGACTCAGCTATTCAGAAAGCCGTGAAAACTGAAACTGTGCTGAAAGAGTTAGTTCCTACTCACAGTGGTCTCCATATTGATGAAGATGTCACGAAGAGAAACTTTAGTTCATCACCCTTTGAGGGGTTTCTATTCCAGTGCATTTCAGTATACGGATATAATGGTGTTTCTGTATAAATTTAAAAAAGCACAATCAAACAAAATGTATCAGAAACTAAGTGTCTTTGAGTAGTTACAGCTACTGGTTATTCAGCATGACTTTTGATAGTTTACACCTGCTTAGTATTGTGGAGATATTAAGATAAGGCTGGCTATTACTTAAAACAGTTCAATAATTATGGTGATATTAGGAAATGAATTTCACTCCTATCTGTTACCCCCTTGAGTACTGCTGCTTGTCTGACAAGATTGCCTATCAGCTTCAGCAGTATAACAAACTCAAACAGCAAGATGATTTTATCGGCAGAACTGAGAATTCACAGCAAGATGGTATTAAATTCTGAGAGTATGACAGTTCCCCTTACAAATTATCTGTCACGCAATCAATGGTGACTTTAAAACACAACAACAGCGTCAGGATGCTGACCTTGCCTACCTCAGGGGTCTATACTTTTATCTCAGGCAAATTTAATTTCCATTACTCAGTTTTACTATCAAAAGCTTTGTTTTCAAAGGATTTCAGAGCTCTTTCATCAGATAGTATAAGCTTGCTAGCTGCATTGCACCAAAGATACCAACTGTATCAAATCTTTTCATTAAATTTCGACATCTAAACAAACTGTCTTAAGATGAAGAACTAGCCAGTAGTGGATCGAGTCGCATTTTCATAGAATCATAGAATACCAGGTTGGAGGGCACCTTAAGGATCATCTGGTCTAACCTTCTTGGAAAAAGCACAGTCTAGACAAGATGGCCTAGCATCCTGTCCAGTTGAATCTTCAAAATGTCCAATGATGGGGAATCTACCTCTTCCCTGGGGAGAATATTACAAAAGTTGATTGTCCTCACTGTGAAAAATTTTCCTCTTTTGTCCAATTGGAATATCTTCTGGGGTAACTTGTACCCATTATCCCTCATCTTTTCTATGTGACTCCCTGTAAAAAGGGTGTCTCCATCTTCTTTGTAGCCACCCTTTAAACACTGGAACATGATAATAACAACGTGTCCCCTAAGCTTTCATTTCTCAAGGCTGAACAAACCCAGTTCTCTCAGCCTTTCCTCATAAAGAAGGCTTCCCAGTCCTTTGATCATCTTGGTGTCTCTTCTCTAGCATATCTACATTTTTTTTGTATGGTGGGGGCTAACAGAGCATTCCAGGTGTGGCCTGACAGGCACTGAGTAGAGTGGGACAATGATTCCATTATCTCTGCTGGTGATGCCTTGTTGATGCAGCCCAGCATCCTGTTGGCTTTCTTTGCGGCAGCAGCACTCTGTTCATTCTGTCCTAAAGAGCCATGAGATTTGAAGAGATGCTAGAAATGCATTTGCAGCCATTAAGTCAAAAAAAAATGTTTCACAATAGGTTACTTGTTTCTCATTTATCTTCCAAATTCATTTACTACCATTACAAATTAAGAAAATAAAAATCAGGAGGAAAGAAACCCATATTTCAAGAGAGACCACAAAAACTTCCACAAAGTAGTCAGATGAATTGTCATTCAAAAATTAATAGAATAAGACAAGACAATAACAAGTGGAAAGAAACCTGACAACCTATTTTGCAGACCCCAATGCCTAGGACTTGATGTACAACATATGCAAATCAATCAGTCTTCCTCTTAAAGTTTGATGTAAAAATAGATTTGTAGTAGCTCAGCTTTCTCTGTAGAGAAATACTAGGATTCAGCTCATCCGAGTTGTGTGGGCACCTTGTTCCCAATCAGCTGCTTGTTCAGCACAGCGAAACACTGAGTGAGAACTCATGAATTTCTTTTCTATGTGGTGTCCAGGTATAAACAAACATGTCCACTATTCTGCACCTAAGTATCACTAAAACTGCCTGAGTCAAAAACTCAGATCCTTTAATGGATTTTTCTTGTGTCTAATCTTGTGTCTGTCTTTTTTGTGTCTAATCTGCCCACAAAAGATACCATACTGGAGCAGGTACCCACTGCAGCCCATGGCAGATCCCATGATGGAGCAGATGGGTATTCCTGAAGAAAATGTGGCCTGTGGAGAGCTCACACTGGAACAGGTTTTTCTGAAAGACTGCAGCCTTTGGACAGTCCATGTCAGAGCAAAGGAAAACTGAGAGGAAAAACACAGCAGAGAGAAACCACCAGGTACCACCTGTAACCTCCCACTCCTTACCCCGCTGTGCTGCTTGATGTCAGAGAGGAGTCTGGAGTAAGCAAGTGAAATTGAGCTTAGGAAAGGAGGAAGGAAAAATGTTAGTTTAATGTTTGTTTTTCTGTTTCTTGCTACTCTAGTTCATGATTAGATATCATAATCAAATACTTATTTTCATTGTCAATAAATTAAATTAATTTTCTCCAAGTCAAGACTGTTTTTCCCATGCTGGCAATTGGAAAACAATCTCCCTGTATTTATCTCAAGCCACAAGCTTTCTCACCCTTTTTTCCCTCTTGTCGCACTGAGGAAGGGGACTGACTAAGTGACAGGGTGGGAGCCAAGGTTAACTTACCATATGTGTTATGTGATAAAAATGTTTTTCCTCATTACATCATTTTATATTTGTCTGTGTTGAATTTAATTTGATGTTTTATTGCCTAGATACTCTGGCCTCTAAGGTTCTTCTGAAATTCTTCATAGTCTGTCCTTTTACTAAGTGCCTCATATAATGTTGAATCATCATCATTCATGTCATATTATCACCATACAGATCACCCCTCTTCTTCAGGTTATTTCTTAATATGTTAAAAAAATGAGTTGCAGGACAGACACCTGTGCAACTCCTGTGATGACCATCCTGCATTGCAAGAAATGACCTGATACTGTTAGCCTTGATTTCCTGTCTTTTAACAAAAGATTAATGAGTGTTAGGGTCTTCTCTCTTGTCCTTTGATACTCAATATCCTTAAAGCTTATGTGGGAACCATTGTTAAAATTTCTTAGAAATTAAAACAGCCTGTATAGTTCCTACTAATTTAACCCATATGTTTCCTGACCTCTTCAAGCAATGATTTCTACTAATGCCATGATGACCTCTGTAAAAAAAAATAAATAGTATATTTTATACTTTCTTAGTGTTGCTATTAATTTTCCCAGTGGACATCCTCAATTTTAAGGACACTTAGTCCCTGAGCACATCTCAAAATTTTCTAAACGGTGGTATCACATCACCCATCTTTTTGTCTTCAGATACCATGAGGTTTAAAGTGAGATATTCATAATGCATTTATTTCATCTGTAATTTCCCATAGAACTCTAAAGTTAATAACATCTGGATCTGGTAATTTATTGGTAATCATTATGTCTATTTGTATTATAACTTTTACACAGTTGTTTTGACTTACTCAATGCTACAGTGATTACAGCACTTCAGCACAGCCTGGCAACCCCACGCTGAGTTCTCATCCAGAAATATTTCCTTGACTATCTGGGCAGAATGCAGAAGATTTTTCTCAAAATATCACCAAGGATTGGCACAAATATCATCGTGGAAAGAGACTGTAGTGCTTCCTTTAGGTCAGTATATTAGTGGCGTCTCTGGTTGTGGGATATCTGGCTTTCATTCCATCCTTTGCTGGTCAGGGTTAAAACCCAAACATAAAATATTTCAAAACCTATGTTTTAGGTATTCAAGAAGAGAGTCTCTTAAGCCTCCTGCTGAAACTGCTAGACTTTACAGAACAACTAAATATTCATTGGGCAAAAGACTCTATGATCCTAGTGATTAGGGTATTCATGTGGCAGGGGAGACATGAGTTCCTGACATTCTAATGAATATTTACATAATTTTGTATGAAGTATTCACTGGAGCAGAAAGAGCAAGTTGACTAATCGCTTACCTATAGAATCATAATTTTCTTGCCTTTCAGCTCAATTAATTTTTAATTGTGCCTCAAAAGAGGAACAGCCTCAAGAGGAAGAACTGTCTTGACAGAATGTCCTAGCATTTTGAACGTTTACTTTGTGTTAGTTTTCAAAATCCCTCAGTCACTGAAGAGATCTGAACCTGTTGCTCACACTTTCTCAGGTTACTGGACAAAGAGGGAACACTGCTGCCATCACCTCTCTTTTTTTCTGGTCATATTTTTTGGAAAATGTTGTACTTTGTTAAAAGTTTTTGTGAGGAAGTTCAGCATTTTCAGTCACAAATGGAAAAGGTCATTAAAATTTCTGAGTGCGCTACAGGTAATTCCTTACTTTGCTTGTGCCTCCATTCCTGGCTAGACTTCATCTTGTTGAGTTTTAGCATTTCTGGCACAAATTCTCTCTTGGTTTTGTGTAACACTGCCTGTTTTACCCAGAAGGCATTTTAGAATATTTAGGAATCTGTGGAAATGGGAGCAGCCAAAGATTTTTAAAGGATAGCACTGCTTTAGGCGGAACATGGCAAATGCCACTGTGCTTTGTGGAGTTTCATTTTGACTGCTCTGCTTGCCTTCATGAGGCCACTTCTAGCAACAGGCAGCAAAGACTTTTTTCTTTAATAAGAGGTGGTGCAATTCCCCTCCATGGGGTAGGCTTTTCTCACAGTGTTAGTTAATAAGTGATACCCATACCAGAGTCCTTCTATGCTGTAATCGTAAGGTAGAGACTTCACTCTGATTTGATATACTGTAATGAATGAAGCAGAAGCAATTCAGAAGCTGGGTGACTACAGAGAGCCTGTTCATGTGGCTGTTAAAGTATTTACACTTATGTATTAATTGTCTTGTCTGGCAAGTGGTGTTCACCTAGATGATCTGTCATGTAGAGACCTGTACGCCCTTGTTGTAGCAATGTCTAGGCATCTTCCTTCTCATAGGTGATTGTACTTTTAGTACAATGATTTTACATTCAACCTTATGTTTCATCACAGGTAAGTTAAAGTAGTAGTCCCTAGTCTGTCTAGGACTTATTTCCAACTGTGCCCTCTCACTGTCAAAGTAGGGTGTCATCTGCCAAAGTAGGAAAGTAGTGGTATGTATACAACACTACAGAAACAGAAAATTTGTGTATGACTACAGACAACATGTATAGCTCTTTTACTCCTCAGTGTATTTTCTGATGAGAAGAGTAGTTAGAATAGCACATTTACATAGACAAGATTTTGAGAGTCTTTTCTCTTTTACTGTAAGAAAAATGATAAACTTGATCAGTCTTCTGCTCTCACAGCTTCAATAAATGGTTAATTATCTTCAATAATGTAAAGCACAAGACAAAGTGTAAGGCAAAAAAAAAAAAAACAAACCAAAATGCAAGAGGTTACATCTGAGAGTTTGTGGAGACAAAGGTCAAAGGTTCAGTACCTATAATTCAGTTTGCTCCTGTATTCATTTTTACCTGTGAGACACTGTGCAGGGTATCTATCTGACATACAATGCAAAAAACTTCAACCCAAAAAATGAGATTCAAACTGGACTTTGGCCCAGAATTTCAAATTTCCAGTATTGAAAAGTACTGCTCTGTCTCACTCAACATTCTAGCATATTTTGTATTTTAAGCATAACTTTTCTATTTGTTCACTTACTTCTGAAAGAAATGAGACGCCCAGCACTTGACTCATGCCCAAGCCTAGTCAGACCTTCCAAAGGAGCCTTTCCGCTGCCTGAGTTGCTCATGGAAACCCATATCACAACTATTGTAAGCCCATGTACAAAATGTGCTTCTCAGTTCCCATGTGCCCCAGAAAATGTAGCTGTGGTTGTTTTCCCAGGGAAAACTCGCTGACATTATGGGAATGCTTTCATGCAGCAGATTAAGAGCCAGCACAACTTTGGAAGATCTGTGTTCAGTTCTCTCCTCCGCTTAACAAGACTTAGCTCCCCACCTCTTGTGTTTTTGGCAAGTTGCTTAGCCAACAGATTCAAGGCTGCTTGGAGGGAGGGCAGGATGCATCAGCAGTGCCAGATGAAAAGCCTTGCAATGTGTAGAGAAAGAATTCAGAGTTCGATGGGCTGGAAAGAGAACATGAAAACAAGGGCAGCTCTAGCAGAAAGTCTGGGGACGTCCTCTGGGAAGACAGGGAAGCTTCAGCTCCACTTCCAAGGGCTGTTTATGTTTTTTTCAGTTGTGATTTCATGTAAAATGCATAATGTCCTAGTAGCAGGGATTGGGACTTCAGTCTGTTTCTGTCCACATTCATGAATGAGTGCTGCAAGAACCAGATTGCTCTATGAAGCTGGAATTTAAGCAATCTTTGGGGAAGCTGGGGTGATTCTCCTTAAAGGCTGTATTAGGCCCATTAATGTCTTTGGGTATTGAAATAAAGACCATCAGCAAAAGTTATCTCCTCTACATTTGTTCTCCCCCACAACACAGGTTTCCTTTAACCAAATCTTGGCAACAATATTATCCATATTTATCATCTCCAGACTTTCTTCTTCCAAGTCACTCCAGCGGAATCTACAGAAGGTTCACAGAGAAGACACAGCTGTTATCTCAGCTGCCTGATTCCCAAATGGACTGAGCCAAAGACAGATCAGCCTGCCAGCTTTCTAGAGCCAGAACCGCCTTCCTATTCACGGTCAGATTTATGCAAATATCCTGGCACTGGTCTAAAAATACCTGAATTTATTCAGGAGAGGCAGATAGATATAGAGGGCTCATACCTTGCTCTTTCATCTCATTATGTCCTCTGCACCATGTGTCATAGCTGGAGCCACACAGTTAAACCACAGCTATGTTATTTCCTGTGCACAGGCTTATTTTCTGACAAATGACAACCACAAAACCACCAAAACCAACCCAACAGACAGGTCCTCTGTCAGAGAGGAAGAATTTCACTCTTTGCTTATTGCTCACAAGCACACTCTGAGCTTGTGATCGCAATCAGTGGAGAGGGATCAATGAAGTGATACAAGGTAGGAAACATACTGTGCTTGTATTTCCTGAGAGGGAATCAATACTGCCAGATAGAAATACTGAGACATGTACAGAGACTGAACTACATCTCCTAGGAGATGAATGGCCTGCTATCTCTTGTCAGTCATAGGTAATTTTAGTAAATAGACTGATAATTAGATTTAAATTATTAATTTTTGAGGCACATAAGGGATCAGATTGAAATATTCCTGTCTTTCTTTGGTATTTTTTTGTTAACTGTCTGAGGAAAAACATAAAAACTGTTCCCAAGGATGATACAAGGGGCATATTGTTAATCTTTTTATATGCTTTAGGTTACCTGCTGACTTAGACTACATGCTTTGCATGTTGTAATTAATCTGCAAGTTTTTCATCTGTTGTTGTATTTACCGGAAGGAAATCCTAAGGCTTGTTTCAGATAATAATGTTTGTAATCTGAAATCAAATTATGTTTCTTTTTGCCAAAAAATGAAGTTATGTTTATCTTGCTTTAACTCCATAAGTTAGTAAACAGGCTGTAGATCTGGATATTAGGAGAAAACATGATTATGTCCCACTCACCAATCTCTACAAGAGATGGTCAAGAATGACGAACAACATCTGTGGCTCCCCTTTGCTGACAGTCTTATAAGTGGAGAGGGAAATGGGCAACAGTACAGGCAGCTCACAAAAATACTCACACACTTATGACTAACTTAGGAAACTATTTCCAAGCTACAGGTCAAGGAAAAATCTCTAACCAACTGTTACAAACTGTAGACAACTGCAATTTCATGGGTTAAACTATTTATCTCTATAAAGATACATTTGAAATTCACTACCTGGGATTCACTGTACCAAAATTCACTACAGGAATCAATCTCTTAAATCATTCAAAACATGTAAAAAATAAATTAATTCTTCATAAGAAACAAAAACCACACACTATTATTTTGTTAATTTTTTGGGGGGTAGGGGGTGGGGAGGCATTTATTATATAGAGCACAAAACTGGTAGTTAGATCTGAAACTTATACTGAAGACTTCCTCATACAAGCAGAATGCTCTTATTGCTTGGATATAAATAAGAAATTCTGTGATCAACCTGGACATCAATTATTACCCCATGGCAGGTAGGGGAGGAGCTGTGACCAGAAGAGTGTTTCTAAGCTTCAACATTACCCAAAGCAGCTCCTCAGGCAGGGAAATTTAGAGGTTGTCACAGATCTCGTTTCACACTGACACTGAAAACCAGCTCTATGTCACACATCTTCCAGCAGGTATTGTTTGGCTGCCTGTCAAGAGTAAGGAACCCCCCCTACTTTCCATGGATTGCACCTGCCTATTTTTTACTGCTGTGATGACAATGTGGTGAGGGAGTCCAAAACCTCTTATTTACATGGCAAATGACAGCTTTGCCTTTTCTGAACCCAACAGCTATATGCAGTGAAACTTTAAATAAAGAAAAAGTTAAGTGGGCACCTCTTTCATCTGGGCTCACCCAAAAATTTTGGCTCTTGGACTGAATGCAGTTTTCTGCACCATCATCAAAGTAATACCTTTTTTGCACCACAGGTTTTGATCATTTCCATGGAGTGGACCTATTGAGGCAGTTTGCATAATCATCTGGATTTCTTTTGCTAGATAAAACACAGGAATCAGTATGCATTTCTGTAAGATACATTAAAAAGTTTCCTGCTGTTCTGTCAAGCAGTTTATTATTGCCAGAGCACCATACATGAATAGAAAGCCTTGCAAATAAATACAGAGACATAGTGCCTGTTGCAAGAAATTTGCAGTGTAGCTCAGCCAAGTGATAAGAAATCAGGTAAAAGAACTCACATTGTATACTTAATATTTCCTTTTCCTTTTCCTTTAATGGCACATTACAGTTCTGCCCATCTTTTTTGTTTACTTCTT
The DNA here is from genome assembly GCA_026546715.1 of Gallinago undulata. NCBI lineage: Eukaryota > Metazoa > Chordata > Aves > Charadriiformes > Scolopacidae > Gallinago > Gallinago undulata. The sequence goes on from JAOTQQ010000032.1 coordinate 44,361,578, forward strand.
ACTTTTTTTTTTCCTTTAAGAAGATGAAGAAATCTGATGAGGAAGAGAATGCCATATTTTTACATCATGAAATAAAATCTGCCTCCCTTTCCTCCCATATTGTAGATTTCCTGACCTCTCCTGTGAAAAGGACTGTGAAAATATACTTGGAAATGCTTTTACCTGATTTCCATGCAGCAGAATTTCTGAACCTTTCCTTTTGAAAGCTCTACATCCCACATCATCTGTTCCCTTCTTGTTGCATAACTCCTCACATCTGTGAGATAATATAATTTATGAGAAAGAGGGATTTGCAGAGCAATCTCCTAAATGCTGGGAGAGAAATGCAAGATTCCAATTCTGATTAGTAAAGTTTGCTGGTTAATAGCAGTGTTTGACTAGCTCTGCTTTCAAGGTACGTTTTAGCTTTAAGGAGAATCAAATGATCCAGCAAAGGTAATGCAACTGGGGACACTAATGTCACAGAAAAATGTAGTCTGCCTTTTTCAGTCTTTCAGCTATCAAATTCTCTTACAGTGAAGTAAGTAGTTTGCTTAAAGTGAAGTTAACTAAACTGCGAAGGGCATAAATTATGGACCTATTGGGTTTATGAGGTACAATCAATTTATTTTTTTCGAGTATGGACCCTAATCTGTACTTGCTAGTTTGAACTACCTATAGACATTTATACTTACGCAGCTGAAAAATGAGGCCTCAGTGAGTAAGTGTGGGAGTTCAGGCTTGGCAGGTGAAAACCACAACTCACACAGAATCACAGAATGGTTAGAGTTGGAAGGGACCTTGGAGATCAAGTTCCAATGCCCCTGCCATGGGCAGGGACACCTCCCATTAGAGCAGGTTGCTCAAAGCGCCATCTGGCCTGGCCTTAAACAGTTCCAGGGATGGGGCATCCACAGCTTCTATGGGTAACCTGTTCCAGTGTCTCACCACCCTCACTGTAAAGAATTTCTTCCTAATATCTGATCTAAATCTCCCCTCTTCCAATTTAAAACCATTACCCCTTGTCCTATCACTACAATTCCTGACAAAGAGTCCCTGACAGGCTCTCCTGTAGGCTTCCTTCAGATATTGGTAGGCTGCTATGAGGTCTCCCTGGAGCCTTCTCTTCTCCAGGCTGAACAACCCCAGCTTTCTCAGCGTGTCTTCATAGGGGGGGCGCTCCATCCCTCTGATCATCTTTGTGGCCCTCCACTGGACCTGTTCCAACAGATCCATTTGAGGACTCCAAAGCTGGACACAGTACTCCAGGTGGGGTCTCATGAGCGCAGAGTAGAGGTGCAGAATCACCTCCTGAGACCTGCTGGCCACACTTCTCTTGATGAAGCCCAGGATGCAGGCTTTCTGGGGTGCCAGTGCACATTGCCAGCTCATGTTGAGCTTCTCATCCACCAACACTCCCAAGTCCCTTTCCTCAGGGCTGCTTTCTAATACCTCATCCCCTAGTCTCTAACGATAGCGAGGATTGTTCTGACCCAGGTGCAGAACCCTTCACTTGCTCTTGTTGAACCTCATAAGGTTTACCTGCGCCCACCTCTCAAGCCTGTGCAGGTTCCTCTGGATGACATCGCATCCCTCTGGTGTATCAACAAGACCACACAGCTTGGTGTCATCTGCAAACTCAATCCATGTGTCTATACCGTTGATAAAAATGAAAAAACAGTACTGGTCCCAGCACAGACCCTTGAGGGACACCACTTGTCACTTCTCTCCATTTGGACTTCAAGCCATTGATACCACCCTCTGGATGCGACCATCCAGCCAATTCCTTATCCACTGAACAGTCCACCCATCAAATACATATCCCTCCAATTTGGCAAGCAGGATGTTGTGAGGGACCGTGTCAAAGGCCTTACAGAAGTCCAGATAGATCACATCCATCTTGTACCCCAAATCCACATTATTATTTACCTAAAACTTCAATTAATTCATTGACATCTGAGAAAAATCTTGCAGCATCACCCTGCAACAATTCCCATGGGATGAAGTAAAGTCTGATGATAGGGACTGCAATGTTTGCTGAACATGCTCTATAACCCCAGATATATATATATATATCTCAGATAACACAGGGTGAACTCTAAAAGTGAAGTCTCTAAAAGAGGAAGCAGAAAGGCAAAGTTAATGAGCTCAGGCCCAGTGAAACACTATACTGCTTTTCAGATCCAATTCATTGCCTCAGCTTAGACTGTCTACTCTCCATACAGGCCCATCAACTTTCTTGGAGTCACTTTAGACACTTCTAGCAGGGCAGTGACTGTACAGTGTCATTTTGCACTGTTGGCAGGAAAGAATTGTCATCCTATTTCCAGCTCGGTCAGTGCTTGCTAATAAAGAAATCGGGAACACGGGACAAGTGCAAGAGATGTCAGTGGGATTGTGGCAGCATAGTCTACTCCACTGGGAAACATTTTTAAAAGTCCTTTCAGCTGTTCATATGAACCTTTATTTATGGGAAACTCTAGGAAGAGTCGGTAGGGCATCCACAGTTCCCCTCAAACAGCAAAGTTTGAGCCATTTTGGTGTGCACAGCAGAAGTCTTATGCTTTAAAGGGTAGAAGACCATATTTTCTTCTCACACTGTTTTTCAGATGTGTAATTACAGTAATTTCAATGAAGTAGTTCCTAGCTGATTTCTGAGTAGGTAAAAGAGAGAAGCAGCCTTGCCAAATGGCAAGAACACTGAAAATTTTCAGGAAGTAGATTGTATTATTGCCTGATCGAAGAGACTGCTGAGTACCCTTGCTCAAGTCTTATTTTATTTCAATTTTACAGAAAGGGATATCACAGCTTTTTATAATGTGCTTTGAGATGTTCTGATGAAAACAGCTCTTTAAAAGCTAAGTGGCATTGCTATGATATTACAAGTGGACCACATGCAGAAACAAATCCTATTATCTTGAATTTAAAAGGTTATATTCAATCACTTTGTTTTCCTGTCTCATCACACTATGTAGATTGTACAGTTTGCTTATTACAACAGTAGAGACATGATGAGATATTTTCCTGCAGAAATACTTTCCTGTTCAGAATGCATCCAAGATACTTAAAGACATTTGGGCAACTATATACCTGTCTGCCTTTCTCTATAGGAATAGCTTGTTACGGCAGTACCTGAAATCTGGCCTTTTTCACTGTATATTGTTATTTACATCTGACTTCCCCCTTTCATTGCAGAGCTGAAGCTCCAAAATGCATGAAACAGACTGTTCTCATGGTTGTCATAGAGCAAAGAGAGAATGAACTTAAATTGGAAGCCAGTTATTTGGAGACAAGCAGATTAACTTCACCCTCAAAGAAGTTTAGAAAATTAAATCATTTTATTTGAGGCTAATCTGGATAAACCAGAACTCCTTATTGGAATAGTTTGGGACACTCACTGAGTCCAAGAAGTGTACAATAGTTATTTTAACAGGTGACTGCACAGTGAAAAATGTAGTCTTGCAACATCGGTGGCCTCAGCCTGTATATATTTTTTGATAGACCAACTACTGTTGAAATATCCTTTAATACTTCCATATAATTGACCTAAATAATACAATATGCTCTACACAAAGAAGGTAGCATAATGATGTATTTTGCTCTAGAAGCAAAAACTGCAAAGATTGGATGTCTCCTCTCCATTAATAGTGTCACTCAAAGCATTTCATAAATTTCAAATTTTCTCCCATTAGAACTTTAGCAGTTCAGTTATTCTTGCCAAAAAAACCCTGTAGTCTTGTCTTTTTTTGTTCCCCTTGCTTTTCTCTCTCTTTCTCAGTTGCTGTGTCATAACATTGGAAATGAAATTATTTCATTCAGGGCCTCAATTAACAGCTATGTTTATGAAAAGGAAAAAGAAATAAACAGAAAAATGTGAAACCATCTGCACATTCAAATCCCAGGGAAGCAGAACAGTAGCAAATTAAGGTTAATCTAATAAGAATAGTATTGATTCTTGGATATTATTTCTATTGTTATTAGATTAAAAATTGGGAAGAACTCCTCTCTTAATATTTCTCTGAAGTGCTAAAACCAATGATTGTATTACACTGGAATTCAAGCTTCAAAGAATTTGAAATTCAACAAGAGCTGTTCCAGTGAAAGTATAAAAATCCATTTACTTCAGATCCTCTTAAATCCTCTTAGTGCCTTAACAGATTAGTGTGTAAGGGGGAAGCAACAGTTTTTATTTTAATTGAACTGGATGTTAGTTTTTTCGGCTTGCTTTGATAAAGAGGTGAGTTCTCAGTATGGAGCGTTGAGAGGTTTCTTTCAATTGTAGCCACTCTTTGTTTGACAAGTGCAGGGAAGGATACTTTAGTTTTATGAATGCTACATTTTGCCACTCTCTGAAATGAAGTGTGGGGACCTATATTAACATAGGCTTTGTCATAGTGATTATTTTGGCTGAGGAGAATTTGTGTATGGATTTACAGAGTGGCTCAGTAACTCAGTAAACGTTTGCAGAACGTTTGATCTACAGGCACCATTGTCCCACCAGCATGGACAAGACAGAAACATTGGAAAAGCGTAGATGACATCGCTGGACGTGCTTATAAAACAAGCTGTGCCTATCTATCTTGTGTCTCCCTTGATGGGTCAAACATAAAACTCTGTGAGTCTGAGCTTAGTGTTAAATGCTGGATGCGATCAATCACTAGAGTTTCACACTTGATCGTAAAAGGTTCACAGGACACAAGGTCCAATGCTCAGCTTTTGATAATAATAAAATACATTTCAATTCACATCATTCATCTCTGTGCAGAGTCCAAGAAACATTGTTCTGTGTAATTATCAGACTGCTGCTTCTGTCCTTTATGGCTGTTAATTAAGAAAGACTGTAGATTCAATAGAATCAAAGCAGTGACATTTATTATTCTTTCCTTCTTTCAAAAAAAAAAAAAAAAAAAAAAAAGAATTGACTCATATCAAAAGAACCAAAACAAAAATGATGGAAAGTCTTTTTCTACAGAAAGTCAATTCACTCTCTATATAAACTGTAGTAGCCCGCAGGCTTGAAAGGATCACTGTTGCCCAACGATGTTTCTTATTGTCTGATTATAGTTTCCCAACAATGTTTCAATGTTCTCAAAGCTCTCTGCTGTTTGCTTCTTGTGATCTATGAAGCTACAATTCAGATATACTTGCTTACTTGCCTTATCCTGCGCGGCTTTCATATCTACATTCAGCAATGCTAAAGTGTTTAAAAATAATTTATCATAACTTATTCTATGTGCTGCAGACAGAGATAGATGTAATATCATGTAGCATGATTTAGACAGAAAACATGACTTTCAAATGGGTCGAGCTGAATGGGAATTTACACCCTTCTCCACCCCTTAGTAAGGTAATTTTATTTCTTCAGACTCCCATCTGGAAGAAATGCAAAAATGCTGATTACTCTGTTTTTCTGAATAATCTGAAATCCATGAAAAACAGAAGAATGATGTCCCCCAGTGCTGCATTTAGATTCAGTTTCTGCTTCTGGCATCACCTTGTCAAGAAATATGCAAGTACCTCATCAAGATGTATCAGAAAGATATCAATATTGCTATTTAGGACTTTTGAGAATGAAAGATAAAGTACATCTGTATATAGACAAGGACATTCAAATCTAGCCTTTTTTTACTCCTATTGAAAGGGAAAACCAGGTACAATACAGAGGAAGGGTGCATTTTGATTTAAAAAACAGAACCTAATAAAAAAGAAAGGTAGAAAAAGAAGGAAAGTGAGCTCTCCTAACATTTCAAGGAAGCCACAAAAAAGTGTCAGCCCCCAGAAACCAATTAATTGAAAACCAGGTGACCTTTAGATTCCCTGCAGAGTGTTAAGAGGGTCTGGCTTACTGCCATGATTATGAGTCACTCCAATCCTCTTGGTATAATTACTGCTACTACCAGGAAAATCATCTCAAACCTTTTACTGATCTCTTGCCTGAAACAATAATCCTTCAGCTGCCCACCAGCAGCAGATTTTGAGACGTGTATCACCAGCCCCCAGCTTTCTTCTAAATTGGCTACATGGTTTGACATCTGACTGCAGCCTTCTCACCATACCCTAGTGAACCAGTAATGCTAGGCAATTTAAATCCCAGCAAATAAATTACTTTTAACCAGATGAAAATTCAACATTGTCACCACTCAGAGAAATAGAGACTCAGCAGTTCTGAAGGGAGATGTTGGTTATTATGCCATTTGCTCAGGGACATTTGCTATCCTAGTTCAGTTTCCATTGGGCAAGACCGAAGGAGTAGAAAATTCATCCTCACAGGACCACTGCACATGTCCACCACTTGCCAACCATTCCTGCCTACAGGCAGAAATGCATACTGTCACTGGGTCCACAACTGAACAGGTTGTATTGATTCTGGGAATAGTTACTCTTTCCAGAAATGGAAAACAATACAATCTATACCAGTAGATTTTGGAAAAAAAAAAAGGTACAATACTTATCTGGCCTCTCCAACAATTATAGAGTGGTCTAAACTGGCCCTGTATGTTCACCTCAATCATAAGCTCACTTGGCTGTATCTTTGGCGTACAACTGAATAACCGAATAACAGTATTTAAATCTATTAGTTAAATTCTAACACTCAGGTATTTGTGGTAGACATGAAATTTGTCCACTGCCTCTCAAATGAATCTTGTATGAATAAGAAAAGCAAGGGTTATGAGAGGTGCCTCATTATTTCTCCTTACCTCTCTCAGGAAAACTCAGCCCCAAACTAAGAATCTCCAAGTTGCCAAACTTCTTTATTTAATGGCTATTATTAACTAGCCAATTGTTTTAGGAGAAATGAGTGGCTGCTTGACTATAACACAATTAACACCATCAATTTGTGTACAACTTCGAAATTTGATATTATACCTACTTTATGTCTGAATCATTGCCAATCATACCACTGGTGAAAGGGGAGCACAGTGGTCAGAAACACCCTGTGCTACAGGACGTAAACCCGTCTGTATCTCATGCAAAACAAAGGGACTGAGCTTCTACCCCATAACATCAACAGGGTTTCAGTGCTCTCAATTTCAGCATGCCTCTGGCTTTAGCAGTCTAAGGACTTAGACGGTTTCTAATTTGGAGCATGCAAAATAATAATAATAAAAACTTCCCTCCCTTTAGGGTTTTGTATGTAAGAGTTAGAAAAATCTTATTTACTAGAGACTTGGAGATAAATCTTAGTCCCGAACAGTGAATCATTGCCCCAGATTCTGATAAACAAATCACAAAGCCAGCAAAACCTGACCATTTAGATTAATAAAAATGGTTTCATTATTGGTTTTGAAACAGCAACAAAGTCAGAACACACAAAGCTTGGGGTTTTTTGGTGTGTTTAGAGCCTCTTGAATTCAGAAACATACAAACCCAAAGCTCTCAAGGCTGAGGCATGTGCAATTTATTCTGCTTCTTCAAACACAAAGGGATCTTTTTCTGCCTTCCGGCTTGAAACCTTCTGGTCACGAGTCTCAGCACATCTTCTTCTTCAGTCTTGACATTTTCTGGTTTTGCCTGAGGAACTAAAGCAGGGTGAAGTCGTTTAGAGTTTGCACTAGAGAACCAGGTAAATGAGTAGTTTCGTTTGTTTTCTTCTAAACTGACAGGGACTTCAGGCAGTTTAAAGCAGACAGTGCTGTTGCCTGATAGTGACTTCTGATATTCTGGTTGTACCTGTTTATTTTTATTTCATTTCCTCCAGCAATGTCATCTACTTTATGTTGTACCTCAAATTCACACTCATTCACACCTTTGAAGGAAGATGCAGTAGTTTGTGTGGGGTTGATTTGGTTTTGTGGGGGAGGGTGGGGAATGGATCAGGTCCTCTGAATGGGATTCCCTTATTTACGTACGTCCTTACATATTCATGCTTGACCACATGCACGCATATTTGTATTTAATTTAAAATAATAACTGGAAGAATAAATTCTTTGTCTCAACATAATTTATGAGCAGACTGCCTAATTATCCATAGCAAGCATTGTCTGGAAAGTAAACAATAAAGCATGTATCTTTACATAGTAATTTTTACCTTTTACTCAGAAGAAAAATAATATATGCAAGTAAAAAATATATGCAACACCAATGAAATTGGCAGAGACCTTGACTCTCTTGTTTTCAGTTACTTCACTGAAAATAGTCAGGACTAATTTCTTCTCCTTCTGTCATGGCACAAGTCTGTGAACAATATATGACCAAGATTTGAAATTATCATCTTGTACATCCAGCAATTAGTCGTTTGCAGATACTACTGCTTGGGTCATTTTTTTCAGAAGCATGAATAAAATGAACCACACCAGCAAATGGGTTACATGGGGATGGTGGGGGAATTCACCTGCTCCCTTATGGGAACCGTGGCCTAGAAAGCAAAAGCTGGTGAGACAGGACTGTATATGAACAGGACACCCAAACTTGCCTAAGTTTCTTGCCCCCAAGTAGCTAACAGTAAAAGGGAAGAAAACTATCAGACAGGTTAAACAGAAATTAAACTACAGAATTATGAAGACATTTTTGAAAAAAGGAGTCAGGCTCAAAAGAGGAATTAAAGATGGTGCAGCCTGCCCCAGCCTGTGGGGTGCAGCATGTAGGAACCCCACTTTAGCTTGCTGATGTGGCCCCTAGGAGGCTTTCTCACTGTTTAAAAATTCATAGATATTCATTAGCATTTGTAAGTGACTAGGATTGTGGTTTATCTGCTGTATTGCCAATATTGATGCCAGATACTGTCTGTTAATTTTGTGTGGTTCATCAGTCAAGAAAACATTTTGATCCTGATGTGTTTGAATTTATAGGAGTAAGCATTTTTTTCCTGTGACCCTGATCTGTAAAAGTAGGAATCATTACATCTAAGTTTTAATATTTAACTGGGATGTTAACTGAGGAAATCGGTCACCCTGGGCTCTCTTCCAGTAGTCAACAGGGCATCAGGCTTCTAGGTGGAGATTTATGTCCCATACTGGCTGTGTGACCCCTGTAACTATAGAAAGAGTCTACAGAAACCAAGTCTTCAGGAAAAGTGATTAAAATCAGGTAGCTGAAACAGTTCTGGAGTGTATGTCTTAGGCTGGCCTTTTTCTGGGCTGGAGGAAGGTGTGACTCTTTAATTGAGACACACCTCACTTAATTTAGAAAGGCTATCTATTTGAAGACAACTACAGGAAGTCTTCATTTGTTGAATAGCTCTGCAGTCAGAGGCTTTGATCAGAAGTTGAGAAAACTTGGATCCCAAATATACTTAAGAGCATTTGGACATATTATTTTATGCAAATTACTTGATTACCAAAACTCTGGAGTTCCCTACAGCTGGTAGACATTTTATTAACATCTATACAAATAAATTAAATAATGCTTGGGAATATTCCTGGCATTGGAGCCTGAATGTACGTATGTTAAAATTGTTCATCTCTGGCACTGTTATGGACCATAGGCAGTTTGCTTGGAGATGTGCATTTTGGGACAAGTAAGAGGATTTATTAACATGCCTTGTTGTGTGACAATAATCCCGAGCATATTTAATATCACATCATGCCCATAATCTGTCTGCCCAATCTGAGATATCATCTCTGATTTAAAGGAATGATCAAAAAGTTGGGCATTGTTTTGTGTCATGGAATGCTACTAGCCTACAAAAGTTATGGGTCTACTGAATAGATGAGTATTTTATAGCAAGTAGGCAGTGTCCTAGGCTCTGCAGGTGCATATTCCATGTTACCAGATCATTTTCTAATGATTACTAAAAAATAATGAGAATCAGAAAATTACATCTGTACAGAGGTGAAAAGTGAACCTGATTCAAATACTGCTGTCAGAGCAACCTGATAGACACATCTTCTGTTGAGACTGTAAACAAACTATACCTAGTGGACACATCTGCTGAAACTGAGAGCAACAAAATACAGCATAGTGACAGTACAAAGTAGTTAAGCAGGGGCTAGCTCTTATTGATAATTCTGCTCTAATAAAGGATATTTGTAACTATCAGTAATGAAGAAGATCTGGGTTTTTTTTGCTTAAAATAGATCCTACAATAAGCTTGGCACTTCACAGACGTATAGGTAGTCATCCCTGCCTTAGTGCTTTCCCAAGAGACAGAAGCATTAAGGGACCAGGAGAAGACAGCAAGTCAACTAGATTTAAATCAGTGAGGTAGTCTGGAAACAGCATAGCAGCAGTGGGGCTTTTGAACTGAGAATTAAACCCAAAGATCCACAGCCCCCCCCAAAAGTCAGTAGTAAGTTTAGCATTAACTGGCAATCCTGCTAAAATTTTACTGACCCCCCTGTTGGGACCACAGATGATGAGAACTGAGTGTGCACAGTGACTAAACAATCTTTTTTCTTCTGGCAAATCGGTATGGGACTGAAAAGGAAATTTGTCAACTGCTTGCCATTCTCTGTGGCTAAATCCAGGGCTTCTTATGCTGCCTCCCACCGTGAACACAAATACATTTGAAAAAACAAACAAAATAGAAGAGGAAGAAATATAATTTTTTTAATGCAAATTGCCTCATACTACACAAATAAAGAGGCTAATAATAAGTGATAGAAATACAGACTCATGCCTTTGTCGAGAGAAATGAGAGTTTTATTTGGTTTCATTCACAATTACAAATCAAAGACATTATAAGCATTTCTTTCTCTTTTGTGTGACTGTGTATTATTAATCTTCACTCATGTTCATTTTCAGGTCAGAAAGTCTTTCATCTTCTTTGGATATCATATAGCAAGGTCACCTACTGACACAGTTTGTTGAAGTGTCTTGCATTCATCTCTCTCTCTTCCCTCCACCTAAGTTCCTTCTCATAGTTCTCACATTGTAGGTCAAGAGTTAATGATTTAGGGTAAAACTGCTTTTTGCTTTAGGAAATCCAACTGAAATTTTTGGGAAGTTCATCCTTGTAACACAGAACCTGTAACACAGACCATATTGTGCACCTGAGAGGTCCTGCATTGGTGAACCATCATTTTATTTATAGAATCATAGAATTGTTTGAGTTGGAAGGGACATTAAAGATCACAGAGTTCCAAATCCCCTGCCACGGGCAAGGACACCTCCCACTAGAGCAGGTTGCTCAAAGCCTCAGTACTCCTGGTGGGGTCTCCCGAGACCTTCTCTTGATGCAGCCCAGGAAACACACAAATAAACACACAAAGAAACAAAATATCACAAGAAACAAAATGGTCATGGCTCACAAACATAAAATGAAATAGAAAGAAGGCTTAGAGTGATGACCAAATTACAGCTATTTAATGACTTACCATTCGTCAGCAGAGCTGTGCTAAATATTTGTATGTAAATGCTTTCTTAGCCCATGACATATATGAAATAATATATATTATTTCTTGGTTTAGGACACAAGAACGCCTTACCACAGCTCAGCTGAGGAATGATAACTTACTGAACAGCTGTAGTTGATGGTCTGGCCTAGAGACCTAAGGTACTACAAGGACATACTTTGAAGAACATGGAGATTCATGAAGGAGTGGTAGGCAGCTACACATGGGAATTTGTAGAAGATGTTCTGTGTAAGACATTGGGACAAGAAGCATGTTAACACATCAAATAAATTTATTTCTGTGTTAGGTACAGTGTCTGTATGTTAACTGAATGATTTTCCATTGCTGTAAATAACAAATAATGCTGAAATGTACTGGTCAGAAAATAATAAATAATTCCGTATTTTGCTTTGCAATGCCAAATAAGTTAATGGATGGGTCTTCATTTTGCTCAGGTCACATACATTGTTGAGAGGTATAAGGATGGAAGTAGGAGGGAGTAAAATTTACAGTTGGAATCTCTGATTTGCAACAACAGCAATTTCTATGCAGGGGCTTATTAACTCTTTTCTCTTGTTTATCTATGAATAGCTACATTAGTGTCTTAATGCCCAGATTATCTGTTGGTCACACTCCACACGCACGAGAGAAAATAATTCTGGCTGATGAAGTAACCCTAGCTGTGATTTGTCTACAGTAGTGTTTTACTCAAAAAGCCAAAGGGCTATTAAGAAAATGGTATTTTCTGTTTTAAAGCTACCTCAATTCAAATATTTCAGCTGAGTATAAACAAGCCAGAATTGCAGAAGATATTTCTGCCCCAAATCTATTAAAAAATTAAAAGTGCAGAAGAAAATAGATATATCCCATCAGTAAGGCAACTGGCACTAGACATGTCTTGTAAAATGCTGAGGTTTTGTGGTCAGACAAGTTCTTTTTGAAAGGTGTATCATTTTATGGATTACTTTGGTTTTGTACAGTCAGCCATTTTGCAGAAATGTAATATTCAAATGAATATCACCTTAGAAAGTACAAGCAGGAACATAAAGGAAAAACAAAATTATAGCTCAGAGAACAAAATATGTTTTTCCAAATGGGTATTTGGGGATAGTAATGAGTAATCAGTTTTTAATGAGTCCTAAGGTGTTTTCTGGATGACCAGTAGAGGCATCCCCATGACTCTCCACATCTTCAGTTCCTTTCACTGTGTTTCATTGCAGCCTTCCGTATTATCAAAGCCTTGTCCTAATTGCCTCAGGCAATTATACTGTATTTAAATCCTAGCTTCTAACAGATAGCGGGTCATTTGATCTGCAGCAGTGACAAAGCTCGACATTACGGAGATATCTGAATGAATAAAATTTGCCAGTTACGAAACTCATTGTTATATTCCAAATTATTATTTACTGTGCCAGTGTGTAAAGGAACCACAAATCACAAATAGAAAGTGCTGTCACAGTGTTCATCATTTAAATAATCAAAGCAGGTTTCAGGAAAAGAATAACACAGACAAGCTCGGGACAGAAAGTCTAGGTTATGCCAATAAATTAAAAGGGGCCTGGGTAAGGGTTTGTGCACTGGCAGACAATTATTCAGTCTATTTATTGGCACATTCTTAGGCAAGATTTTGGCCTATGACAAGAACATTTTGGACACACTTGGGATAAAATGCAATTCCCGTGTGCAGTATGGACATGCCACCCTGAAGGGATTTGGGTTACTTGGTTTTGGAGAGGAAATGAGGGTTTAGTCAAATAGGCATCAGCTCAGCCATGCTTCCTGGCATCAGAGTTGGGCAATACAACTAATTCCTTGACAAGCAACAAAGACATAGCTACAAACCATAGCCAAAACTGCAAAAAAAAATCTGAGCCTACTAAAAAGTCTTAGCTTTAGTTGTGCTTTTGCTTTTTTGCTACTGTGGAACCTTTAAGATGCTTTTCCTCTGCAAGTTTTCCCTCAAGGCTGTGTGATTGGAAAGAAGAGGCAGCATGCTGGAGAGGAGGACATGGAAAAAATAACCACTGTGCATCTTTACCTATGTCTTGGATACCCTGATTATTGCAAATAATATGCTGTCTGAAATCAGATTAAATGGAATAAAAGAAAGAGACAAACTGAAAGCTTTAGTAATACAGCTCCTTGATAACATAGCTTTCAAAATAAAGGAGATCTGACCCTGAGTTGTGGCTGCCAATCAGTCAAACCTAAGGCAATGGCAAATGATGGATCAGTCAGGAAGGAAGGTAGTGCCTCCTTGAAGGCAAAAAGCGCGCATGCCCAGCCCAGGGAGCACTCACTGTCTCCATTAAGACAAGCTGACTACACAAAAAGAAAAACTTCTCAGCATTAAAATGGAGAAAATAAGTCAGAGGTAGCCTGAGTGGAGAGCTGCCTCGAAGTGAAGAGGAGCTATTTCTGAAAGATTATTCTGTCAGTACTTTCTCAAGGTCCTGTTGAGTTTGCATTTCTTTTCATAGATATTCTTTTTCCTACATGTACAAATAGGATATGGCTGAGTCCTTATGCCTTTTACAGAATTTTAAAAGTATGTTAGCAATTCACTTTATCAAAATTTGTTTTTCTATTATGAAGTCCATGCTTTATAATTAAAATCTGTGTGTCATGCAAACTAATGTCTCAAAGGAAATAAAAAATGTCTTGACAATAATGACCTACTATTTGCAATGTTCACCTTTAAAATTCAAAGCTGGCTTTATTTCCTTCATTCAAAACACTGATGGTGTATTTGAAGATACCTCCAGATTAAATTTAAATAGTGAAGAAATTACTAATAGTTCAATTCCCTTACTAACAAGGGGAAGAATGTAGTGCTATCTGACATTAATTTCCAATTTAACCAATTAAAAGTAATTCTGCAAATTTTAGAGTTTTACTCTAAAACAGAAGTCAGATTTTAATGATGCGTCTTCTTCAGTAATAGCTGTGTATTCAAAACATCTTAAAGAAAGAAGTAGTTCTGCAACAAATTTAAATTAATTTCCATTTAAAAATTGAATTGAAATGAAATAAAGTGAAGGATACCCTTCTCCTGTAGTCCATCAAACTTCAGTAGACTGACATTTCCTGACTGACGTAATTGCAAACATCCCCTTGGCAGGCAACACCGGGATCATTAATGCTTGAGTCACCACTGCAACATTATTTTCTAATATATAAATATTTAACTTTTGTCACACTCACCTCAGTAGCAGCTTCCAAACCATTTTATTCCAGCCAGTAATTGTCAAACTGATAGGTAAGGGTCTCCTACAAAGCAGATTTTGCAGCATTCAGATACAATTTACTCTTGTGGTTCAGTAACCATATCAGTAGAAATTTGATCTAAATAGCTAGGTCTCCTTTCTTTTCATATTATACCATTATTCCTTGCCCTATTTTTTTTTTTACAGGTATATTGTTTCTTCTGAGTTTTTTATTCCCTCTTTTCTTAAGATTGAAAAACTACATTATTTTCACTCTTTCTTGAGGGTGATATTTCCTAGATTTCTAGAATCATTTGGGCTTCTCTTCTCTGGCCTCCTTCCAGCTGCTCACAACTATTTTAAATTATGTTGCGCAACACTGAGGAGAACATTTCAGCTAAAGCCACTGAGTAGATTAGAAGGATTACGAAGATTACTACATATGTCTTGCAAGATACAATTTTTGCTTTCATCTGACCTAAATTTCTTTGGCTCTTATCCTTTCTTTTTCATTTTACAGATGGAAAACTCAGATACAGATAGATTATGTGAATCACCCCAATTCACATAGGAAATTCTGAGATCTGGGAACTGAGTACACACCTGCTAAGTCTGGAATTCAGCTCACAGAGAAATTCTATATTCCACAAGCCATTTTCAGGATTTCACACAGTATTGTTTCTCCCTGGGCTCCTTGTCTTTCAATAGTTTCACTGCTCTTTCTAGCCTTTTCACCACTGCCACACACTTTCTCCATGTCTTGGCTTCAGCTCCAAAACCTCCCTTTTGTCTGTATTAAAATTCTAGGAAGGATTTCACTAATTACAGAACCTCACACAAAATGACCTTACACATTACCTGTTTGATCATCTTCTTTAACTTTTGCCTATCTTAAGCCTTATGCTAAACAAAGATTCTCCTTTTTGATATTTAGGAAGTAGCTGCCATATATTGAATGTTGCTGCAAAGAGCAGAGACATTTTTTTCATGTAATTGCCACCATCTGCCATTGTACAGGTATTTGCTCTAGCGAGTTATTTTTGCTTGACATCAGCTGAAAAAAATTTAGGAATGTTTACTGATTGCTATCAACAAAAGGGAGCATCTGATAATCAATTTGCAATAGAAGGTGAACATGAAAAACAGACTTAGAGCTTGTTAACAGTCTAGTGATTACACCTGCAAAAGCAAACAAAAAACTGGACTGAATTTGGGTTATTTTTTCAGCTTCATAAATGCTTTCATAACATTAACCAGTGACGAAATTTCACAGTAAATAGATATCTTGGTAAACTCTGTGGAAAAGATGTTATGGAAAACATGTATTTCGGAATGCATGGAGCATTGTCCTTCCCAGAGTGTTTGGTTCTTTGCAAGACAGGGGTTTAACTCACTAGGTGGTTCTGACCTACTTGGGGTCGGAATCTGGGATTTTAGGACAAGATACTGAGGAGACAACAATATGAAACATCTAAAGCATTTACGGTTGGGGCTTTTTTTGGTAAATAGTCACAAAACCAAATGAAGTGCTAGCATTTAAAAAAAAAATAATCTATTTTTCATTTTCAGCCTAATCATGATAATTGGATGTTAGCCCTCTTTCACTTCATATTTTCCTAGGCTTTAATCCATTTTATGATTCTGTTATGGCACATGAAATGGATCATCTGCACTAGAATGGAGGCTGTGGTGATGAAGTGCCTTCTATTTTCCCCATAATGTTCTCAAAAAAGACTGATGAATAAGATGCTCAGAAACAATTACAAAGAGGGAGATCCATCAACAGTCAAGACTGACTTTTTTTTCTCCCAGAAGTTTTTTATGGGTCAGTTTGACTTCATTTCTAGAGTTTTGAGCATTTTCTCTTACGGAAACTTATTTACAGAGGCTCCAGTAAAGCCGAATTATTCAAGACAGAAAATTTTGAAGGCAGGGTTTGACATGGATTTAAAAATGTCAAATTCTAATTGATGAGTCTGTACATCTATCTTCTCTTCAGTGCTAAAAAAGTGTAAATCCTTTTCATCTTACCAGAATGGAGTTGCTCTCCTTTTTGTGTGATGAAAAGAAAAAAAAAAAAAAAAGAGTTTGGAGGGCTTTTCTTTTTTGTGGGAGGAGAATTATTTTAGGGTGCTTTATACCTCTGCCAGTTTGCAAACCTTATGTTTTGAAAGTAACTTGTTCTTCCAGAAGTACCTAAGGCTTTGGCAAATTTCTTTCCACAGCTTTAAATACGATCATGACAGACAGACAATTGTTAAAGCTATTATTGTTATTATTACTATTCTTACTATTATTTACATAATTGCATCCTTTTTTGCTCTCTTCTGCCCACAACATTCAAATAAGGCCAGGATTTTCTTCGGCCTCAATGGTATATGGAACAAGGAAATACCATATTGTGGTATTCCTATTTGTACACATGCCTCAAAGGAGGACAAATCCTAGTGAAAAAAGTGCAATTTATTCTAGTGACAACTCACACCAATGCGATGCATGTAAACACTGCTATGCAAATGATTATCAAAATTCTGTATTTCTTAGATTTTTCAGGAAAAAAGAAAAGAAAAATTATGTTAAACCACATAACAATGTCCTCACATGGGAGATGTATCCTCACAGCTTGCTTTGGTAGGCTGGCAGATGCAAGGTGAACATAATTAAAAGAAATGCAGCAGCACGTTGTAAAGAACTAAGTCAGCAGGGAATATTTTTCCTTTTCTTCAGCTCTGTAAGGAATTTTTTTCTATAATTCAAGCTAAATTTGGATTTCTTCCAAATATATGTGTTCACGTGTTTGGAAAACCAACTGTTACAGGTAATGTACTTTCCAAGTTCAGGGCTTCAGGTGGCACAAGTAGAATACATAGAAAACATTAATATGGGCCAAATCTTTCTGAATGTCACTGAGAACTGAAGAATAAAGTTCCTTAACAGTTTCATTTTGCCTGGGTTAAAGGATGAGAATAGATTGCTTCTTTACAACTGGTTTCTCTTTGCCCAAAACAATTAAATTATCTTCAAAATTTTTACCACCAGGAGTCAAGATTAGTATTTTCTCTAGCTGTTTTAATGAGTATTTTCTTAGTGTATGACATATTGTGATGAATCTCAGTACAGCACTGCCAAGAACACTTGTGACTTCAGGAAAATGAATCATTATCAAGACTGTAAATATAAAAATGCATGTATATACACAGATATATAAACACATTGCCTGTTTTGGAACTGGTTCTTGAAACAATAAGAAAAGGCAGGGTGATCCATGGTAAATATTGGAAACTGGTCAAATAATGAACAAATCTTATTTTTTCTATGAAGTGAAAAAATATTGTACCTGGCTGCTGCAGAAAAAAAAGATACCATCCTTAATAGATACAATGTATACATCTGATTTTTTTGCAGTACTCAGAATGTGATCAAGTCAATTAAACAGGGGTTTGATTAATACCATACTTGACTGATTCAATTAATTTTCATGGGTTTCCTGGCTAGACAGCTGAACAGTAACAGCAAGATACAGAAGCAAAGCTATTGCTATCAGCAATAGAGTTGAGATCAGTGATGCAGCTTTCTGCCATGCATTCAGGGTTGTCAGGTTGGGAGGAGGTTGGTTTTTTTTCCAAGTGATATCGTCTTGTCTTTCCGCCACAAGTCAAGACAATAGTTTACGTCACTAAAAGTCCTTGGAGAAAGCAAAAGTAAGGGTTGGCAGCAGGTAATATTTTCCTCTGGAAGACCTTAACCTTTTTCAAAAAGAAGTCAATGGATAGCCTTCTTTCTCTTTTAGACATCCAGAATGATATCTCAGCTACTCTCCAAATTCGGTTTGTAGTCAATGAAGAAAAGACAGCACAATTTAAGTGTGATAACCTTTTTTCTTTTTCTGTGGTAGGAGAAGAAAGTATTAAAATGTGTTCTTTTTTCCACTGTTTAGAAAGATAACATAAATGAGTATTTTGGAGGTAGAGCCCACATGACAGATGCCTAAAGTTAACTGCAGTGGATACCATTCAGTGTCTCGTGTGCTAGACTTTTCCTCCATAGAGGTGTGAATTCCAGCTTCATTTAATGTGCATCTGAATCTCTGAGGTCTTACTGAGGTCATTTTATTTGCTCCTTGGGGATGAAAAATGGGAGCCTGATACTGTGCAGAAAAGACAAGAAGGCCTCAACAGCAGCACCAATGTCTGCTGAGGTCCTGAGAGTTTAGAAACAGATCATTCTGCTCTAACCTTGAAACAGGCTGGAAATAAAATACAAGAGACTCCTAATATTTCTCAAACTATTTGAGATATATTTCTCAAAATATTTCTCAAACTATAAAACTCAAAATATTTATTTGTGGGGCAACATCTCTTATCCAAACCCTTCAAAGGGTATGTTCACAGATGTGTTTTAGTCTTTACTTGTGTATTTACCCTCTACCATTTATCTCAAAAACTGCATAAAAAATTGAGCATTAAGTCTTTGTGTTGTCATGCTATTAAAACTCAAACCAGAATTTAGGTTGCCCTTCAAGTTGAGCAAACTAATCACTAACTACCCATCCCATTACTCCCTCTGACAGGTCATTTACTAGAACTATCAGGGAAAGGATCTTTTTACAAGTAAGTAAAATTAATGAAGGAATACATCCCAGGATTCCCTGGGCATCATAGAGTAATACATTTAGAAATTTTCTGTATCTATTTAAAACTCATAATTAACTAGTTATTTCAATCTGTTAGACTAACTTTGACCATCAGCATTATGGATAGTGATGGTGGCATGGCTAGGGCATGTGGTCTCACATGAAGGTGAATGATTTATTGTCTGAATACAGAAGCCAGCAGACAGCACCAAAACCACTCTTGAAAACCAAGAAAATTAAGGCAAGGTTTTGCACACAGGTATTGATCGGTCTCCTAAAAAGCTGTGCCTCTGCAGTTTCATTATAAATGAATTATGCTGATGTTCATATTTTTTTGTGTAAAATAGGTTAATACATTTCACATGGTTTTATCAGGTTCAGAGAGGAAGATGTTAAATAAGAAGCATCACAGCTCTCAGGAGAACTTTGTAGCAATTCCAGAGCTTTACAGCCTTAGTAATCAGTCTGCAGGGAACAGACTCCATACCTTTTTATTAAATAATTTAAAACCCAGACCTAGGAAGAAAATTCATTCAGTGGTTTGTTGGATTTGCAGGAAAGCAGCTCAGCAGGAAGTACCCATTCATACCCATTCAGAAAGTCTCTACGGGCAGCTTGCAATTTATTTATATTTACCTGGAAACACACAAACAGAACAAACAAGAAATAAACACAGAAGCAAGACAACTTCATTATACTAATTTCATCAGCTAATTCCTTCCAATAAGAGTATGTTAGGTATGAATAGTGGGTTGGGACCCAGCTCCTACACAATAAGAAAACTGCAGTGCAGCCTCCGTGCCCCAAAAACAGTGAATTTGTCTGGAGGCTACAAGGAAAATGGAGGGATGAGCTCAGCTCATGAAAAATAACTGATGAACTGAGCACACAGCTATTTGTGGCTCCTCTACAGCGCTTGATTTGTGATAGTGATCTTTCATCCAAGCATGGATGTTATTCAGCCATGGTTGGTTAGTTCTGTAATTGACAAAATCCCCTGCTAAAAGCAATCTCTTATATGTTCTTGCTGTCCTTTATTTGTTTTGATAGACATATAGATGGATTTCCTTCAGCTGTGTTCATTTACCTTTTATTTGTGTACTATGATCTTCTTGGATTTGTACTGGTTCTGTTTGGCTATTGCCTTACTTTAATACAAAGTCTAATTTCAAAATTTCAGACATTTCAAATCACACCTTTTTTGTGTGTGTATGTGGATTCCTAGTAAATGTGCTTGCTCTTCTTACATTCCCAATCCAATTCTCAGTTTTTACACCTACTCTAGTACAGCCCTCAAAGTGACAGCATGAAGACAGAAATGATTCTAAGCTTTTTTAAACTAAAATATGTTACTATATTTTAAACTGCTTTTAATTGGAATTAATTAAATTCATCTTTCCTTAGAGATTTCTACTAATGTCATCTAAATGACAAGTGAATTATCTCCTCTGAAATACTGTAATTCCTTTAGGCATTACTTTTCAATAAAAAACTTTTTTTTTTAAAAAAACATGCATTATTCCTGCAAATCACATAAGTGAACAAACTAGGTTGTTAGATACAGCAAAATCGCTTTATGACTCTTGTGGGCATGAGTGAAAGAGGAACAGAAGTGAAAAAACACTGCTGTAAGAATTCCAGAACAGAGCTTCCCAGATTTTTCAGAGTGACCACAGCCTTTGGGAAAAAATAATAGCAAGGAACTAGTACTTTCAGCTCTGTTACTTTATTCCAAGAGAGTCAAAAAACAGACTTATTGAAAGGTTATATGACTTGTTTCTTTCAAGAGATTGTCAGAGACTAGTTTATCTTGAGAGAAATTAATTGACCTAGAATATATTTAGGCTAGGTCTTGTAAAAAGCTTCCTGACTGTCAGAACACTGAGGTTCACAGAGAGTGTTCCCATGTGAACTGGGAAGGGTGAGAGCAGAGGAGTGCCACTTAATTATTTTCAACATGGACCTCAATAAATTTCTGAATGGATTTTGTGGTGGGATACTACAACAAGGGGTTGGGCTTAATGGCCCAGAAACTCTCATGTGAAGCAGCAGAAGGATCAGGGAGGGTGATATTTATTCCTTCTGCTACTACCACCTCCTATCACTAATAACAAGGATTGTATTGAAATGCAATATTAGTGATTTTCTTTCAGAAGTACTTCAACGAACACAGATTTGACCTGTTTTTCAGTTGAATGTTGTCATGTGGGTCTGGCCAGTTAGATCTGCAGAGATTTATCAGATATTTGGATGGCAGAAAACAGGAACATGTTGCAGAACAGCAACAGCAAAGTAAAAAAAACCTGCCAGATATTAGCAATTTTATGCTTTAAAAAAAAAAATATTGTCTGTATTTAACTGACTGTTTGCTATATGCATACTGTTCTTTTTGTAACTTCTGCCATTAATAATTTCTTTGGTGTATTCCTGAAGTGAAAACAGTGCAGGCTTCATGGGAAGAACAATTGCTCTTTGTAGATGAAGGTTAAACTACCAGTGTACAATTGCTTCCTACACAATGGAAGAAGTGAAAGACTATAAAATATGCTTCCTGTCAGCAAGACAGCTTTAAAGCTTCTTGGCTCTAAATGCATTCCTTGAATTGATAGTTTGGGAGCATGGCTTGTGCTTCATAGGACTCAGTTCAGTTATAAAACAAGCAGATACCTCTTATTTATGCAGAAAATCTGGAGAATGCAATTTTTCAAAGCATTTCTGAATAAATGATGCCACACTTGTGATACACTGAAGCTTGATTTTCACATGGTAGTAAATATTCATCCCAAAAGAGCATCTTTATTTTGGTCTGTTAAATTTTAGAGCAGGTGGAAGGAAGAAATCAGGAGACAAAACCCTCAGAACAACAGACTGTAATGTTTCAAGGCTGAATAGAAAAGTTAAAGGACTTTTTTGAGTTGTTAGCATTTGTAATTAGCAGGCTAGCTTGTTTTACTTGCCAGCATTTTTAATGATGTTACTGTAGACTCTTTTCATTTTCACTGATCATACATTGTTGGTAGTTAGACAATAGAAAGAAGCACACAAAATAAAGCTGTATGTCACAACGAATTTTAAAATTAAATGTTCCTCATAATTTGAAAATAAGCCAGTTCTTCAAAAAACATAAGTATTTTTAAATGAGACTTAATTCAAAAAAGTCTGAAGTCATTCCTGAACATTTTTTAAAATTATTATTTATTGGCAGACTGCTTTAATCTGGGAAAAATTGAATCTAGATATCCAGCAGCAGAGGACCTAATCCCTGAATTTTACAACTGTGTCAGAGATTGCTGAAAACCAAATATAGGGCCTGTACTTACAGCTTATTCTGAAAACCACAGAAATCTCCTGGAATTGCTACTGATTTTGATTATCATTTAGTGGATTCTCAGATCCTCACTTTCTGTCACCTTCAGTTTTGTTGTAAGGCTATAAATCTATTATTATTATTAATTATATCATCCTTATCATTATTATTAAGGTTATGTTACCTTTGCTGCTGAGTAGGTCCAATTTCAACTGACAACTGTTTCTACTAGACATTGTACATTCTACTTTTACATTGGAAAAAAACATGCTTGTCCTGAAGATTTTGCTGCACGGACAGAAACAATTAGCAGAACATGTGATTCATTTCAGAAGACTGTGCGGTCCATTTTATTGATGCAAATAGCATGTCTTCCTTAAGGCAAGCCAAGGGAAAAAATTGTAGTATTTGAGGGATAGACAAAATAAACAATTACTAAACTAATCCCACACCAGTTTAGAGAAATTGTCACTGCTTCACTCTGAGGTTGAGGATGTCCCAATGAAGCCTGCCTTTGGGACAGATATGTCTTTGCAAGAACTTTGACTTTTGAGCAGATTGTCATTTTATTCTCCCCGTGTGTGCTGTGCTAAACATAATGAGGCTAAAGCTGCTAAGTCACATTATGTAAGTCATAAATAAGAAGAATAATCAGTAGTGGATGCAGCCCCAGTCTATATGGAAGTGGGGGCTTAACCTTAGTAGTCCCAGCATTAAAAAAGAAGCCGAAATCCTACCTTCTTCAAGACTCTCTACTCAATAAAACCAAGGATACCAAGGGTAATGGAAATTCTCCAGACCCTAAGTCACAGTGAAACTGAGTGCAGAATTCTTCCTTCAAATAAAGGTGATTCATAAAACAGAATACTCAGAACACTGAGAAGACATCCTGAAGTATGAGTTCATAGTATTCTCGGAGTTGATGTTATAATAGGATCTGTATCAGTGAATATCCCTTCTTCCAGATAACTGGGGGGGTTATAATACTGAACTACACTCCAAAACAGAGTTAATATACAGTACTACACTACACTTTTTCTTTACAAGAGCACTTCTTGCTTGCTCACCCCTCTCTAAGTTTTGCTTTCCTTTTCAGTTTATCATTATGTATTTGTTGGATTTACATCTGTGTTTCAGTTTTTCAGTTTTTATTATTATTTTATCATTTATTATTCTACAGATCTCTCTTAAAATAAAACAGTAAGCCCTTACTGATATTTAAAAGTGTTAATTAAGAAATGCAGAGAAAAGACCATGATTTGAATCTTTTCTTAAATTACTAGTTTATGTCTACCAGCTTCAATCAATTTCCTTCCTACCTAGCTCAAGGAAAGAGTTTCAAAATCAAACCCAGTACATTTAATAGTCAATGCATAGCCTTTATTCATAGCAGAATATGAAAAGAAATCAAAACAAGTTCTGATAGAGAGTATGATGAAAGCTGTGCTGTGTACAGATATTTGTTGACTTTAACTATCACAGTGATTCCTTTTTTCTAGCCTGGATTGAAAACACACATGTTTGGCAGGCTTGTTCTGATTTAATTTTTTTTCCAAGGGTCCCAGCTGTGATTTCACTTTGGGTAATGAAATATAGAAATAACAGATAGAGACATTAGATAGGCAGCATTTGCCAATAGATGAAACAAGGAAAGGGAATTTGGAAGCATGGCCCATATGTTGCTGCTGTCTTTGGTCTCTATAAGACAGCAAATGAGTTTCTTTATTTCTACAGATGTACTGTGTTCTGAGGAAGGCCACAAGCTCAGGCTCAAGTTCAAACTTCACAAACATACAGTTCTGAAATGAAGAAAACTCAGTTCTTGCAACTAAGCAACAACATGATCTTGTGTTTTATTGTGTTTTCTTTTGTGATTTTTGTTGGTGCTTTTTTTGTTGTTGTTGTTCCAAATGGACCACCACATCCATCTAGAAGGGTTCTCAACTTGTCTGTTGAAAGGATAGGTAGAATCTGAAAGTTACTTAGCTTGGACTCCCTGCATGACAGTGTAGACCCGTTTATATAGCCTGTAGAGAATAAACATCAATACAGGGAACTGCATGAGAGAACATGCTGAGCTTTTAGGTTTACCCCCATAAAGGAGGCACAGAGATTGTATCCATTTATTCTTTCAGTCTTTCATCTGTGTTTTCTGTAATGTGCCTTCTACATCTACTCTACTTATTTACTCAATGACTGACAGACTGAAGATTTAATTTTAACTCTGGGCTTTGTGTTTCTGAATGGTAACTACCCAAGTTGTATGAGCACAGCAGTTACTTGAGTTCCTTGTATTAAATTATATTGTCTTAATTTATACAGGAATGAAGTTCTCTGCAGGAAACATAAGGCTTGGTCACCTTAAGTTTCTCTTTGCCTCGTTCTTCCCATTAACCGAAGAATCCAATTATTTTGGGGTACCCTTCAGATCATTAAAGAAGGTGTCCACGGGCCAGTTAAGCATTGAATTATCCTTCATATGCAATTTTCTCTTTTTGTCTTTTAAATGGCAGTAGAAAAGACAACTGAAAAGGTGAACAGATATGAAAGAAAAGTTAAGCAAATTAATGAATTTTACTAACTCAAGATTCAAAGCAAGCTAATCAAGGTAATCAAAAGAGTTTGGGAAAGTTTTTCTTTGCTTTAATGCATGGAAGTTAACCATAATAGCAATTAGGCTTAGTTACAGTAAGAGCAGTAACTTAGTAACTTTTATGGTATCTGGTGTGGCATTATGATCTTCTCTGATGTCTAGATTCACCTGTGGCTTTTTGTGACAGAATCAGATTGGAAGGGACCTTTTAAGATCATCTAATCCAACCAATAGAAGGAAAAAAAAAAAAAAGAAACTATAAAAACCCCCCACACCATAAGCAAAACACCACCAACCCAACACTAAACCATATCTCTGAGCATTATGTCAACTCGTCTCTTGAATACCCCCAGGGATGGTGCTTCAGCCACCTCCCCGGGCAGCCCATTCCAATGCCTGATAACCCTTGCAGTGTAAAAAATTTTCCTAATATCCAACCTAAACTTCCCCCAACACAACTTGAGGCCATCGCCTCTTATCCTGACGGCTTCTTCCCTCACGCTCTGTGCGCACGCCCTTGCGCACGCGGGCGCCCGGCACGTGCTCTGGCACTGCTGCGCCTACGGCCGCTTTTAAATTTGGCGCGGCCCGCCCGGCCCGCCCCTAGGCATGTGAGTTCCTCGGCTCCCGCGCGAGATGCCCGACTCGTTTCGGGTCTCTCCGCTCCCCCTCGGCTGCTCCGCCTCCGGGCGGCCCCCTCCGCCTCCCTCTAGCTGAAAGTAAGGTCGCAGCACTCGCCGCTGCCGCTGTCGCTCTCCGCCTGGTCTGAGGGAAGCTCGTGGTATGGCCGCTTTTAAGTTGGTTGTCGCTAGGGTATTTGATTGGACTTGAGTCCCATAGACATTCGCATAGTAAATGTGTAAACATAGAGTGCACTGTCACAACTGCTGTCTGCAGACGTAAATGAATTCAGATTATTAAGAAATATTTTGCCGCAATGATATAATTAAAAAACCCTAAAGTTAACAACAACAACCTGAAAGGGCAAGCATCTTCATTTGTTTTTCCTAGCCTGTCCTGGTTTGAGGTAAAACAGAACCAATTTCCAGTTCAGTAATTTTGCTTTTCGGTTAAGGCTGTTCTAACTAAATAACTCTCTGAAATTAACAGCTTATTTTTCAGACATTGTCGGCTTCTAGCAGATAAGATCTTATTATAGTTAGTGCCAAGGAATGGTGTGCAGAGAGGTTCTTGCTTATACTTATTGCTATAACAGAGAAGGTCAGCTAACTTTGTTATGCACCAATTTGGAGGGTCCGAAGTGGAAGACCGTAGAGGGGTCACACGCGTGGGGAGGAGCGGACAGGACTGACCAGTAGGGTATTCCATCCCATCTACAAGATGCTCAGTATAACAGTGGAGAGATCAAAGGGGTCAGTCTCTTTCTTCAATGGCCAATGTCCAAGGAGAACTCTTACCTGTTTGTCTGATCCCAAGAGATTCTTGAACCCAGAGCTGGAATCAAGCTCCTATCCATCTCTGAGCCCAGCCTGGGACTTTCCCAGTGCCCGCCGGTGACATGATTGTCCTCCTGGGATCTTGATACTGATTTTGTATATATTGCATACATTTCATTAATATTATTATATTTTATTTTTATTAGTTTATTATTAACATTTCATTAAAATCATTTAGGTTTTTTTCAAACCTTAAGCTCTCTTCCTCTCATTCTCTCTCCTCTCCTCTGAAGTGAGATGCTCTCCCTTCTCTGAAGGGAGAGAGGTTAAAGAGGGCAACCATTGTTCATTCAGTGGCCAGTCTAGCAGTCTTACAGCAACCTCTCTGTATTGAGCTGATGGGCTTTCTAAGACTGAGGATGGAGGATTTACTTCCTTGTTTTAGGAAAAGTGCCAGATGGAAGAAGGAAATAGAGTAATACCTGGTACCTCAGCTTATAAACGTAGACCAACAATTTCCAAATTTCCTTATCTTTCCTTCTAACAGGAAGCAAACAGCTGCACGGCTTTTTTAGCCTGGTATAACTCTGCAAATAAGCCATTAACTTCTTGTGAACAGTAGTGTTAAGGATTAATATGATCCATTTCTTGAGAAGCCAAGCCATTGGCATTTAGGTGTCTTGTACCTACCTGTAATGTCAGAAAATCGTGTGACATATATAATATATTTTATATATTATTATACGCATCTTATATATTACTTATAATTTATCTATAAAATTGCTACCTAATCTTCACTGCACTCCAGTAAGGCAGGCAGGAATTGTCATCCCAGCTGACAGGTAGGGT
Source organism: Gallinago undulata (assembly GCA_026546715.1). Classification (NCBI taxonomy): domain Eukaryota; kingdom Metazoa; phylum Chordata; class Aves; order Charadriiformes; family Scolopacidae; genus Gallinago; species Gallinago undulata. The sequence continues at coordinate 44,388,815 of JAOTQQ010000032.1, forward strand.
AGCAAACACAGAAGAAAAGTGATGTGTGCGGAATCTACAACCCAGCCTGTGACAGTTACAACGCAAACTAATCCAGGGTGTTCCCAGCTACAAAAGCAATTCAGAAAGCAGTATTGACTAAACTAACAACCCAATGTCACGATGGCTTGTCATTCCTCTCCATACGGCTGCTGCAAGTTTAATAACAGTTCCGTATTGTCACTTATGGTACAGTAACACTTGGATAACTCCATATTTTATTATAGAATTTTTAGTCATTATAGAGAAGAAATGTTTCTCTCCACTTTGTGCTATGTGGATTAAGGGACACTGAGGATAACAAGGTCACTAGAGTTAATTATATTTTATATGTTTTTACTGAAGGCAATTTAATTTGGGTTTACCTAGAGAAAAGAAGAAAGGACAACAATCATTCATGCAGCATAGCTAAGATTGTTCAGCTTTTTATTCTGCATATTGAAAGCTCAGTTAGTCTGTGAAAAATTACATTTCTCTGTGACCCAAGCGACATCATAAACAAAACTATCAGGTTAGCTCCTATTGTCGAATAACTGTCAGAAGGATAAAGGAGGTGAGAATCCAGAATAGTGGAATTTTCCACTGTATTACAATTTCTGATGTTGCTTTTGCCAAGATACACTCAATAAGTATAAATATTGAAATATGATATAGAAGGCAGAAGAAAAGAGGCATAGTTCATTTTAAAACAGCTGAGGAAATGCAATTTTCTTTAAATATTGATAATTAAACAATGTCTTTCGCCATGCGTGAAAGAGAAAAGATGTGTACAGCCACCTTACACTGTACTAAAGAGTTAACATTGTCAAAGTTAATTTTGTGCTTTTCAGATTGCAGGGATGTACAGGCAGAGCTGGGAAGGACAGATAATTTTTATGCCAAATTAAGGATGACTCTAAAACCTAGTGACCTTTAAATGGGATGTGAAAATCAGGGATAATTGAGTGGCATGTCTGCTAATTATTTAAAGGAATTAATAATCTAGCAATAGAGAGCTGGCTCTGACCTGGTCTACAACTTGAGGGGCATATATCCAATTCTGAGAATCCATCATCTGCCTTGTGGCCTCTGTTTGAGGTTTTCTAAGTTCAGCCTAAGATATATGGGATAAATTATAATACTGGAAAATATGGCAAAGGTCAACTTGTGACTGTTTTTCCTATAGGACAGAAGCTCAAGGCTGCCACTGCACCAGTAGATATCAAGTAATTGGAGATAGGGAAGATACTGCTTCAGCTGTGCATTGGAGTTGCCCTGACCACAGAGTGATAGGGTGGTTGGACATCTCAGGGGAGCATCCTAGTGACTGCTGATCACTGCACTTCGTTAACACTGGTCCAGATTTCTGCCTACAGGTAGGTGCATAATAGGAGGAGGAGGTAGAGCTATGTTGATGGGTAGGGATTGATCTGAGTAGATGTCTGTCTTGATTGTATATACATAAATCTGACTGTGACATCCAAGGCTTCTTTTATAAGCAATAAAGTAAAGGGGTCATCCTGTGCACAATTAACATCATTTTCATGTAGGTGTAGAAATAGTTCAGATTAATTAATCAAAACCAGTTCAAATTTATCTCTATAGGTGTAAAAAATACTTATGTTTAGTGTTTTGAAGATATTTAACTGTGGATGTGATTAATCTTACAGAAGTTGCAGAGATCATATAAGGACCTTGCTAGCATGAATAGAGATTTGCCTAGGGCATTCAGAAAACATTCTGCAAACTACAGAAAAAAATTAACCCTTCTCTGACTTTTTTATTTCAAACTTAGCATTTTGCTTGTCTTCTATGTGTTAATGTGGGGATTTAATAACATGGTTTGGGAATCTCAAAGCAAATTCACTCTTTATTTTAACTAACCTTCTTGAATAATGTATTATGCCTGGTTCTTTTTCAGTCCTCTTCATGATCTAAGAGGGAGAAGTTTGGGAAAAGTCAGCCAAGATGTTGCACACATGTAAAATAGTAGGCATAAATTTCAAAACTTTTTGTACCAATGATATTTAAAATGTATGAAAATCTAGGAGGTGGTTATTTGAATTGGATAGTCCTTGAAGAAAGAGATTTTCCAGCTGTATCATTGAAGAGGTCTACCTAGCATGATGAATTAGCTGGGCTGAATAGTGGAATTAACCTATCTATGTTCATGAGCTATTTAAGATAACTAATGTTGGTATTTCAGCACAGCTCTGCCTCATGTCATGCATACATGTCCTGTGATACATGCTGATTTGATGGCATTCAACCCATTTAGGCATACACCCCCATTTAGGAAGTTCCTAAATGTAGGTGTGTACTTGTAGATGCCTGTGTGTGAACTATGTATCTAAGCTGTTACAGATGGTGGAGTCAGTACAGTGGAAGCTAATAAAGCATTTTAGACAATGTGGATGCTTGCATTTGGTCATCTGAACACTCATAGACTCAACTTTCTGTACTGGCCAGATGGATATAGGCTTTAATGAGAGTTTAGACACTTAGATCACACACAGAGCCATACACATTTCAATACCTACATTTAAATATCAGTCTAGAAGTTGAACTGCATCCAGGATGCATGTGACTTAATTTGCCCATCTGGAAAAGCAGTCAACATGATTTCTTGTCCTTACAACTACACATGAAGAGAATGAGAAAGAATGTTTATGTTCTCTAAGAAGAAGGTATCTATATGACAGTAATTACAAATTACACACAAATTCTCACTGTATATTCATTAAAATTGCAACAGCATCTACTGGTATAAACCTATCCACAGATGATAACGTGTGACACAAAATCTGAAGAGCCAAGTGCTCATGTGTCTCAATAGAATTTTTCATGATCCCCCTGGGGGACCATATGAAAAAACTTGTGTTCTCCAGGAAGGTGGTAGATTGCAGAGAAGTAACACAGCATGAAGTGGTGTATAAAACTCAATACTGTAGTTTGATCCATGTACCCAAAGCACAAAAAATCAATATGCACACTGCATAGAAAAGTTACAAGTCTCTTTCATCTAATACTAGCAAACCTTTCTCTCTATAAAAGGAAAAGAACACACACCACCGGAGAGCTCTAATGAATAACTGCAGAGTGTGGATCTGTCTTTTGTTATCAGCGGCTGTCACAGAGGACTGTAATTTTTTTTTCTCTCTCCAAGGCCCAGAAGTCATATTTCAGTTTTGAGTTTCTTTTATCTTTAAGCTTCAAGTAGATATATTTGATTCATAAATTCATTCAGAAAAGACTTTTGTTGGCTCATGCTTCAGTAACAGAATGTGTTATTCGTTCAGCAGGAACAAATAGTTATCGAAGACTGAAATTCAGTAACTGTCCATAAGGACTTTACAGAAAAATATGGAAGTTAGGTTGAGGAATTGTTGGACCTGAGGTGGGATTAGTCTGCCTCTGCTCATATACCACATTTTGTTTCTCTAAACACTACATCTATGCAGTAGATGTGAAACAGGCAAAAGAACACTAAAGAGAAGAGAATGGCAGAAATAAATCTGTTGTAATAAGCTTCACAATTGTTGTATGACTACACCACCAGTGATGTATTGCTGTGCTATTGCTGCCCTCTATTCTCTCTCTGATTTTGAAGGTGAGATCAGTTTTGTTATAAATGGTACATTAGATTTGTTGATAAGCCTCTCTACTTTGTCCTTCTAAACTAGTTCCAAAGACCTTTTTATCAGTGAATTAAAATTGGTTATTGGCTATTGGGGGTGGAAACAACCGCTAGGGGTAGGTCAGACAGGGAGCTATCTTTTATTTGGTGCAGTAGGCCCATATCATGGCCAGGTCAGGTAAGGCATTTAAATGCCTTATTTGTTGTAAACAAGATATCCTCAACCCACCACCCCACAAGTTTTGCTAAATCCCTGGGATATGCAGCTCAAGTGTGAGTTGAGCTATTACACATGAACTCATTAACAATTCCTCTTTTTGAAATGACTGAAGCACATGTCCTTGAGTAAGGATACAGCAGACCAATTTTGTAGCTGAGTGGTAGGAACTGCTGTTTGTGACAGCTGTGCTGGCTCCACCACTGAAAAACATGATTATGTAGTGGGAACATTTTGCAAATAAGTTTTTTATCCATAACAGACATAGAGAACCATTTACCCCCTTCCCCATTTAAAGATAGTTTTCAAAAACAACTAAATTGCACACCTTAGCTTCCCCTAGTCACTCACTCTCAAGTTTCTTTTTTCTTCCTTCTCACATGCTTCCCATTGGTTTCTTCTCTTCCTTTTTTTTTTCTTTTTTTTTTTTCCCATTTTGCTTGGACATTAAGTACATTGATCTTATAAGCATTATATTGAAATAGATTTAATGCCCCCAAAATGGCTAGTACTGTTTATTAATGATTTTTGTTTCGTCCTCCAAGGAAATATTAAGCATACCATGGTACAAGCGTAACATTTTCTATTTAGTGAGAATTTTTGCCCATGTAATCAAGAAGAAAGTGTTCCCTCAGTTCTCGTGGCCTCTCCAGGATAGTTCCAAAACACAGAACAGGAGTGTGACTCAAAAGTGGTATTGTGAAATTTGGCATTTTTCCACCATACGGGAAAGCAAAACGAAACAATGACATCATTTTATGGACATAGCATGTGTTGTCAAAGGCTATAAGGATGTGTCTTCCCTTTGAATTTCTTCTACCTGGTCCTTCACATGCACCCAGAGGGAATTACACTACATACTGCAATGTAATGTCAATGGTGCACAGAATCATATGCTACCTCTCTTTCTAATGCAATATGGATATTTCTCAATGAAATATTAATATCAAGGGTCCACACAGACCATATGAGATGGAACTTACTGAAGTGAGTGTGTCTAAGCTATTTATTCAGATTCTGCAAATCAAGGAAGCTCTTGCTGTGTTGGATACCCTTGCTTCTCCTTGCTTGCCAGTCTAAAGACTCATAGCAGCAAAGGCAAAAATATCACAACATTCATTGCTTTAAACTGAAAGTCAGATTTGGAACAATTGAGAGCTCTGTCCAAACTGCCAACATGCAATTTTTTTACTCTAGAACATATTCTTAAATAGTTATCTCTTCAATGATGGGGGGGGGAAAAAAAGTTTGATTTAAGTGTTGGCAGGAAAAATGTTGCTTTTTTGCAGTTAATATCTCTGAATGAGAACCACAAAGTCTCTCTGACTTTAGGGCATGTATCTAGAACTTGAGAAAGCATCTGATGATTAGTTTATTTTGGTAGAGTTACTGAAAAGTTGTTTTATGTACTAATTTTAATTTTTAGAATCAGTGAACAGAAAACTTTTTTTTTATAGTTATTCTGAATGTAGTTGTATTTGAGCAACCACTGGAGAAGTATTGGCTGAGGAAGACAATCCTTAAAGGACTTAATTTTGCAGGTAGCAAAATGTGTTCCAATATTAAAATTGTCACAATAATAATTAACATGATAAAATGTTTTAATGAAGGGGAATTAATGAATACCTGTGCTAAAAAATACTACTGCAACAAGATGGATATTGCTGATATTGTCAGGGATTTGTTTTATAATAGTGATCTGTGAGTCTTCTTTCATTAGCACAAAATAAATAGTGGTTTAAAATAACAGATTCTCTCCAATAGTGTTTTATATAAGACAGCATCAAGTTAAAAGGAATAAATTTAATTTTGGTCTAATTCCTTGAAGCAGGGTGAAAAAGGGTGTGACTGATGTACTTAAGCCTCAAACTCTCAGAGTTCCATTTCAAAGTGTGGCTCTTGCATAGACTTTCCATGCTAAGTCTTTTTCTTTTGAAATTTCTTCTCTTTCTGTAATGACTTACTATGTGAAAAGAATATTTCTTTTCCTCCACTCTTGTCCATATGGTCTATAAATTTATTGTAGCAGGACTTTCTCTCACCATAAAAGTTAATTATTTAAGATAACAGGGTTAATAAGTAGAGTTATGTACACACTCTCAACTTTGTAACAGGAATATTTTTCAGGTTGTGAGTGTCAGCATTCAAATGCAAGGTTTGTGAGCATCATTTTTGACGTCTTCACGTATGCATGTGTAATAATTTGTCTTTAGCATGTGATCTTTCCTTGGTGGGAATCATTTTCAAACAACCTGAATCTTCAAATTATTCATTGGAATAATTCTTGCAACAAAAAGCATTTAACAATGGTGTTGGGCACTTGGGCCAGGAGAGCTATCAGATGTTGAAATAAGATTGCATTGAGTGCATTTTATCTAGCCAGACTAGACATGGGCTCAAATGAGTGCATCCCATGCTTCACTTAAAGTAAATGGAGGGAAATAGATTCTCTTAGGGTGAAAGCATCCTTCCCCCAAAACAGATGTTCATAATAGCACTCCAAGAATTCCTATATCTGTCTTTTAGAAAAGAAAACCCTTGAGTGATAAGTTCAAATGTAAATGTGTGTATTGTATGCTGTTTGGACAGGTGAGTGCTATTCCAAATGGCAACTGCAGGCCTGCATCAGTGGACAAGCAAAAAATGCTTTGGGTTCTGGGGTCGTGCTCATCCCTCCCAAGTCAACGGAATAACAAAAAAAATGCAAGGACCCTTTCAGTTTCAATGGCTTTGAATCAGGCCTTCCTTAGAGTGAGTCAGCTAGTCTTGCATCAGCTCTGATCCTTGTATTTTGGACATGATGATACAGCTTTTAAATGTTGATACAGCTTTAAATGATGATACAGCTTTTAATAGGCTTTAGCCTATGAAAAATTGCATGTAAGGACTGAATCTAAGCAGCTTGCTGGAAGCTAAAGATGCAATCCTTGGTAGAAGAATACAAAAAATAATCATCATACTGCAAATTTTCCCCCCAAAAAAATCTGGGGTAAATTTTGACAAAGTTTTTTTCAATAACAGTTATTAAAAGTGTCTCTTCTAGAGCTAAGGCTTTACCATGTGTTCTGAAAAGAGATTTTTCTCTCCTTTGTAAAAACTAAAAGCATCTCTGAAGTTCAACAAAAGCAACTGAAAGTCTAAATTAAACTGCAGAGCTAGATACAGTAATAAACAACTGCATTTTAATAGTAAATTTAAATTAAGCTGGGAAAAATCATAACAGTGTTTGGATAAAGAAAAAGATTGGAAAAAATGTTTCTAAGAGACAATATATTAATCAAAACAAAAAGTAAAAAGGGCTAAAGAATCAGACTAGAGAACGTGATCTGGAGGGAAAAATGAGAGGGATATAATCTGGGTCATAATATTAATCTAGATAATGGAGAATTAAAAAAGTTAAAAGAGGAACCTTGAATGTGATCTATACTTAATTCAAAACCATTGAAGCAAGTGAAGTGCATGGATAATGTAGCAGTAATGATGTCTGGAATGTGCAAAGACACTAATTGCAGTATTCTTTGCTAATTAAAGAACCTATAATTATAGCACAAGGATGTTGAAAACTATCTTGTTACAGCACTAAGACAATGTCTTATAAATTACTTCTTCCATGAGCACAAAGGTGGAGCTTCGTTTCCACATGCCCCAATCATGGATGTCAGGCCCTTTACTAATTAAGTACACAGACATATAAGCTGGTGATCAAATGAATTTATACAGTGGCAGATAGGAAGAGATTTTGTCACTTCTCCATTCCCTTGTGAGCTCTATGCCATTTGAGTTGAAAGAGCAGCTCTGATGTCCCAGACTCACAGATACGTCTGGAATTTTTTCCCCTTCTACATAAAACATACATTTGTTTCTTAATTGCTGTAGAAAAGGGATCAGGAACTCATTTCAGACCTTGCAAATTTTCATACATTTTCTCACTGTTTGTTCCTCAAGTCCCTTTTTGTCTCATAATGATCCATGTCTTTGCAATTTTCAACTGATTCCTTCTACATTGCTGAAATGAAATCAACACAATGTACTTCCATTATTCATTGCTAATATCAGCAGAATGATCCAGAAAAACTAAGTTTGGGAAAAAAGTATTTTCATTCTTACTTCCGCATGAGTGCCTGTGTTTAGATAAGTGTATTGAATCTATGTGATGGACGTGGGATATGTTCAGATCCCTTATAATTAGCTGATGGAAGCCAGGTGATATAAAGGTCATGTGGGACATGCCATTAATGTCATTTTTTTCCTTGGACTGAATGACAAACAATTATCTTCATGCTAGGATTTAATTGGATTGATATCTAGTATTCTAGCACTGACAGCTGCCCCCAGGATGAATATTTTTTGATATATGCAATTACAAGCCATCATGAGATTGTTGGTGATTAATGTCACCTCTTCAAGGCTGTCACCCAGAAAAGGAAATAGAGGCACAGACTCGTGTTCAGGACTGAAGAGATAATGATGACCCTGGAGCCTTTAATGTGGCTCTTTGGTAAAAGCATAGTTTCCTGAACTACCTCAAGGCAATGGTGTTGTAGTTTTAAAAGAAGCCTGTAATTCAGAGTTTTATTAGGTCTTCATTTGTTATATCAGTAATCTCAGTGGGAAACACCTAACTGCTTTTGAAAAAGGTGTCAGAGGAACTAAAGAGAAGGAAATGAGAACTTAATTGGACACATGAGAGTCACTTATAAGTTTAACAATGGAAGAAAGACAGTTGTATCCAGCAAGAGAAATGCCTCATGTCTCCGGAGTTTGTGTGAGATAGATTATAGCAATGGTGGGTATCATTAACTGATGATGTGCAACCACAGTGCAGTGAGGAGATGATGACCTTGGTCAGGAATGTAATCTGTGTCACAGATCAATCAATGTCAATCTTTTAAAGGAATCAGTCTAGAGACTTAATTTTAGGAAGCTCCCAGTGATCACCCTGGACGTGGTATCCTGGGAAGCATTTTCCCACGCGATTGTTACAGGTCAGGCTTGTTTGGTTTGTGCCTCTCTTGTCCTGAGAAGAAAATCGTTTGTCTTTTGCTGTGGCATCTGGCACTTAGCCCAAGTTCTCACTTCGTTGTCATTGGAAAGAGAGGATATGTCCCAATAAATAGTGCAATCTGTGCACAACTTCCAGGAGATGCCCTCACCTCCCATACTATCTTCTTTTTTTCTGTCCTGTGGAAGACAAGCACAACAGCAGATCCCTACCATGTTTTTTTTGCAGATACAGCAAAACACACTTGTCTGTATGAATTAAATTAACTGATAGCATTGGTATTTCCACCTCCTCCAGAGAAAAGGTGGCAATATTCCATGAATTAGGTTTGGTCTTCCAGTTAACAAGTATACAGCGTTTATTATCACGTTCCATATTTCCACTTCAGTTCTTTGTGACTGTGTTCATGCAACTGTTCGTTCTTTCTTTTTATAATAATTTAAACGTATGGAACCTGTGTTCTTCATGGTATTCTCTAACCCTTCCATTTATTGTCAAGGCTCTTCTCTGGGCTGTGTCTGTTTTTCAGTATTTTTTCAGCTGTTGATTGAAGATTGGAGACCAGAATTCTAAAAATGCTCTTGGTAGAAGCTAGAGATAGTATCACATCTCTCTTCTCAACAGGCCCTTTTTGTAAAGCCAAAATTCATATTAACCCATTTGTTTACTGGAAGTTCATGCTTATCTGAAAATTTGAAGTGATCCCTAATTCCTTTTTAGAATTTATTTTCTCAGTGGCAAATTTACTTAACCTGTAGCAATGGCTAACAATGAGGTAACAAGTGATTTTACATTTGGCTATATTAAAATGTGTTTGCTTACCCACTGATACAAGTATTGCTGTAGCAGTGACTTGTCTTTTTGCTATTTACCATTTCACTGAAATCTCTGCTATCAGAATTCAAAATCTACTCTTAATCATCAGAGCATTATAGGTCATTGGCCTGGATCACTGATAATGGTACTATGGATGGGCAAGAACTAGTATATTTGGATCAAACGAAATATGCACCCAGTATGGATGAGTCCTCTTTCATGCTCATTTTATGAAACCTGAAGAGTAATAAATTTTCTATTTTTTCATTTATATCTTAAATGTATGTTAAATCTTCTTTTTTGTCACTATTTGGTAAGAAAGACGTTGAAGATCATGTCACTACTGGAATAGGTGGGCAAAGTTACATTGAAATAAGAGATCTTTTTTAGTTAGAGTAAGACCTGTACCTTTTTAAAAAGTGAAAAAAAACCCCACAAACTGAACATTCCACACTACTAGTTTCTATTACATCAAGTAGAATCATGAAGACAGCAAATTTTTATAAACACTTAAAAAAATGTTAAGATTTCTGTTATTCTAAGATGTTCAATGGATCATTGTAGAACACAGAGAATGAACAAGCAAAGAATTAGGTGATAAAAACCACTCACAAACAAACAATTAGAATGAATTATGGTTCAATTAAATGTTTCAGCTCTTACAAATCACAAATACATTTAAAAAGAGACAAATGTTATTTGTACACCCTTTTCAAAAGAAAAAACAAAACAAAGTTTTTCAAAGAAATCCAACACTAATAAAACTCATAATGGGTAAACTCATTTATGTTAGTCAGTAATCACTCTGAGCCAAGAAACTGATAGAAATATGCCTTACTGATTGTCGATATTCTAATTAATCATCATTGTGTGACAATCCTATTGGTGTAACATAACAGCTGGTGCTATCTATCTTCTTGAGTTTCTTGAAGGTATCAGTCTTCACTGGAATGACAGGAGTAAGTTTTGACTTCTTTTAGGATTAGAGAGGAACAATTATTGGTATCATCTAAGTCTCTGAAATAAATGAAGCACCACAGGCTGATGATGGTATTGACGGCATAACTTGACATGCTGTAGAGAGAAAATTACTTTCAGTGCTCTATAACTTAGTTTTGTTTCTTTATGTACAAGAAGCCAGGGACAGTCACATTTTCAGTGTGTGTAAAAAAAAATTTAATGTACAGTATAACTCCTAGGAATTAGCATACTTAAATCATGTAACAGCTGTCCTGGAAATTTTTCAGACATCATTTAATCTTAAACATGTCTATTCAGCATTCTGTTGTCCACTGTGTTAGAGCAAGAGATCTAATATTCTATGATAAAAATACACAAAACTTAAAAGACAAACTGTTTTAGCACCATTTGAAACCCCAGTGTGGTTCAGATTCTTGTTTCTGAACAAAAGATAGCCCTTTAAATTTAAAATTAGTTAGTAATTTTTTTCATTTTTTTTTTTTACATTTTTACTTGCTTTTTAGAATGAGATAGACACAAGAAATACAAGGATTATAATTTGCAGTTATCAATCTCATTATTTGTTGATTATACTTGTAAAGATATTCAGTATAATATATGCATAGTGACCAAGAACTTTGGCTGCACACTTACTTATTTATGGTGTCAGCATAAATATGTAGTATGCAGTATTATGGTTTCTGCTCTTAATACCATGTTACCTAATACATTAGGAAAATACATCACTATGTAAACAATGCAATTAGTAATTAGCTTGACTACAATCCCCAGGTTTCTTACAGTGTATCAATATCACAGCCACAGACTAACTGCAGGTTGAGATGTCTAAGTAGAGAAGTCTGAGGAGAGGAACACAGTGCAGTGACACCAGCTTTGCCCCTCCTGCCCAAAAGCACTTGTAGCAGGAGTCATACTGTGCTGTACCTGGCTTTACAGAGGAGGAGAATGTAACGCTTCAGGCACAGGATAAGAAATACCAAGGCAGCTTTCTTGCTGTCTAGCCTGGAGTATAAGTGAATACTGTTACTCTATGAGCAGCTGTCGTGGACCTTGTTACACCACTGTGGGAAAAGTAACTGCAGTGTTCCTTTCTCTTTGGCTTGGTGTTAATTTTAATATGCAAGCTCTTTTAATTTTTTTCCTTTCCACGGAAATTTACCTCAAGATATATGTAACCACTGCCAAGGAAACCTACAGGAACTGTACTTTTATAGTTGGAGACAAGACAGAAGCCCTGTCTTTTACTTACAGTTCAAGAATTTTCCGAGATTATTTCTGCATATATGTATGGCTTAGCCCCCAAAAGGTACTTGCAGTAAAGTTTTTGGCTGGTATAAGTAAGGCAAGAAGTCAGAGAATCACATTGCTTTGCAGACAAGAGAGACATTCAAACAGATCTCCTTAGTTTGCACTGTGAAAAAACTTGGCCTACTAATAATGATATCTGTGTGCATTAGGTACTTGGTTTTCTTTGAATATTTATAGTGAGACAAGATGTTCTCATCCATTTTCAGATATTGGAAAAAAAATAAATCTCTCAAGAGGAAAAGATAGAAATATGAACTCAAGTTGTGTAATTGTACATAATCACTTTGACTCCAAAATAGGTAGATAGATTCACACTGGCTCAAGACCTATCCACTAATTTTTACATTAACTTGCCTAATGCAGACCCTGAAGATTTTTTTGTAGCATTTGCCAATATTTCAAGGTGTTTGCATGAATTTTAATGCTTATTAAAATCAGGTATTAATAATAGCTAAAGCTAGCTACATTATAGGAGATAACTCTGATACTTTTAATCCAGTTCTGCTAATGTAGAACATTCACATCATTACCTCTTCTTATTCAATGATTTCTATACCCTTTAAAATATAATGACATTCAGACTGGCAATGCATATTTGAGGCTTTCTGTCATCTTTACATTGTACATCTTCCAGTCACTGCTTGCTTATTTCTCATAATTTGCTTTCAGAGTGTGTGTGCGAAAGGAAGTATGAACTCTTTACACTAATAAAACACACATACCTTTAATAAGCAGTATAAAATGTGATGTAAAAAAAAAAAAATCTCTTTATGCTTGCAGACTAACATTAAGCCTTATCAACAGTATTTCATGTACTTACTCTTAATACACCCTGTAGCCATTCCTTTCTGCTTCAGTTGTTCTCAGATTGGTTCCACATATCCCACCCGCCACGCCAAGGACTTGCCAAGAAACAGCATCCTGCTGCTTGAACTTTTCCTCCTCAAAACACCTGATGAAAAACTAATGTCAGATTAGCTAATGAAGTAATACAAAATAAATTACAGTTCAACCCATAATATGTTCCTTTTTTCTCCTGGAAAAGCCATAAAATCAAGGAAACTCCTTGCTTTCATAATTAACAATATTTGTAATTCGTAATTAACAGTGTACTGGGTATTTTGTATAAGACTGTGAAGAAATTCATTGCTATCTCTCATAAAGCATTCTAGAAGTATTAATTTGTACCTTACAATCACAAATATACATGAGAGTAGGAAATAAAAATAGCACTGACATTTCAAGTATGAGTTCTACTTCAGAGAGGAGCTGGGAAGGAAAAAAACAAATAAAAGTCAGGATTTCTATATATTTATTTTTCATTTGGTATGTTTCTACAATAAAAATATGACAATTATAATTATACTTAGTTCTTATAGGATGATATCTAGATTTTGTTTGAGCTACTCTAAAGTTTGAATGAGCCTTTGGAACAGACAGAAGTTTGTTAATGATGAGTCAAAAGCCTGATCACATCCCAAAGGAATGTATGCAAACTATCAATTTCAAGGGTAAACTGCAATATCTCACTCTTGGTATTCCTAAAAAAAAAAAAACAAAAAACCAAAAACAGAAACCAACCCCAAAATATTTACCTGTATATCTATAATTAAAAACAAGTACTTAATTTTATTTTGAGAGACGATAACCAAAGAATAAAAATAAATCAATGAAACATAAAAAACCCTAAAAAAATCCCTGTGAAGACACTGAATGTATTTATCTTAATCTCGTGTAAGGTTGGTGAACTTGAATAAAAGAGCATGCTAAAACACTTATTGATTTCATCTATCATTGGATTAAATTTGAATATTCTCCTTCAGTAGATTCTCAGTATACAAATAAGGTGAATTTAATTTTATTGTTTCCTTTATTGTTGTTTTGCTTTTATTTGCCTCCATTAACCACACTCAATAAACACAACTGTTTGGCTTACCTCGAAGTTGCCATCTTGAAGCCAGTTTACTGATTTTTTCCTATTTATTTATTGCTCTATCTGCCATTCACAGTGTCGTGTAAGACTGAGATGGAAACTACCTCAGATCATCCAATCTCTCTGGAAGTGCTTCAGGCTTCCTACAAGACTATTACAGCTTCATACCTTTTTTTGGTGTATTTGGATCTACCACTGAATGACTTTTCTCATCAAGACATCTAGGAAAGCAAAGAAATTCTGTGATGATTTTGAATGGAATAAATATTTTAATAATGAAATTTTAATAATGAACTTTTAATAATGAAAGCCTACTAAAGTACATCACATTGAAGTCCTAATCCAGTGATCAGAAAACAACAGAACTATGGCAAACAACACAGGTAAAATGATGAACAACCCAAAAATGGTTCCTGGCCTTTCTTCACCAATGGTAATGAAATGCATGTTTGCTATTTCTCTTTATATTTTGTGTTTCCAGGACAGACTGCTAAAAGCAAGTAGATTGAAATACTAGTGAAAAGTGAATTTTCCATTTGAAATCTGAATCTGGTTTTATATTAGATACCTGATTCCTAGAAGCTTATTAATCAAAATAGAAGATACTAAAATGTATTACTATCTGCCTCCATTAAGCTCATCCATGTAGGTGAAACTGACTGTCAGTGATTTCAAATTTAGATGCTTATTCTTCCTGTAGGCACAGAAATTAGAATGTATTCTGCCCATTTATTTCAGTGTTCAGACTGCTGGCCAGCCGAAGAGAAAACTATTCCTCAGGTAGCTTACTAGTTAGGTGAACTGAGATAGCCAAGTACCAGTATCACAAATCTGAAAACCATATAATAACTTAAAGCCATGGCATATTCAATATAATATGATTGGGACAGCTTTTACTTGGCTTTGGGTCTTTTTGTTGAGGGAGGCTATAAATTTTCATTTTTTTCCCTCAACAGCTAAAAAACCCTGCAATTAAAAGTACATGATTTCAAGAACCTCTTCTAATTGTATTCCTCTATCTGCTATCACAGATTTTAACTGCACTACATCTAAAATGGCAAAATCTGAGTCAAGGGAATGATTTAGTAGTGGAAAGGGCATAAACATAAGAAAATTGGAGATCATAGATATCAGCAACACTCCTGGTGGTTAAAGGTGGTTGAGTGAACATAAAGGTGAGCTGAGCATCACAGCCTGATGCAGGAGCAGTGAGCTAACTCTGATCAATACAGCTCTGGAACAAGAAGTAATATATTTGTGTTAGTGTGGTGCCAAAGACTAACTAATTATCCCTGCTGAAGGGGAAGATTTATTAGCTCAAGCAGAGCAATGTTTCTGTGATTATACTGCTTTTAGGACATGAGAAGATAATGCTTGAGTTTGGCAACAACAAACCTCACTTATCTCAGCACCCTGCCTCCAATGGGGGCAAATAGTGGATGTCCAAAAACAGTATAAGAGTTGGAAACCACGTCATATTCCTAGCATATGCTCCTAGACACCATCTAACTGTGGCTTAGGGTCTTTGCTAGCCATGGGTTATATCTTCAAATTTCAGATTCCAAATTGTACCTAACCATGAGCACAGCCATATGTCTAAATGTAAGCTGAGGATCTCCTCACCAAAACACACCTATGACACACGTGTCTGCAATGTCCCGACTGCAATCAAACAGGAAACATCAAGCTGATTCAAAATGCTTACTAAATTCACAAGTTTCTGTAGTTTAATTTTGCTAAAATGTAAACAGTGCTCCAAAAAAGATCCTTAATTTTATATGTCCATGTAAAATGTGGCTCAACTTAGAAGAAACGGTTTAGATTAATAGGCTATACCAAAAAAGCTTGTTCATGTTTCTAATTGTATAATATATATTAATCAGAGGTGACTGTTTTCTGAATTACCAAAAGCACAATTCCATGCAAATTAGTTCAATTAAAATTAATTAATTAGCAAGTTGTTCCCTTTTTTTTTTCCCCATTCTTTTTTTTGAGCCAGAGTTAGATACTAACCTTCTCGCTCAAAGCTCAAAATGCTTTAGTGGCACTACCACAAAACTCTCTGATGCTAAAATGAATGCTGGAGATGGCTGGTTTTGACCTGTGTTAGAAACACTAACAACAGAGAATGACAAAGCAGACTAGCTATAATTTTTGTGCTGACCATAAAAAAAATTTAAGCACAGTTTAATCCTATATACATATACACACACGCATATATATACATACCAGTAGGATAGCTACCCTCAAGTGTTACCTCCAGGATAGATTGCTAATCTCGTAGCTAAATTGGCCCAGCTATTTGGCAAGGTACGTTTACTAGAGATACAGTCAGTAAATACTAGTAAATAAAGTATGGCTTAAGGAATGACCAATTATTGTCCAGACTCTTCACTTCTCAGTTTACATCCTATTAACAGCCAGTAGCCACTAGCAGGCAATATTTGCAAATAGTGTGAGTGCAAGAAAGTGCTAAAATCTCATTGTTGAGCAATTTGGATATGGTCATTGTATTTTGGGGGGAGGAGGGCAGATTGAAGTGTGTGGATGTGAATTGTTCCATATTTTTTAACCCCTGGATTAAAAAACAGGTCCTGAGCGGTTTTATTTGTACACAGCTGCAGATAGTTCTCAAATTTTTGTTTACTTGCTTTTGTTTTCTTTTTTTTTCTGCCAAATTTTTGCATCGCTTGTTCAAGTAACCCAAAGTAATTTGATAGAACTTCTCTGTAAGCACAACTGTGCCTAAAAAAGGTCTTTCTGGCTCAAAATTCAACTGGTGATGTGACTTTGTCATGCTCTGAAATGGCAAATCTTTGCTAGCAGAACTTTTTTAATATAGATGTGGCAATTTGTGTTCTGATTAGGTTCTGGCAGCTACTGAAAAACAGAGTACAGTGAACACTTTTAAAGAGTTTGTGGAATAAAGGGCTATTATGCATTTTTTTTATACAGCAATTACGCTACAAAATACTGACATAGTTCTTCTCTAGATAGACAACTATAAAGTGTCATAGTTTATTGTGTGCTCATACAAAGTCAATACTGTAGAATCATAGCTAAATTTGGCAACCTGGAAATTCTACAGAATTAAAGATCTCTGGGAAAAAAAAGGATGATGGTTTATATTCCATGGAATTCTATTGCAGGACAGTCCCTCATGCTAGAAAATGTGAAGATCATTATTGTGTAGCTGTTCTCTGTTTTTTTCCTGGACAGGAAATATCCAGAACAAAATGCAGCCACTTCAGATGCAATGGCGTCTCTGTCAGAAGCAGGTGTTATGAAAAAAAAAAAAAAAAAAAGAGGAAAGCAAAACAAAACTCCATAATTATGTAGGTGAACATGTGACTGGTGGAATAATCACCTCTGCAGATAGTCTTAGTCTTGATGAAATTCAGTAAAAGATTTTTCCATAGACATTAATATTTTTTATTGGCTAAACTTCAGTCTCAAACACATTGTTATAAAATTGAAAAAAAAATAATTGGAATGTGTGAAATTGTTGGGAAATGGTAAAATTGATGCTATATTTTTAAGGAAATGGAATCTTTCTAGTAATTAGTAATATGAAGCAGAAAATGTATAGGCTTGTAATTTCAGTCCACTTGAAGGAGAAATGGCTTTATTTCATATGAGATTTGTACAGATTTGGGTTTTGCAACAGTTCACATATCTGTACAGATGAACTCAGGTGAGCATCTGAATCTATGATTATATGATCCATAGCTCATCTGTCTTCTGACAAAACTGTTGCCTCCTGAACAGACTGCAGATTACCTAGTTGAGTTTGTCTGGCAAAACCTAAATCATTTAGCAGCTTGCAAAGGCATCAGGGGTGCTGAGATGCACACAGATTTAAGTGTCAAGCAGACATACCTAGCCACCTATTTCCAGTCTTACTGTCGGTGTAAACAGCATGAGTGGTCTTGAGGAGGTCACGGTGGTGAGTCTCAAGGTGCAGCATAGAGAGATATATTGGTGATATCTACAGTGGTTGCTCTGCTGTATCAAAGATAAGCTATCGTTATTCTAAATTAACTCTCTGATGAAGACAAAGACTTTCAGGGTGCAAGGTGACTTGGACACATGCCTAAAAAAGGGCCTCAGCATTAAAGCTACAGGATGTGAATTTGACCAAAGACAGAAAGAGTAGTGACAGCTGAATTCAGTTAGGACAGACCTGATCTAACATAATTTCTGAACGTTCAGACAGAAAATTAATCTTGTAATCTCTTATTCCTGGTCATGGCCATTTATCTAATACAGGTACAAATTTAATCCCATCCATGCAGTACTCCTGTACCAGATCAGGCTATTTAAACTATTTTAGCAAAATTTTCTCACGTATTATAGTCATACATATAATTTCTGACTTTCTAATATAGTGAGTATAGAAGAGACAACAGAGACAACCTCACAAGAGGTCTACCACTGAGGGGAACTATGTTTTCCATATCCAGTACGTGTTTTTTCTGCGTGGCACATGTCCATGGAGATTTCCAAAGAAATTAAACAGCTGAAGTACACCATCTTTTTGTAGGACACAAATTTGTACTATATTTCCAAACTTCTTTGCAAATGCTTTATCAGTGTACAGGAGGAAAATTATTCCAGTATTTTCTATATAAAATATGACAAGTGCTAATGAGCTTGTCTGTTCACAACATTTTGCATTACTTAAAAGTAGATATTATTTAGAGACTATACCAAACCAACATTTTGCTGGGAAAATTATTTGTAGTAACAGATGGTAGGATGTTTTCTATTGCTTTCTTCCCTCCTTCCAGGCTCTGTATTGAGCATGACAGATATTTCAAGGCCAAAACCCCAAAGGTTTCACCATCTTACATGAAATGATACACAAAATAGAATTACGTAGGACCCAAATCTGCTGTCACTAACTTCCCTTGAGTAAGCAGAGCCCTGATCCGGAAGGTGGCTAGTGAAACAGAAGTATAAATAAATTCCTTTATCAAGTAAGGTTTTCTGTGAACATCTTGTGGAGTTTTCAGAGCAAATTTGGACAGGCATTGCTTCTCCATTAACTTCTGGGCTAAATTCCACAGCAAAATAATTGCAAGAGCAATTTCCTCCCTCCCCACACTACCACTGCATTTGGCCTGATATCCTCCATGGAAGATGCACCTGCCTTGTCCAGATTTGTACCATCTGCATCTGCATGGACTTCTAGTATTGCTGTGGCTGTACCTGGGCTGCCTGTGTCCATAAGGCTTTTGGAAATGCCTTCCTGATTTTGGGGCAATACCGAAGTTATCTCAGGGGTGATAATCTCAGGGGTGGATTTGCTTTCCTCCTTTCCCTCCCTCTGGCCCCCCACTGCGCAACAGTGTTGTCAGAAAAAGACTCGTTTTCAGTCTAGCTATTGTAGATTTCTGCTTTCTGCTAGTCTTATGTAATATTTCCTTTCAATATCTAAAGACGTAATCTATTTCATTTTCTAAATATCTCCTTGTGTAGAGTATGTAACAATAAATAAACTCTTTGATTTTGCCTAATCTGAATTGGATCTGTCACATCTGCAGAACTACAGTTTACTGCAGTTTTGAAGAGCATATTTTTGTCATTGG
Organism: Gallinago undulata; assembly: GCA_026546715.1. Lineage (NCBI taxonomy): Eukaryota > Metazoa > Chordata > Aves > Charadriiformes > Scolopacidae > Gallinago > Gallinago undulata. The sequence goes on from JAOTQQ010000032.1 coordinate 44,408,297, forward strand.
AAATGCATGAAGTAATAGAAAAATGGGCGTGAATGGTGAATGGCAAAGTGCCTGGTCTGATTAAGACAGACCAACTGCATAGAAATTGCCCTGGCAAAACACAGCCAAGAGGTTCACAACTCAGTGAAGCTAGGGAATATAAAAGCTTTTAACACTCTGTAATGCAGTGGAAAGCAATCAGTCTTTGTTAATACAGAAACACTTATTTATGTAACCAGAATATTTAAAGGAAGGAGTTTCTTTGCTCATTTTTTATTTAAAGAGGAAATATGTAAACAGGAATTCTTTAATAATCATCATCTTCTTGACAAATAGCGTGCCCTAACTGGAAATAAAACTGATAGAATATACAAGAGCAGTGATGAGGCTTATACATGTGAATATAACATGGGGAAAAAAAGAATTAAATTCATCAGGAGATGTGTATGAAGAATGTTATAGAAACGGGGTTTCACACAGTCTGTTAATAACAATTGTTTCCTCCAGATCTTTTTAATTTCTTCTCTGTATGTGTCTGTACAGTGGTAACTATTATTTTCCATCTTGCCATTCCAGAAATTGTCTCTCTAAATTTGTAAAGGTCAGAAAAATGTAACTTAAAATTTTGCTATTTTACAATTAATTATAGTTATATTTTTCTATTTTCTCTGACTGGTTAATTTTCTTCTGTCATTTCCATTCCCATTGGGATTAGGTTGCTTTGTTAGTTCTGATTTTGGTTTTTGCCTTTCAGGATTAAAATTTCATGCTGGTTAGTGTTTGCTCTTATCTCAGTAGTCTATGGATTTCCCATGCTGTGGACAGGGAGGCTGTGAAAGAATGGGTGGATAACATTACTTTACAAGAAATATTTCAAAGGACAGTTGTGTTGCCTCTCTAAGAGCCTTACCCATCCAGAGTGCTTTTTTTTTGTCAGCAAGAATTTCTTTATAGGTCTCAATTAGCTTTAGATCACAGTCCAACTCCATGCAATGATTTCCAAAATCATGAGTACAGATAGATGTAAATTATTTATGACAGTTTAACAAGTCACTTCATATATAGTGAATGAAAGTAGAGGTCAAATTAAAAAACAAAACAAAATAGAACAAATCCTGATATCTAATAGTAATAATGTTCAGTCCCTTTGGCATTCAATATGCTCTGTGCACATTGGCTGCTATTTTTCAAAATACCCACATAAGATAGCAAAATGGTGCCTGTGTATTTTAGAGGTACGAGTGGCTGAGAGGTGAGTCAGTGGCAGAGGAAAGATAAAGAGTCTGAAAGCCCTAACTCCTGACTTTCATGGTTACTTTAAACCATATTGCCTCTGCAAGTTATTTTTAGCATTCCAACCAAATTAAAGGAAGCATTTTAGGCACAAAACTGTAATTTAACAGAGTAAAAATGAAGGGGTTTCTGTACTCAAGATAGACTGCATACTACGCAAAAGAGAAAATGGGGAGGTCATGTTAATTTGCCAATTAGAGCTAATGATTTCACTATCTGTAAAAAGAGAAATTCTAAGACCTAATGGGACAAAATGCTTAATAGTGTGAAGAAAAAAGTTTGTGAAGAAGCAGGCTTAGCTCTTTCCATCAATTCTATAGTGCAATTTCCTAACATCATCCTCTGTGAAGCTCTGTTGGCTTCCAAGGACTGAACTTGCACCCTGCCTGTGCAAACTTTTCTAAAAAGTTGTCTGCATTAGGTGGTGTTATCTCATTGACAAGCACCCACTACTTATTTTGAGTCCTTGGATTTCCAAATGGAGCTGATGATATTTTCACTGAATTTCACTGAATTATTTTTTTTTTTTGAGATTTGGAAGGGACCATAGAGATCATCTAGTCCAACTCCCCTGCTGAAGCAGGATTGCCCAGAGCATGTTAGAGCATGTTACTCAGGACTGCATCCAGGCGGGTCTTGAAAATTTCCAAAGAACATCTATCATTTGACAAATTGTTTCCTAAATAACTTTACAAAAACGAAGGGAAAAGCCTGTCAAGCTCCAAGTGAAAGAATTCCTCAAAACTTTAGGGGAGACTGTCTTATTAGATCTGCCAAATAAAAAAAACATGGCAAAAAATGAAGAGTACCTTCAGGCTTTAGGATATCTTTAGTCTTTAGGGCTCTTGAACAAAGGACCAAACTATATTCTGAGGTCAAAGCTAAGTTTGCAGATCTGAGTACGTGAAGACAGTTGCATCACTACTTTTTGCATGACACAGTACATCTTCCCTGTTGTTTGACTGCCTGACATTGCATCTAGCTTTAAGCAAATAGAATCACACAGGAGACTGCAAATAGACAGTGTCAATACAAGGAATTAAGATGAGATGTTGTCAAAGAGCATCAGTATTGACCTGAACATGGAAAGATAAATATTGATGCATACATAGGACCTTCTATATATACACTCCCAGCAATTGACTTGGATGTAGTCAATGCTGTTCCATCGAAAATACTAGAAAATCTTATAGACTTCAGCAAGGTACAATCTTTTCTCTATTTAATTTGTGAAGCATTCTAGACCAGAGAAATTATTTTATGGCTGTGTGATGAGCCAAATAAGCTGACCTGTTCTAAACTAATCCCAACCCTTATAACCCAAGAGTGATTACTTTCAGGATCTATCTCCAGCTTTCCCTCAAGCTGTACAGTTTTTCTTACTGGCACAAAGGCACAGGTTGACGTGTATCGACACCCCCTGGTATTTAGACTAACTTAAAGTGATTGTGGAAACACAACTTGAGACTCCTCACATACCATTTGAACATGTACTGTGTGATTTCTAGCAATACTGTCAAGAAGTATTATATTTACTGGTATACGTACAGCAACATAGGATTTATGGATGATCCTTACCTCCAAAAGCTTGCAAACTTTGGGGAATATCTTTAGAGAAGAATAAAGGAGTCCAAATATTATTAAGGCAAACAGTGCTAGTTTTTTTTCATCCAGTTTAAAACAGGAGAATGTCAAAGTTATTTCACAAAATTCTAGGTTTGGATTATCTGTTTATTGAATAGCTATCTTTCAGCAAATGAAAAACATCTAATGATTTCACTTACTAATTTGGTTTACATTTTGATAATGGGCTTAACAAAGTTGCCTTTAAAAGAAGAAGAAAAATAAATCATCTGTGAAATAAGGGGTTTCTGCAAAAGATTTTGTTGCATTGCTCAGAGGGTTTAATCAATCAATAAATAAAATTAAACAGTTAAATTACATAAATAAAATTAAAATGTGATAAGAAATTCACCTGAAATAGTGAGCACTAATAAAAAGATATTTTATCAAGAAAGTAGAAAAAAAAACCTTAACTTATGTTTCTGAAGAACTGAGAAATAGTGATATGGAATTCTGTCTGCAAACCTTTCTCTTGGTGATCCCTTACAGGTCATATTTTCAGAATCCCAACTCCTGCATCTGAACTTCTGAAAAAAATATTAGTTTATTTAGGGTTGCCACAACAGTGAGTCCTGTTGATCAGTCTTGCTCAGGAAGCTAATGAGCTAGAATCAATATTTAGATCCTGATCTGGAAGGTTTGGGGCATGAAAACACAACAGCAGGGGCATAAGCATAGAACCAGTCAGACTGTTTTCCCTCTAATTCATCATCCTGTTTCCAATGGTGGTAAACTCCAGAGCCTTCTGAAAGACGTGTAAGATGTTTTTACGCTGCCAAAGACAGAATACCACGCACATTGGGAAAGCTTTATGCTAACTGTTCTCAGTAGTTGCCTCTTGTTCTGAAACCAAAAGTATAATTGCATTCAGAAAGTTTGTTTCTTTGTTTGATTGATTTAAACTTAGTGTAATAACATTCTCTGTGACTTTGGATAGTCTCATAGAATGTCAGAGGTGCCCAGGCCATCCATGGTGGAGTTTGGTTATTGAAAATATGATTATTTCCTAAGAAACATAAAGAAGTGCCAGTGCAAATAATAAAATAGCTGCAGAACTGTCAGCTTTGTGGCTCTCATGGTCAGCTTGAATAACTATTTTAATAATCTCTCTGCAGCTATTTAGGTACAGACACAGAGTATAAAAGTAGCATTAATGGTGTTTGCCTTTCTTCTAAATCTTAAGAAAGAAGCAGAGGGAAACATTATGACCTGAATTATGTTAAAATGTTCCATGTCAATTAGAATTTAAGGATCATAGAATCAGAGAATCATAGAATGGTTAGAGTTGGAAGGGATCTTGAAGATCATTTAGTTTCAACTTCCCTGACATGGGTAGAAACACTTTCCACAGCTCAGGATGTTGTTGACTTTTGGGGCTGTGAGCACACATTGCCAACTCATGTTGAGCTTCTCATCCACCAACACCCCCAAGTCCTTCTCTGCAGGGTTGCTCCAAATCCATTTTCACCCAGCCTGTATTTTGCTTGGGATTGCCCTGGGCCATGAGGAGGACCTTGCACTTGGCCTTGTTGAGCTTCTTGAGATTCACATGGGCCCATCTCTCAAGTCTGGCAAGGTGCCTCTGGATGGCATGCCTTCCCTCCAGCGTATAAACCACACCATGCAGCTTGGTGTCATTGCCAAACTTGCTGAGGGTCTGCTCAATCCCATTGTGCATGTTGTTGAGAAAGATGTTAAACAGCATTGGTGCCATCCCTGAGGAATGTTACTCATCACTTGTTGCCACTCAAACATCGAGCCATTGACTGCAACTCTTTGAGTGGAGCCATCCATGCAGTTCCTTATCCACCAGGTGGTCCATCCATCAAATCCATGTCTCTCCAGTTTAGAGACAATGATATCATGCATGACAATGTCAAATGCTTTGCACAAATCTGAGTAGATGATGGCAGTTGCTCTTCCCTTATCCACCAACATTGCAATGCTGTCATAGAACACCACCAAATAAGTGAGGTACGATTTGCCCTTCGTGAAGCCATGTTGGCTGTCACTGATCACGTCCTTATTTTCCATGTACCTTAGCATATTTTCCATGAGGATCTGCTCCATGATTTTGCCAGGCACAGGGGGGAGACTGACTGAACTGTAGTTCCCTGGGTCTTCTTTTTTCCCCTTTTAAAAAACGAGGGTTATGTTTCCCCGTTTCCAGTCAGCAGGAACTTCACTGGATTGCCATAACTTCTCAAATATGATGGGTAGTGGCACTACAACTTCATCTGCTAGTGCCCTCAGGACTGTGGATGAATGTTGTGGATGAATCTTTCTCTGCAGAGAGATCTCGACAGGCTGGCTGGATGGGCCGAGACCAACGGAATGAGGTTCAACAAGGCCAAGTGCCAGGTCCTGCACTTCGGTCACAACAACCCCAGGCAGTGCTACAGGCTGGGGGCAGAATGGCTGGAGAGCTGACTGGCAGAAAAGGACCTGGGGGTGTTGGTCGACTGTCGGCTGAACATGAGCCAGCAGTGTGCCCAGGTGGCCAAGAG